>CM035162.1:56888415-57268658 GCA_020205615.1 Panax quinquefolius
TATGTAATAGTATAGGTTTTGTAAGGAATAATATTGATATTATGACAAAGACAATGTATTGGTTGTAAAGAACACAGGGGTATTTAAATATTCTTTTGATATATATATATATATAAGACATATCCGTTCTTTTGAGGCATTTCAATTGAATGTTTATGTGAATCTGTAGCACCGTAGTAGCACCATCTCGGGGTTGGAAGATACCCGAATTTGGGGCGCCACACAATATATGTGCCGCCGCAACGCCATGCATATGATATCAAAATCCTCGAGTGTGGCACCGCATGACATGTCCATTAAGTAAGGACTTCATGCCAGCCGCCAAGTCCGGGATAGTGATACAATAAGCTCGCACCGTAGCGCGATATGTAAGTATAAAAAAGTTGTAGCCAAATACCAGCCGTAACAAGGATAGTAATGAAGGTTTCTAAGTACAAAGAAAAGAAAGTTAATTCATTTAAAAGTAAACATAACTTAAGGAATGTAATGTAACATTGTTAAACTTTGTTAAACCTTAAGGATGTTGTATAAAGGTTGAGATAACCTAGTCGAATATAAATGCAAGAATAATGATAAACCGGAATGAATAGTAACCGAATCTAATGCACAATTAGATTAAAATGAAGGGTATGATATAGTCATATACATACTCGATTATATGTGACCTAATGTAAGGCATTATGTGATCATGTATTGTAGAGACTTGAACGACTTGAACATAAAGTTAATATACCGTAGCAGACGCTAAAGGCAAGTATTCTAACTCTTATCTCAGTTCAATCTGAACAAGTTTTTGAGGTTCATGTATTCTTTCGCATAAATTGAGGTATGTTGAAGTTAAAGTCAATTCCTTTGGCTAGACTTGATGTATTGATAATCTATTCATGTATTATCAAATGTTGCTATCTTTTGTCAACTACTTGATATGGTTTTCAAAAGAAGACTAAAATGTTAAACAAATGTTTTGTCGGTAAAATGACAGGCACGTGAGGTTGCCAAATGCTTAAACGTGCATACGTTTAATGGATGTAGTGTAGATCAACATAGAGTACAATAGGTTGATCACCTAGAAGTGCTCGTAAATAATATCGAGCTTACGGACTTGCTTCCGGGCTGTCCTTTTCAAATAAAGAACGAATACTCAAGGTCTTTGACCGGAGTGAATGTTTTACTAAATAATGTTGTTATTGTAAAACATTTTGAAAGAAAAGATGAAGTGCCATTTTGAATTATCAATAGTACTTCATAACTATTGTTCAGTTATTAAAGATATACGATTTGTATGTGTCAATCATGTTGTTATTAAATTGTTATACTTGCTAAGCTAGTTATGCTCACTCTTGCTTGAACCATATGAATGCAGCTAAGACTGAACGTCCCGAAGGATCGAAAAAGGATAAGGGAAAAGCTAAGGCAGATTTCTAAGCTGTCTTGTAATAGTATAGGTTTATTGTTATAATGTAACTGATATTATGACAAAAAAACCTTTGTAATGGGTATAGAACCCGGGAAATGTAAATATTACTTTAAATATATAGAAGTTATGTTCGTTCTTTGAGACTTTTCAATTGAATGAATATATGAATGTTATCTGATATAGCACCATCATCATCGGGTTGGAAGATACCCGAATTTGGGGGTGCTACAAGTTGGTATCAAAGCCTAGGTTATAAAACTTAAGGGGGAAAGTAGAACCTTAAGTTATAAACTTAAGAAAGAATAAAGAAGTAAAAGATGGAAAGTAACCCTATAAAAATGCATTATATTATGTTATGTATTTCTATTATTTTACCGATGTGTACTAATCAAACTATATTGTTTTATTATAGATGTCACGAGAAAATGATATGTATAGAGATATACATGTAGTAAGCGATGATTCAGTTAATCATGTAGAGATACTACCAAATCCCGTAGCAGTGGAACCAGAGTTGGTGACAATCGAGTCAGGAGACTCAGACGATTTAGACTACATGTCTACATTTGATGGCATGCTAGAAGAGGAGGTGGACGTGACGTCCTTTGACCAAGTTCCACCTACAGAGGACCAGGTTCCACCTACAGAGGAAATGTCTACGGGGAAATCGATGAAGGGATTGTTTATGTCGGTATTGGATAGGAATGTCCATTACTGCCAAGAAGTTAAGGAGTTGAAAGAGGAACTCCAAGCTGTCCGTGAGGACAAGGCTAGCATGGAAGGAATGTGGGAAGAGGAGCATGATGATAAAGTTCTAGCTAAGGACAAGGTCCGAGAGCTGAAATATGAAGTCTTTGAGCTCAATTAGGAGCTAAAGACTAAAAAGAGGAAGTTGGAGAGGATGTCCTATATACATAGGAGTTCTCACATAGATTTCAAAGACAGGTAGTGGGTATCGAGATAGAAGCGAGGCGGACTCGACACACTATCATCAAGAGATGTTATTGCTTGGATTGCCAAAGAAGATTTCGAGAATGCCCTACGACAGATGTAGTCTAGCAATAGCTATATTAGAATAGATATGTAAATATCATATATCTAATAGTGACGTAAAACCCTCTTTTGTATAACAAAGGGTAGTCTTTTGTAAATCCCAATTTTGGAAAGTAATTGCGGATGGTAATGTAATCGACTAAAATTTGAGTAATGTAAACAATGTAGTATTATACTACAAGTTATGAATCAATATAAGTCTTTTTATGGAATATGTTGAGTAATGAGTATGAGTTGTTGTTTTATTACAAATAATAACAAACCAACAAGAATAAAGTACTAATGATGTGTTATTTTCTTAACAATAAAATGCCGCCAAGAAGGAGACAATGAAATCAGGGCGCTAATGTTAACCAACCGGAGGGTGGTCCAGTTAATCCAATGCAAGAGTTCGTTAATCTTTTAACGGCTGCATTTAATAGAACGGGGGCTAATGTACCCGTGATTCCTGGAGTAGTACAAGCTACTACTTTTAAGGACTTTAAAAGTGTAGGTCCGCCGGAGTTCAAAGGAACTACGAACCCTATAGAAGCCCAGACATGGGTAAAAGAAATCGAGAAAGCATTTGTAATAGCAAATGTTGAGGAGGGTCAAAAGGTTGCCTTTGCAACCTATTTGATGAAGGGAGAGGCTAACTTCTGGTGGGAGGTAAACCAGGCTAGGGCCGATATAGGAAACCTAACGTGGGAGAGGTTCAAGGAGATTTTCTTCAAGAACTATTTTTCCACGAGTATGCAAGGGAGGATGGAGATGAGGTTTCTGGAATTGAGACAAAGGGATATGACAGTTCCCCAGTATGCTGCCAAGTTTAATGAACTGACACGATTCGCTCCACATCAAGTGGACACTGAAGTGAGGAAGGCTAGAAGATTCGAACAAGGCTTGAAACCCTGGCTCTATAGCCGAATCTCTGTGTTCCAAAGTACTTCCTTTGGAACCATACTAGAAAAGGCAATAATTACCAAAGGTGGGAATGAGGCTCTCAGCCAGTACCACAAAGATAAGAAGAACAAAGGCAAGGTTGATGGATGAACCAAGACCGATGGAGCCAGTGGAAGTGGCGACGGTCAGAAGAGGAAGGGCTTTAACTCTGAGAATACCGGAGTAAAACAAGGAGACTCTAAGAGGAGGATGGAGGCCTATAAAACCTACAGGAAGACTCACTTAGGAGTTTGTCTCAAAGGAAAGGTGGTTTGTTATAATTGTGGACAGGAAGGGCACGTTTCGCCTAACTGTCCCAATCCGAAGAAAAATCACGGATGCTTTGTATGTGGATCAACTGACCACATAGCAAAGAACTGCCCGAAGAAGGGGATAGAAGGAAATAAGGGAACTAATAGCGGGAAGTTAGCTATTAGTGGTCCAGCTCAGTCGGGGAAATCAATGGCCCACACTTTTAATATGACGGTCCAAGATGCGGTGGCATCAGGGGATGTAGTTGCAGGTATTATTCCGATTAACAATATAAATGCATACGTGCTATTTGATTCGGGTGCTACTTGTTCATTTATAATATGTGATTTTTCTAGATGACTAGAATTAATTCCCAAAAAATTGCCTATACCTTTGAACATTAAGGTAGCAAACGAAGAGATAATTCCGGTTGAAGATATTCATAGGAGTTGTTGCGTAGATGTACGTGGTCGTAAGTTATCGGTAGACTTAATACCAATAAAGTTAGAGAATTCGACGTAATTCTCGGAATGGATTGGTTGATTAACCATGGAGAAATTATAGATTGCCAAAAGAAATGTGTGATCATCAGGACGTTGAAGCAACCTCCTGTAGTATTTTACGGTAGTAAATTGCTGGGACATCCGTGTTGCCTTACGATGACACAAACTAGAAAACTTTTAAGGAAGGGTTGTGTAGGTTACCTATGCCATGTTGTTGATACCCAGAGAGTGGGAGCAACCATGGAACAAATACCTATAGTAAACAAATTCATGGATGTATTTCCAAGTGAGTTACCGGGTTTACCACCGGATAAGGAGATCGAATTTGTGATAGACACTGTGCCAGGAGCGAAACCAGTCTCAAGGGCACCGTACCGTATGGCGCTTGTAAAAATGAAAGAACTAATGGTTCAGTTACAAGAACTATTGGACAAAAAGTACATTCAACCAAGTGTTTTTCCGTGGGGGCACGGGTGTTGTTTGTTAAGAAGAAAGACGGATCGTTGAGGCTTTGTATCGACTATCGGGAGTTGAACAAGTTAACGATAAAGAACAAATACCCATTACCCAAGATCAATGATCTCTTTGATTAGTTGAAAGGGGCAAAGTATTTTTCTAAAATAGATTTGCGGACGGGGTATCATCAGTTGAAGGTTAGGAAGGAAGATTTACCAAAGACTGCATTCAGGACTCGTTACAATCATTACGAGTTTCTGGTGATGTCATTTGGGTTGACGAATGCACCTGTTGCATTTATGGATATGATGAACAGAGTGTTCAAACTATATTTAAACAAGTTCGTCGTGGTGTTTATCGATGATATTCTAGTCTATTCTAAGATGCCAGAAGATCATGATGAACACTTGAGATAAGTGTTGGTGTAAGACCCCAACTTTTATAAATAAAGATTAATTTTCTATAAATATTATTTTTGAATATTATGGAATAAATTTGATATAATGTTATAGTTGTGGGTAATATTTATAAATTTTGCAAAGTAAGCAACTTGTTATAAAATATTCGTTTGGTCGGGGAATATACTTTTTGTCGGGGAATATTCGTATGATGGCTCAATCAGTGGTGGACCCCACAACGGAAGTATTATCGTAGTTAGAAAACGACAAAATTATCTTTCTATAAAAATAACGGCAGAGGTGTTACCGTTAAAACTGTTAAACTACCCGGTAGTAATACGCGTGGTTGCATAGTAGCACACGGCATTGATTATTGATGCTTACGTGAGAAGTCACTTAGCTATACTCAATTATTGCTATAGTAATTGCTTTGCATCATATCTCTTATATTATTGATTCAATTATTGTCACAAAGATATCATCATATAATATGTTATATTATTAATTGAGACGACAAGTTATAAATGATTAATAATTGTTGAAAGATTAAATATGTGTTGATTAAAATAAAATAATTTGTGCTAATATTTATTCAATCCTTGATGTATATAAAGAGTCTCATTATGAGACGTTTGTGGTAAGTTTGATTATTTTATGGGGGGCCCATATGTCATCATCTAAGAGTCCTTCAAATCGATAGTATTTACCTTTGTGAATAGTAATTACCTTCGTCAATAGTATTTACCTTCGTCAATAGTATTTACCTTTGTGAATAGTAATTACCTTTGTGAATAGTAATTACCTTCGTCAATAGTAATTACCTTCGTCAATAGTATTTACCTTCGTCAATAGTATTTACCTTCGTCAATTGTATTTACCTTCTTCAATAGTAATTACCTTCGTCAATAGTATTTACCTTTGTGAATAGTAATTACCTTTGTGAATAGTAATTACCTTCGTCAATAGTATTTACCTTCTTCAATAGTAATTACCTTCGTCCATAGTAATTACCCCTTCGCAAATAGTAGTTGTCCCTTCAATATAACCAAGAGTTAACTGCCTCTTCGGTGTTTCAAGGGTTAATTACCCCTTCGCAAATAGTAGTTGTCTTTTCAATATTACCAAGAGTCATTTTGACCCTTCATAAAGACCAAGAGCCACCCTCGGTTTTCTATAAATAGAAAGCTCATTCCTTCATTATTTCTTACGAATTCATTGAAACTCTAGAGAGAGAAACTATAGAGAAAAAGAAGAAAAGTATTTTGCTACTTCACTTTTCCAATATTCAATTCTTCTAAGGTAAGGGTATTATTTGTTGTACAGTAAGGGTTTTATTCTTTCTTATTCATGAAGAGAACTTCATTATTCCATTCTTTATTATTCTCATTGGAATAACTCAGATATCGCTGCGTACCCTATACTTGGTGAAATCCTCTCATTATTCCATTCTTTATTATTCATTGGAATAACTCAGATACGCCAGACATACCCTATACATAATTTGTATCGTGGTTTACCCTATACTTGGTGACATTCTTCTATTATTCTCGCTGGAACATCCTCATGCATGTGTTTTACACTTGGACCGGTTCCGCCTTTATCATTCTGTTGGAATATCCTATCTCATGTGTTTTACACTTGATCCGGTTCCATCTTTATTATTATGTTGGAACATCCCGCTTGGTGTGTAATTTCACCCTGACACGGTTCCGTTATTTATTATTCTGTTGAATAACTCGCTGTCTGGGTCTATCGCATGCATGGTGATTTCTTTTGTTATTCCATTCTTTATTATACCCAGTTGGTTAAAACTTTGACTTCTATACTCCATGAAATTAGTAGAATATCCTTGATATTTGCGTTTCATCCAAAGATATCTTTCATGGAAATATTCTTCCGATCATTCTTGAATTTTACTCTACAAAACAAAGATCTTGTTGACAATTTGGGCGTTAATAATTCCTAGATAAATTAATTCTTGAACTTGTTTTATTGAATTCTTATATCATTGTCATCATCCTCATGTTTATATTATGTTGAAAGTTTTCTTTTACTTACGTGCATAGATGAACTTAGTATGATTATGACCGAGGTTCATTCGGTATAATCATGGCTTGATATAAATGATGTGACAAAAGTCCTCGGTGGCTCGTAATCCAAAGGATGGATAGTTTTTGTATATGATTATGACCGGGGGTGATTCGGTATATAGTCATGACCATTGATAATTTGATGAAAATCATTGACCGTGGTACAGGGAAGATTAGATATTGTGGTTTATTCATTAAACTGAGTCTTAGTGATATTGATGAAAACCTTTTAAAACCTAAAAGATAGTAGACTTTATTTTCTACTTGACTCTTTTAATGGATTGCATATTCCGCTACAGTTAAATTGGTTGTCTATTGTATTTTATCAGTTTAACATTATTGAAGACTATTGATAATTTATTCTGCATTATCTTAGTTATAATATTTCTTACTGGGCTAGTTGAGCTCACCCTTTCTTTCACCGTTTCTCTTCAGAAATGAGAATATAGTCGGGGACGAAGTCTGGGAAACGAGTGATGGTCCTCGAAGATAGCATTAGTAGTCCTCACTATTCATTAAATAGTGTGACAATAAATGTAATGAGGACTCCTTGAGTATGGATATTGTCTAAATGACAATATTCCTATTAGAACTCTCAGTTTATGTATTGTCGTATGTTACACGACAGTTATATTAGTAAGTTATATTTAAATTCTGTACCATGTATCTAACTACCCAAGTTGGGTGATGTATACCTAATTTTGGGGGCGTCACAGTTGGTATTAGAGCTATAAGTAAAGAGCCCCGAGCCTCTCGCTGGTGACTTCCTGTCGATGGGGGATGCACCGGCCGACTCTCGTAGGGGACGCCTGCTCATGGTGGCAAACTGATAGGTACCAATGTGAGGTGCTGTCCATGGTTGGGACATGAGTCATAGTTGGTATCAGAGCTTAGGGATATGATCCCTGGCTAAGATGCGAGATAAGAATTAGGAGGGGAGAGACGGGGAATTCCTTCGCTAGTATGACCTACCTAAGTTTATTTGTTATTTAATTGGTCGGTCAGAGTATAGGGATAATATTTGATATATTAATTAACCCTTTTGCTTCACAATTCCTTTCGTGTAATAAGAGTGTAGCTAGGTCGAAGCCGGGGAATAAAGATGGAATAGAACGGTGGTCATCATTTAGTAGTTATATTTGGTGAATCAACTAGGGTGAGGCGAACCCAACGTTGGAAGAGTGTTTTGCCACTATCATACAAGATGTCTAATGATATACAACCTCGTGTCATCATAAGATGTGGTTGTGCTCATCCACTTCTTTGAGTATATTCTGAGCACTACCTATATGATCTTGGTGTTTGTTTGAAGTATAATTCTCAATTTGAGACAGTGGAGATAATGATAAATCAAGAGAAGACTCACCATTGGGAAGAATATGATAGTAATCTTCTCATTTTTCTTTGGGGTCTATTGGGTAAACCAAGGATAATTCTGTGGCCATATGATATCTATCATAACCTAGAAGCATGGCCTCCCATGTACGAAGGTTTCCTTGAGCACTTCCCAAATATTCTAATTTCTAAAATAGTTTTTGACTATACATTTATGTAAGGTGTCATTGTGACATGCTATCCAAAGTTGGGATGAAAGTCACAGTTGGTATCAATGCAACGTACTATCCAAGTCTTGGATAAGATTAGCAGTTTTGAATGATATTTCTATCATTAATAAATTTCTTGACGTATTCTTGAAGATTTCCTAGCCTACCCTAGAGCGTGAAATCGAATTTTGTATTGACCCCAGTACAAAAACCCATTTCTTAAACCCTCAAATATTTCTTCAACTAAAAGGATCTGTTTACGAGGATTATGATGAAAGTCATAATAAAAGCATTGGACTAATGAAAATCATGGGTATATGAAGTATTAGTAATTGTCATGATGAGTTATGTTGGTTATTATGTGAAAACATGAAAGTTTCTTAGAAATCACAAAGGGTTGAAAAATCAGATTTTGGTAAAAACGTAACATGAAATTCAATTGACCATATCTCCTGTTATATTTTGAATTTTTGAGTGTGGTCAAGTCCTAGAGTTAGATCTATGAGTTTTGTAGCTTATCCAAGTGGAATCATTGGAAAAGGTGCTGTAGATTTTTGTGTGGACTGAATTTAGCAAAAGAGTCCAAAGCTGCAAATTACAAAAACGCTACTGCCCAGAAACTTTAAGGGGCTGTTTTGGCCACTAAATTTATGTGAAAAATTCTGGCCTTTTGGGATATGAAAATATTTGTTATAAAGTACCTCCTGTCCAAAAATGAGCTCATTCTGACTTAAAATGAACAAGTTATGACCATTTCAATATTTAGGTTTTTTTGACGAAAAATGCTATAACTGGAGTTCTATAACTCCGATGACCATGAAATTTAAACTGGAGGCTCACATTAACATGTGTAAGGTCCTGCCAAGATTTAGAAATTTTTGGAGTTAAACTTGAGGTAGCTAATTTCTTAAGGAATTAATTAGAAATTGATTTTTGAAAAATAGTAAATGAATTTTAAAATTAAGAAAAATATATTTTCATTATGGGACTATATTGTGCTAAATCCCGGAAAAGAAATATTTTGGGACTAATTTGATATTTTTCATTAAAATAGTTTAGTTACTGAACATATGAGTTAAATATGTTATGTGAAGTAACAAAGTTGAAAATAGGATTTTATGGCTAGAGAATCCTATATAGAGTATATGCATATTTTTTGAGGGATTTGATAATTGGTGATGATATCTTATGAGTATGGCATTTTGAATGATTAAATGCATTATATGGTAAAAGCGTAAACAATTGAGATAAATTGTTTATAAATTTAAGAAGTGATTAAAATATTGTTATAATATTAATGATATTAGATTATGAGATTATTAAGTGATTGATAACATGGGGATATTCTTGAATCCTGGATAAATTATATTATAAATGTTTAATATTTATCCTTTATCTCATTTGATTGATTCTTTATATCATTATCCTCATGCTTATATTATGTTGAAAGTCATCTACGGGCTCAGATAGCATAGATGGACTTGGTATGATTATGACCAGTGATTGTTCTATAATCATAACCGTAATTGAAAACACGATTATCTTTGGGTCAGTAGTGCATGGATAATTTGTGGTCGTGATACTAATGAATACACGATTATCTTTGGTAGTAGTGCATGGATAATTTGTGGTCGTGATACTAATGAATACACGATTATCTTTGGTAGTAGTGCATGGATAATTTGTGGTCGTGATACTAACGAATATCCTTGGCACAGTAGTGCGGGGATGATTCGATGATATGGATTAATTATTGAAATGAGTCTCAAAGAATGAAATATTAATTCATGGATGTGGTAAAAGTCATCTTTGGTCGTTAGTGCATTGATAGACTTGGTATGCTTATGACCAAGGATTATTCTATATAATCACGATAGTAATTGAAAACACAAATATCCCTCGCCAAAGATGGTGCATGGATAATTAATTGGTCGTGATACTATTATTAATCTGCGTCTCAAATTATTGGTTTTATAGTTGTATATCTTTAGTCATGTAGTGCAAAGATGAATTGTTAATGAATATCTTTGGCGGATTAAGAAGATGAATTTAATATTTTTAACGATAAAGGTATTCA
Source organism: Panax quinquefolius (assembly GCA_020205615.1). NCBI lineage: Eukaryota > Viridiplantae > Streptophyta > Magnoliopsida > Apiales > Araliaceae > Panax > Panax quinquefolius. The sequence continues at coordinate 56,899,127 of CM035162.1, forward strand.
AGGTATCCTCACCTCTTTATCATATCAGGTACGTACCCTAATTTCGAGGGCGAAATTTCATAAGAAGGGGAGGTTGTAAGACCCCAGCTTTTATAAATAAAGATGAATTTTTTATAAATAATATTTTTGAATATTATGGAATAAATTTGATATAATGTTATAGTTGTGGGTAATATTTATAAATTTTGCAAAGTAAGCAAGTTGTTATAAAATATTCGTTTGGTGGGGAATATTCTTTTTGTCGGGGAATATTCGGACGACGGCTCAATCAATGGTGGACCCCATTAACGGAAGTATTGTCGTAGTTAAGAAACGACAAAATTATCTTTCTATAAAAATAACTAGCAGAGAGTGTTACCATTAAAACCTGTTGAACTACCCGGTAGTAAAGGTACGATGTCTGGCATGGGTTGCATAGTAGCACACAAGATTGATTATTGATGCTTTACGTGAGAAGTCACTTAGCTATACTCAATTATTACTACAGATAATTCTTGCATCATATCTCTTATATTATTGATTCAATTATTGTCACAAGATCATCATATAATATGTTATATTATTAATTGAGACGACAAGTTATAAATGATTAATAATTGTTGAAATATTAAATATGTGTTGATTAAAAATAAAATGATTTGTGGTAATATTTATTCAATCCTTGATGTATATAAAGAGTCTGTTATGAGACGTTTGTGGTAAGTTTGATTATTTTATGGGGGGGGCATATGTCATCATCTAAGAGTCCCTTCGTCAATAGTATTTACCTTTGTGAATAGTAATTACCTTCGTCAATAGTATTTACCTTTGTGAATAGTAATTACCTTTGTGAATAGTAATTACCTTCGTCAATAGTATTTACCTTCGTCAATAGTATTTACCTTCGTCAATAGTAATTACCTTCTTCAATAGTAATTACCTTCGTCAATAGTATTTACCTTTGTGAATAATAATTACCTTTGTGAATAGTAATTACCTTCGTCAATAGTATTTACTTACCTTCTTCAATAGTAATTACCTTCGTCAATAGTAATTACCTTCGTCAATAGTAATTACCCCTTCGCAAATAGTAGTTGTCCCTTCAATATTACCAAGAGTTAACTCTCCTCTTGATTGTTCCAGGGGTTAATTACCTCTTCATGAAATAGTAGTTGTCTCTTCAATATTACCAAGAGTCATTTTGACCCTTCGTTAAGACCAAGAGCCACCCTCAGTTTTTCTATAAATAGAAGGCGCATTCCTTCATTATTTCTTACGAATTCATTGAAACTCTAGAGAGAGAAACTATAGAGAGAAAGAAGAAAAGTATTCTGCTACTTCACTTTTCCAATATTCAGTTCTTCTAAGGTAAGGGTATTATTTGTTGTACCGTAAGGGTGTTATTCTTTCTTATTCATGAAGAGAACTTCATTATTTCATTCTTTAATATTCATTGGAATAACTTTTGTATCACGCCACATACCTATACTTGGTGAAATCCCTCATTATTCCATTCTTTATTATTTTGTTGGAATAACTCAGATATCTGTACCCTATATACATAATCTGTGATATACGTGGTTTACCTATACTTGGTGACATTCTTCTATTATTACATTGGAACATCACGTGCGTGTGTTTTACAATCGACTGGTTCGCGTCTTTATCATTCTCATTGGAATATCCTATCTCGTGTTTTTTACACCGATCCGGTTCCATCTTTATTATTATGTTGGAACATCCTGTTGGTGTGAATTTCACGACGACTGGTTCCGTTATTTATTATTCATTTGGAATAACTTTTGTCTGCGGTCTATCGCATGCATGGTGATTTCTTTTGTTATTCCATTCTTTATTATACCCAGGTTGGTTAAAACTTTGACTTCTATACTCCATGAAATTAGTAGAATATCCTTGATATTTGTGTTTCATCCAAAGATCTTTTCATGGAAAAATTCTTCCGAACATTCTTGAATTTTACTCTACAAAACAAAGATATCTTGTTGACAATTTGGACGTTAATAATTCCTAGATAAATTAATTCTTGAACTTGTTTTATTGAATTCTTATATCATTGTCATCATCTTCATGTTTATATTATGTTGAAAGTTATCTTTGGCTTACGTGCATAGATGAACTTAGTATGATTATGACCGTGGTTCATTCGGTATAATCATGGCTTGATATAAATGATGTGACAAAAACTCCTCGATGGCTCTCGTAATGCGTTGATGGAGAGTTTTTGGTATGATTATGACGAGGTAATTCGGTATAGTCATGACCATTGATAATTTGATGAAAATCCTTGACCGTGGTACAGGGATGATTAGATATTGTGGTTTATTCATTAAACTTAGTCTTAGTGATATTGATGAAAACCTTTTAAAACCTAAAAGATAGTAGACTTTATTTTCTACTTGACTCTTTTAATGGATTGCATATTCTCCTGAGCTAAAACTGGTTGTCTATTGTATTTTATCAGTTTAACATTGTTGAAGACTATTGATAATTTATTCTGCATTATCTTAGTTATATTATTTCTTATTGGGCTAGTTGAGCTCACCCTTTCTTTCACTGTTCTCTCTTGAAATGAGAATATAGTTTGGACGAAGAGTGGAAACGAGTGATGGTCCCGAAGATAGCATTAGTAGTCCTCACTATTACATTAAATAGTGTGACAATAAATGTAATGAGGACTCCTTGAGTATGGATATTGTCTAAATGACAATATTCCTATTAGAACTCTCAGTTTATGTATTGTCGTATGTTACACGACAGTTATATTAGTAAGTTGTATTTAAATTCTGTACCATGTATCTGACTACCCAAGATGGGTGATGTATACCTAATTTTGGGGGCATCACAGTTGGAGACACTAAGGAAGGAGAAGTTATACGCGAAATTCATTAAATGTGAATTTTGCCTGGAAACGGTGCAGTTTTTAGGTTATGTGATTGACCAAGAGGGGATTTTAGTGGATCCAGCGAAGGTGGAAGCAGTGATGAATTGGGAACAACCAAAAATGCCGATTGAGGTGCGGAGTTTCCTAGGGTTAGCAGGGTACTATCGAAGATTTATCAAAGATTTTTTGAAGATAGCTACCTCGTTAACTAATTTAACAAGGAAGACGGTGAAATACGTATGGATGGATAAATGTGAAGACAGTTTTCAAGAACTGAAGAAAAGTTTAATTGAAGCTCCTGTTTTGTCATTGCCAGATGACACAGGAAATTTTGTATTGTATAGTGATGCTTCGCATAAAGGACTTGGTTGTGTGCTTATGCAGCATGGCAAAGTCATTGCGTATGAATCTCGGCAGCTGAAGGATTATGAGAAAGTTTATCCTACTCATGATCTGGAACTAGCCGCAGTAGTGTTTGCCCTAATGATATGGAGACATTATCTTTATGGGGAAAAATATGAGATATGTAAGACCCCAAATTATTAATAATTGAAATTTAATTTCCTCTATTTATCATTTTGAAATAGTAAGGGTTGATTTGATTAAATGTGGTTAGTTATGGGTAAAATGCGCAAATATTTCAAATAAGCAAGTGGTTATAAAATACTCATTGTTGTCGGAGAATATTCGTTTGGTCGTGGAATATTCTTACTGTCGGGGAATATTCGTACGACGGCGCAGCCTTGTGTGGGCCCATAACGGAAAGCGATTGGATGAAGAAAACGACAAGTATAAGTTGTTTATAAATAACGGCGTGGTTATTCTGCAGATTATCTTTGTTGGAATACTCGGTGGTTAAAACACAAGATGTCTGGCGTTGTTGCACACAATGCTTTGCGGTATTGCACCAATTATTGATTCTTACGTGAAGGCACTACTCGATAATTGTTACTGATGAGTTATTATTCAATATTTTTATTTTATTGATTCAATAATTGTTGCGTTGATATTTTATATTATTGTTGTTTCAATAATTGTCACTACACGATATTTTCCATTATCGAAGCAATAATTCATATTATCTAAATAATATTATTAGAAAAAATTCTTGGCAATGTCTAGAAAGTTACATACAAGGAGAGGTTTGGTCACCTAATTGCGCTACCAAGATGAGGAGAAATTCTTATTGAAAGCCCCTCTTCCTGGAATGGCACGGTTGCCGATCTTGTGATTCTCTAATATTATTTATGAATAATTAATTATTAATTTATATGATGAGGAAAATATTGATTTTATGTGGATATAAATGGAGAAAATTTTTAAAGTGACAATTGTTGAAAATCGATATTTTAACTTTTCTGATAAAATAATATTTTATTATATTATTATAATATAATAATGATGATATTTTTTATAATGAATGTGGGATATATGAGAATATGAGGAGGAAGAGTATTTTTGTTGCAAAAGTTGTTTAACACATGTTTTGTGTGTCGGTGGACCCCATTTCTTGACTGAAATTTGATTATAGCTTGTAAAATCGCCCGTTTATGGATTTCGGTCAATTTCTGTTTGGAATTTGGAAAAACTTTCTTCTGCAAAGTTGTAGAGAATTGAATTTCCTATAAAAAGTCGCAAGATTCGAATTTTCTACTAAAAGGGCTATTTATTATGAATTATTGAAGTTCTGATGTTCCGAAATAATTGATTTTTGGAAGTTTTAATTATTTTTATTAAGAAAAATGTTTTTATTATTTTTGGCACATGTGTGGCTGAAGTTTGGACCAGATTTGTGTGCGTAGGAATTTTTAATATATATATTAATATTATATTAAATTTTCTGTTTTGGTGTTCTAAGCATTTTCCTATAAATAGGGTGCTTAGGTTAGAATTGAAAATCACACAAGAAACTATAGATTTCTCTCTCTTTCTCTCTCGATATATTGAGCGTATTCTTGTGAGTATTTTAGTACTTTGAGTATTGCTATACTAAGGCAGTTCTTTCAAAGACTATATCCAAAGATTCCAAATGTAAGTACTATTCTTTCTAAGGTAAGGGATGTTATTTTATTCGAAAATGATATTATTTCTTCAATATCATTATGCTGAAATATTGGTTATAAATTTTTATCAAATTTGGAACTTTTCATGTTGGGGTTACTATTCGTGAGTTACTATTCACGAAGCGTGATGATGTTTTTTTGTGAAATTTCTATCTTTTGAGGTCGGAGTTACTATTCATGTATACAGCACTATTCACGTATACGGCACTATTCACGAATACGACACTATTCACAGAAAAATTAAATTTTCTTTTCTGTGTCCAAGATTGTCTGTTATGATTCCTATCTTTGACTGGATCAATGCTTTGATCTTCATTCTTGAATTTTACTCCAATCTGATTATTTATGAAGTATTTTTGAACTTGGATTATTTAAAGTGTGAATCCTTAATACTTGTTCTTTTGTTTCACTGGATTCGTTTTCTTTAAAATATTTTTTATCATCCTCAGTCCTAAATGATGATATTACTGAATATCTTTTGCCTGTAGTGCAAAGATGAATGATTTCTTGATGAATATCTTTTGCTAGTAGTCTGAAGATGAACAGTGTTGAGATGAACACGAATCGATCGATTAATATCTTTGTCCCAGAAAGTGCAAAGATGAACAGTGTTTAGATGAACATGACCAATCGATGAATATCTTTGGCTTTTGTAGTGCAAAGATGAATATTTGATTCGGATATATATTGATTGATGTTACAGGATAAAATATCAACGATGAACTTTTAAATTCATATATAGAAGATAGTAGTTTGCATTCTCTACTTAACTCTTCTAATGAATTATTATTTTCACCATGAAGATTGATTTAAAACCGGTTGTCTATTGTATTCTATTAGATTTTTCCCTGTTGAGGACTAACGATAATTTGTTCTATATTATCTTAGTCATAATGTTCTTTACTGGGCTAGTTGAGCTTACCCTTTTCCTTGTTGTTCCATTTTCTTCTCGGGAAGGCGAGAATGTAGCGAGTACTAGTCGGGTGTGGAATGATGGTTCTAGAAGTGGTTCTAGTAGTCCTCACTATTCTATAAAATAGGGTATCAATAATTGTAATGAGGACTTATTTGAGTGTGGATATTGTCTAGATGACAATATTTGTATTTAAACTCACAGTTTTTATGTTGTATTAGTAAAGTTGTAGTTATTTTTGTACCATGTAGTTTGACGACTTAGAATGGGTGTTGTATACCTATTTTGGGGGCGTCACAAGATATATACGGACAATAAAAGTCTAAAGTATATCTTCACTCAGAAGGAGTTGAATATGAGACAGAGAAGATGGCTGGAGTTGATAAAGGATTATGATTGTGAAATCCTGTATCACCTGAAAGGCCATGTAGTTCTTGCCGACACCTTAAGTAGGAAGGGTCGGGAAAAGTTGTCTATGTTAACGGCTCAAAATGAGTTAATAACAGAGATGGCTAGGATGGAAATAGAAGTGAAGATGCCGAGTGATTCGGGGCAGTTACTCTTTGCGACGGAGATGCAGTCTACCATCGTAGAAAGAGCCAAGGAGGTACAACTCAAGACGGACGAGTGTAACCAAAGGAAGAAGCGATTATCCGAGAAGGAAGATTCTAAATATAGTCTTGATAATGAGGGATTATTAAGATTTGAGAGAAGAATTTGGGTTCCGAATGAGACATAATTAAAGGAGCAATTGTTACAAGAAGCTCGTAGTTCGAGGTACTCGATACATCCTGTTGGCACTAAGATGTATCAAGACTTCGACAGAGTTTTTGGTGGCCAAACATAAAGAGAGAAATAGCAGAGTATGTGATTAGGTGCTTAACTTGTCAAAAAGTTAAGGCCGAACATCAACGACCCAGTGGCTTAGTATAGTCATTGGAGATTCCAGAATGGAAGTGGGAGCATATCACGATGGACTTCGTGGTGGGACTTCCGACGATGCATAAAGGGTACGATTTGATTTGGGTAATAGTGGACCGGTTGACGAAGTCGGCTCACTTTTTGCCAATTAGGGTCAAGTATAACTTAGACCAGTTAGCTAAACTTTATGTTAAGGAAATCATTTCCAAACATGGAGTACCGGTATCGATTGTGTCAGATCGTGATCCACGATTCACATTGAACTTTTGGAGGAGTTTGCAAGAGCAGTTGGGAACACAGCTGAGGTTAAGCATGGCTTATCATCCACAAACTGATGGGTAGAGCGAAAGGACAATTCAGACGTTAGAAGACATGTTGAGGTCTTGCGTCATGGATTTCAAGGGTAGTTGGGATGATCACCTACCACTAGTAGAGTTTGCGTATAACAATAGTTATCATGCAAGCATAGGTATACCGCCGTATGAAGCTTTGTATGGAAGGAAGTGCAGAACACCTTTGTGTTGGGACAGATGGGAGAACACCGGATGCTAGGACCAGAATTGGTGCAGCAGACATTGGATGTGGTAAAGTTAATTTGGATGCGTCTCGTCATAGCTCATGACAGACAAAAGAAGTATGGGAACTTACATATACTAAGTCAAGAGTTTGAGGTGGGCTCGTATATGTTTTCTAAAGGTATCTCCCTGGAAAGGAAAGATAGGCTTTGGAAAGAAAGGAAAGTTCAGTCCAAGGTTTATAGGACCTTTTGAGGTGTTAAAACGGGTGGGAGAGGTAGCTTATATGATAACATTACCTCCAGACCTAGAACGAATACATAATGTGTTTCACGTATCTGTATTACGTCCATATAAGACGGACTATACGCATGTAATCGAGTATGAGCTGATTCATATCGAGAAAGACTTACATATGAAAAGTCGCCGATGCAGATCATTGATAGAAAGGAACAAGTTCTGCGGAACAAGGTAATACCATCAGTAAAGGTATTATGGAAGAACCACGATGCTGAAGAAGCAACGTGGGAACTAGAAGAAAAGATGAAGAAAAATTTTCCTCATCTATTTGATTAAAGTAAGACGAGATTCTGGGGACAGAATCTTTATAAGGGTGGAAGAATGTAACGATCGAGAAATTCGGATCTTATTGTAAAATGATTTTATTAAATTAAATAATAATAAAATCATATTCCATGTGTTATCAAGATGTTTGTCATTATATAACCTACTAATATTAGAATATCGTAGTATTTGAGCTACGTGGATGAATAAAAGTGTTTGAATTTCCAAGATGAAAATAAAAGTTTTCTGAGAAATTTTCTGAAAAACACTATTCATCGATATTTGCTCGGGATATAATTTTGAGTTTCCGAGAAATACGTAATGATTGAATAACAAGGTAAGATGGATTATGTAATAAAAATCTAGTTATGGAAAATGTAATAATTCTCATGTGGACTTAATTTATAAACTTTAAGTAAGGCGAAGTGGTAAGGAATAAGTAATAATTGTATGATACTTGGTATTGTGCAAAGTAATGAAAATGAGTATAATACGAATTATTATACGAGTTTGTATGAAGGATTAAATATCGTACATATTTTCTATATGAATTAGAATACGAAAATAATACATCAACAATATGTATTAAGAAATGTTAATGGACTTGGAAGATTGGTTAACAATTATATACAAGTCCAAGTGAATTAAAGGGAGAGGCCCAACTATTAATGAATGAACAAACTAGTGGTTATTCATGCAAAGCCCAAAGATTGAATTAATGCAAGCCCAAGCTAGAATCCATGAGTTGTATGACCCATGGGGCAAACCATATTAATATGGTTATTGTGGTGGCCAAGTTAATGTGGTGACCAAGTAAATGTGGTGATCAAGTTAAGAGTAATGACCAAGTTAAATGAGTAATGACCAAGTGTAAGATAAGAGTTGTGCTAGCCAAGTAATGAATAGTAAGGAGGTGGCTGGAGGAGGTGGGTGATTTAATGACCAATCTACCCTAACTTTGCAAGTTCTATAAATAGAGAAGGCTTACAAGCCATTTGTTAGTTGTTCAAATAATCTAACATTTCAAAAGTGCTCAAGTGTTAGAGAGAATAAGCTACACATAAGTCATTCCATAAATAAGAAGAAGAAGCAAGCTACTTTACCAAGACTACACAAAAGTAAGACTTCTTCTCTATTATCTTCTATCTCTACCATGATAGGTGGATAAGAAAAGTTGGAATTAAGGAACATGGATGTTAAGAAGTAAGAAGAATGAGTAAGAAATGAACTTAAGCCACATAAGTTGGCAATAAGTCATTTGAACTTATAAAAGTTATAAACTTATTATAAGTTAACCTTGAATGCTAAGTATGAAAATATGACCTTATAATAAGAGAAGGGAATTAAGAACTTATATGATTATATATATCATGTATACATAAGTAATGTTATATATGAAGAACATGTAAAGTATGATGATTAAGAAACTCAAATTGTCATAAGTCATGAATAATCAAATCTTAAGTAGTTTATAATTTGGCAAGTTATAAGCTCATGAAGAATAAGTCAAAATCCAACAATGAATATAAGTTGTTGTATTAAGTATGTTAAGATGTTCACATGATGAATGAACTTCATTTGTAATGTTGAACAAATCATAAGAATGAAGAATTGCCGGAATTTGCACGATTGGACGATAAACGTCGAATTCGTAAAATTCTCGAAATAGAAGTCAAATTTTGTGTTTGATCACGAAACCATTGTTTTCCAATAGAGACAAGCCATATTTGGCATTTAAGAGTTGCAGACTCAAAAATGACCGAATTCTGACTTAGAACGAAGAAACGAGCATTGAACGTTCACGAACGTTTATCGTTTTTGTTAAAAATGAACCAATAAGTGAATTTTTAGCAAATGAAGTCAAATAGATAAAATTCTTACATGAACAAATAGATTACGTAATTTGTGAACCGTAGGCTTTTGAACTAGCCAATTCGAACTTATAACAAAGAAGTTATGCGTCCGAGAAGTTCACAAAATTCACAAACTGAATTTGTTTTACGGTGCACGAGTTAAGCGCCAAATGCCAAACCCTAGTAAAAATGACTATTTCATGCCAATAAGCATAACAGTGTCCGAGTACACTGCAAGAGTTCACCGCAGCGCGAACCATAGTACAATATATGGCGTCGAAGCGCCATGTACAGTACCAAAATCCTCTGGAGTGTGGTGCCACAAATACCCATTAAGTAAGGACTCATGTGTATGGCCAAGTCCGGACGGTGATATGATAAGCTCAGCGCCGCAACACGAGATGTAAAAATATAAAAAATACAGCAGTGGCCCTCGAACAAGGATAGTAATGAAGGTTTCTAAGTACAAAGAAAAGAAAGTTCATTCATTTAAAAGTAAACATAACTTAAGGAATGTAATGTAACATTGTTAAACTTTGTTAAACCTTAAGGATGTTGTATAAAGGTTGAGATAACCTAGTCGAATATAAATGCAAGAATAATGATAAACCAGAATGAATAGTAACCGAATCTAATGCACAATTAGATTAAAATGAAGGGTATGATATAGTCATATACATACTTGATTATATGTGACCTAATGTAAGGCATTATGTGATCATGTATTGTAGAGACTTGAACGACTTGAACATAAAGTTAATATACCGTAGCAGCACGCTAAAGGCAAGTATTCTAACTCTTGTCTCGATTCATCTCAACAAGTTTTTGAGGTTCATGTATTCTTTCGCATGAATTGAGGTATGTTGAAGTTAAAGCCAATTCCTTTGGCTAGACTTGATGTATTGATAATCTATTCACGTATTATCAAATGTTGCTATCTTTTGTCAACTACTTGATATGGTTTTCAAAAGAAGACTGAAATGTTAAACAAATGTTTTGTCGGTAAAATGACAGGCACGTGAGGTTGCCAAATGCTTAAATGCGCATACGTTTAATGGATGTAGTGTTGATCAACATAGAGTACAATAGGCTGATCACCTAGAAGTGCTCGTAAGTAATATCGGGCTTATGAACTTGCTTCTGGGTTGTCCTTTTCCAATAAAGAACGAATACTCGAGGTCTTTGACCGGAGTGAATGTCTTACTAAATACTGTTGTTATTGTAAAACATTTTGAAAGAAAAGATGAAGTGCTATTTTGAATTATCAATAGTACTTCATAACTATTGTTCAATTATTGAAGATATACGATTTGTATGTGTCAAGCATGTTGTTATTAAATTGTTATACTTGCTGAGGTAGTTATGCTCACTCTTGCTTGAACCATATGAATGCAGCTAAGACTGAACGTCCCGAAGGATCGAAAAAGGATAAGGGAAAAGCTAAGGCAGATTTCTAAGCTGTCTTGTAATAGAACATGTCTATTGTTGTAATGTAACTGATATTATGACAAAGAACCTTCGTAATGGGTATAGAACCTAGGAAATTTAAATATTACTTTAAATATATAGAAGTTATGTTCGTTCTTTGAGACTTTTTAATTGAATGAATGTATGAATGTTGTACAGTATAGCACCATCTGTCGGGTTGGAAGATACCCGGATTTGGGGGCGCTACATATACCGGTGGCAGCGGTCATTAGAGCAATGATAACCAGCGAGGAGGAAAACATTCGGACAAAAGCGGTAACCCCTCTGGTGGTAATCGTGGCCATGAAAATAGAAGAAGCGAGTCGGGAGGAGATTTCAAGAAGAGAAGTGTAACGCCCGAGAAAATCGAATTTTTAGGAGAATTAAAATTTTATTTAATTATGTGGATTAAATGAATTTAATTGATTATTTATGGGAGCAAGCTAATTGAAGGTCGTTCTATGACCAAAACATATCAGAACGTCATAGTATTTTGGCTACGTGGTAGAATTAAAGTGTTGGAATTTCCAAGACGAAAATAAAAGCTGTACGAGAAATTTTCTGAAAAACTCTATTCACGCATTTCTGCTCGGGAATTATTTTTTAACTTCCAAGAAATATGTAACAATATAATATCAAGGTAAGATGGAATATCCAACAATATTTTAGTTATGGAAAACGTAATATTTCGCCTACGCCCTTAAAACCTAAGGTTTAGGGAAAGTGACTTTCGAGAAGGAATTTAAACGTATGTAATGAATTAAGCGATGATCGTATTATATGTAGGTATTGTACGAGGTAATGCATACGAATACTATATGAGGTATTACACGAGTACGTATGAATGATGGTATGTTGTATATGTTGAATAAGTAGACAAGTTAGATTACGAGAATTATATGTATATTATATGTTATAAGGCTTTAAGCCAAAAGAAAGGAACTTGTAGGATTTGTTAAGTATTATGTTAGCCAAGTATGGAAATGGTTAAGTCCAATGTGAATTAATAAGCAAGCCCAATGTTTGTTTAATTACAAGCCCAATGTACAAGCTAAGTTAGTTAAGTTAATTAAATGCAAAGCCCCATATATATAAGTTAAGCAAATTATGCTAGAAGCCCAAATGATTAAGTTAAGCTAATTAAGCTAAAGCCCAAAGTAAGAACCAAAGGGTTATGGGTTGGTTTAAACCCATGGTTTAAACCATGGGTGATCCAAAGTGATAAACAAGTAACTTAATGACTAAGTGTTGTGGTGAGCAATTCAAGTGCATATATGTGATTAGCAAGAATACTTAAGGGTTAAGTATTGTGATGGGCAAGCAAAGGATAGAAGTTGTGAGGAACAAGTTAACTTAATGGCTAAGACATTAATGTGATGGCCAAGTAAAAGTTGTGGAGAGCAAGTAATGAATAGTAAGGAGGTGGATTAAGGAGGTGGAAGTGGCTTAATGACCCTTATGCCCTAACCTAGGATGTCCTATAAATAGAGAGCTTAAGAGTTCATTTGTTGGTTGTTTCTTTTTCCTCCAACACCTTATACATTATAAGTTGAGAGTTTATTTACTTGAGAGAATAAACACATATAAGTTAGACTTCCTTTGTTATATTTTCAATAAGCAAGAAGGAAGAAGAAGTTTAAGGTGTAGCAAGTGAACATCAAAGAGTAAGTATTCTTTAACCATGATTCTATTTCTCTTCCATTGTTAAAGGAGGGGGTATTGGTAGAACTAGTATGTGACGCCCCCAAAATAGGTATACACAACACCCATTCTGAGTCGCCAAATACATGGTACAGAAACAACTACAACTTTATTATTACAACAGTAAAACTGTGAGTTTGAATACAAATATTATCTTCTAGACAATATCTATACTCAAATAAATCCCCATCATAATTATTGATTCATTATTTTACAAAAATGGTGAGGACTACTAAACAACTCTCTCTAGAACCTTCATTCCATACCCCGACTAGTACTCGCTACATTCTCGCCTCCACGAGAAAAAATGGAACAACAAGGAAAAGGGTGAGCTCAACTAGCCCGATAAAAGAATATTATGACTAAGATAATATACAACAAATTATCGTTAGTCTTCAACAGGAAAAAATCGATAAATACAATAGACAACAAATTTTAAATCAATATTCGCAATGAAATAATAATTCATAGAAGAGTTACGTAGAGAATGAAATCTACTATAATCTATGAATTTAACAAATCCATCATCAATATTTTATCCTCAGTAACATCAATCAATATACATCCGAATCAAATATTCATCTTTGCACTACAGGCCAAAGATATTCATCAGTTGATCATGTTCATTTAAACACCTATTCATCTTTGCACTACAGGCCAAAGATATTAATTAATCGGTCATGTTCATCTCAACACTGCTCATCTTTGCACTCTGAGTGCCAAAGATATTAATCAATCGGTCATGTTCATCTCAACACTGCTTCATCTTTGCACTACTGGGCCAAATATATTCTTCGAAATCATTCATCTTTTGCACTACGGGCCAAAGATATTCAATAATATCATCATTTAAGATCGAGGATGATGAAAAATATTTTTAAAGAAACGAATCCAAAGAAAACAAAATGACAAGGATTAAGGATTAAGGATTAAGTACTTGGTTTTATCCACGTCAAAAAATACCTCAAAAATAATCATAGTGGTGTAAAATTCAAGAATGATCAAAACATGGATACAATCAAAGCTAGTATCCGAATAGATATTTTGGACAAAAAAGAAGAAATTTTAATTTTCTATGAATAGTATCAGAGTATCGTGAATAGTGCCGATATCGTGAATAGTAACTCAGACACCAAAAGATAGAAATTCCACAAAAAACATCTTCACGCTTTATGAATAGTACTGTGAATAAGAACTCGTGAATAGTAACTCATGAATAGTAACTCGTGAATAGTAACTCATGAATAGTAACCCATGAATAGTAACCCCGACATGAAAAAAAAGTTCCAAATTTGATAAAACTTCGGATCAACATTTCAAAGATAATGATATTGAAGAAATAATATCATTACAAAAAAAAAATATCCCTTACCTCGAAAGATTAGTACTTCTAAATTTGAAACACCTTGATATATAGGCTATGACTTGAACTTGCACCAGTATAGCAATACTCAAAGTATACTCAAAATACTCACAAGAATACGCTCGATAATATAGAGAGAGAAAACTTCATTTCGTGTGATTTTCAATTCTAACCTAAGCACCCTATTTATAGGAAAATGCTTAGAACACCAAAGCGAAAAATTTAATAAATTAATATTATTTATTTTCCACATCTTCCCACGCATCCATGAATCTGAATTCAGCCATCCTAACACATGTTAAATATGCCTCAACATATAAAAAAACATTTTTGTTAATATAAATATTTAAAACTTCCAAAATCAATTATTTTGGAACTCAAACTTCAATAATTCATAATAAATAGCCCTTTCATCAGAAAATTTGAATCTCGCGAGTTTTTATAGGAAATTCAATTCTCTACAACTTTGCGTAAGAAAGTTTTCCAAATTCCAAACAAAAATTGACCAAATCCTAAAGCGAGGCGATTTTACAAAGCTATAATCAAATTTCAATCAAGAAATGGGGTCCACCGACATACAAAACATGTGTTAATCATTTAATGCAACAAAAATACTCTTCCTCCTCATATACTCATATATCCCACATTCATTGTAAAAATATCACCGTTAATATATTATTAAAATAATATATTTAAATGAATTATTTTATCAGAAAAAGATAAAATATTAATTTTCAACAATTGTCATTTTAAAAATTTTCTCCATCTATATCCACATAAAATCAATATTTTCCTCATCATATAAATCAATAATTAATTATTCACAAATAATATTACAGAATCACAATATTGACAACCAGGCAGTTCCTAGGAAAGAGGGGGCTTTCCAATAAGAATTTCTCCCTTCTTGGTAGCCGCAATTAGGTGACCAAACCTCTCCTTAGATAGAACTTTCTAGACATTGCCAATAATGTTATCTAATAATATTATTCAGATAATATGAATTATTGCTTCGATAATGAAAAATACTGTGTAATGACAATTATTGAAACAACAGCAATATAAAATATCAACGCAAAGAATTATTGAATCAATAAAATAAAATCTTTGAGCAGAGAATTACTGTAACCATTATTGAATAGTGCCTTCTTACGTAAGAATCAATAATTGGTGCAATACTGGAGCTACTGTTCAACAACGCGTACTAGTGTGTTTTAACCACCGGGTATTCCAACAAGATGATAATCAGAATAACTACGTAAGTTATTTAAAAACAACTTATATTTGTCGTTTCTTCATCCAATCGCTTTCAGTTATGGGGCCCACACATGGTTGCACTGGGTAAATACATTTAATATTCCCAGAAAATTTGAATATTCCACAACCAAATGAATATTCCCCGACAACAATGATTATTTTATAACCACTTGCTTATTTTGAAATATTTGCATATTTAACCCTTAACTATCCACATTAATCAAATCAACCCTTACTATTTCAAAATAATAAATAAAGGAAATTCCTTTTTATTTAAAAATTTTGGGGTCTTACATAGTATGCTAAGGAATGTTAAATCCAAGGGCTTAAGTCTTAATAAGCCGTACAAGTCATGAATAAGTAATTCAATCATAAATTAGTTATGAACTTATAATGAAAGTATACGAACTTGTGAGAACTTGTAATATGTTTACATTAATAAAGTTAGTATGATAATAAGAAGTAAGGATAATGGTTAAAAGTCATTAACCATAATGAGTCATATGAAAAGAAGACATAAGTCATGAGAAATGGAAACATAAGTGTTTTTATACTTTAATAAGTTACAAACTCATCAAGAATAAGTAATAACTTATTATATTTATAAGTTAATGAAGTATGTATGTCAAGAGGTTAGTATGATGAATTGAATCCATTTGAAACAAAGAAAAAATCTTAAGTAACGAAGTTTCGCCGGAATTCACACGATTAGACGATAATTGTTAAATTCGTGAAATTCTCGGAATGAAAGTTGAATTTTGATATTGAGCTTGGAAACATTGGTTTTCAATGGAGGCAACATAATTTAATATCACATACTATAATTTCTTTTATAATTATAGTTTTATTTAACCAACTAATATTTTAAATTGCAATTTCCCATTTAAAATATTATAATTTATTTAAATCACTATAAGCTCTCTAGCTTACTTATTAAATTAAATTGGTATATAAACTCATAACAATTAATTTTCTTAGCTCCTTACTTATTTACTCAACAAATAATTAACTAAATCACATCAACTCAAATTGTCATTAAATACTTGTATAATTCAATAAATATTTAATATTACACTTTAAAATTCTGGAATGTTACAGAGTCTCAACAGATAAGTCAAGATCTAATTTCTCCAGAGTTAAGTTCAAACGTTGAGCACAAGTAGGAGTGATAAAAGAATGGGTAGAATCGGTATCTAATAAGGGATAAACTTCGCAAGAGTTTATGATTAGCTTACCCATGATCACCTCGTTTGGGTTCCTCGCATTTTAGTCAGTCACGACAAAGGCCCTTCCACGAACCACCGACTTTAACTTGTCTGGGACAGCCTTTGGAGTCACCATTCCTGTTGAACTTGGTTTCACAACAAGACAATCTCTAGCTATATGACCTTCCTTTCCACAGTTATAACACACCTTGGATTGTTGTGGGCAGTTTGGGCTGATGTGTCCCTCTTTCCCGCATTTATAACAAACGACCGGTGCTCGTTCTCCTCCCCTAGAAACAGTGGATGTTGGTGATGACGTCTTCACGTTTTCATTGTTGTACCTTCTATTCTTGAAATCTCCTCCTGACTCACTTCTTCTATTTTTATGGCCACGATTACCACCAGAGTGGTTACTGCTTTTGTCTGTATTCTTTCCTCCCTACTGGTTATCATCGCTCCGATGACTGCTGTCACCGGTATGACCCTGATTATGGTCCCTCAGTTGAGCATACTCATTCTCTCGCTCTAATAATTGAGCCCCGTTGGCAACATCTGAATATAAATTAAATTTGTGAGAGATAAGATATTGCCGAATCTCGGGTTTTAGACCTCTCAGGAACATCCGCGTCATTTGTTCCTCATTCTCTACCAAATGAGGTGTAAACCTGGATAATTTTTCAAACTTTGCCTCATACTGGGACACCGTCATGTTGTTTTGTTCTAGTCTGATAAACTCTACCTTTTTCATATAACGAATACTTTCAGGAAAGTACTTATCATTAAATACTTTTTGAAACGTTTCCCAAGACATGTTCAGTGCGGCAGGCTGGGTATGCTTCACAGACTCCCACCAGTAGTCTGCCTCACCACGTAACATAAAGGTGGCGAATGGAACCTTCTGTTCCTCCGTGCATCCTAAGACATCAAATATCATGGTAATTTGCTTAACCCACATTTCTGCCTTAATCGGATCCGGCTTTCCTGCAAATTCTGGTGGTCCCAAGTCCTTGAACTTCTTGGCTGTGACAAGCCGCGCATTGCTATCATTTCCATCCATATTTTGTACACGAGTCTCCCTCGTCTAATTTTTCATGAACTACAGAAAGCTTCTAAACAACCCATCATTCATCATTTGTTCAGTAGTGTTGTTTACAGGAGGAATATTGCATTCTTGTTACACATTCCCATGGGTGGTGATTAAAGGTGTCTCCACGGTCTGATTCACTCCATTGTTAATATTTCCAGCTGCCATTCTCAAATACTGCCACAAAACAAGGGTTAATTGGCATGTCACATATTATCCCTATACTCTGACCGACCAAATAAATACCAAATAAAATTAGTCAGGTCATACTAGCGAAGGAATTCCCCGTCTCTCCCCTCCTAGTTCTTGTCTCACATCTCAGCCAGGGATCATATCCCTAAGCTTTGATACCAACTATGACGCCCCCAAAACAGGTATACATCACCCATTCTGAGTCGCCAAATATATGGTACAAAAACAAATACAACTTCAGTAATACAATTGTCGTGCAAAATACGACAACACATATACTGTGAGTTTGAATACAAATATTGTCTAATAGACAGTATACAAACTCAAAAGGAGTCATCATTACAATTATTGATACACTATTTTACAAAATAGTGAGGACTACTAAAACAACTATCCTGAACCATCACTCGAAACCCCGGCTAGTTCCTGTTATGTTCTCACCTCCTGAGAAGAAAAATTGAACAAAAAGGAAATGAGTGAGCTCAACTAGCCCAGTAAAGAATATTATGACTAAGATAATATACAACAATTTATCATTAGTCTTCAACAGGGAAAAATCTGATAGAACATAATAGACAACAAGTTTTAGATCAACAACTGCAGTGAAAACAACAATCCATTCGAAGAGTCAAGTAGAGAAAGAATTCTACTATCTTCTAAGATTTAAAAGTCCATCATCAATATTTTATCCCTGTAACATCAATCAATATACATCTTGAATCAAATATTCATCTTTGAGCTATATGCCAATGATATTCATTTGTATCACCAGTTGGTCATGTTTATCTCAACACCTGTTCATCTTTGCACTACGGGCCAAAGATATTCATTAGGTAATCATTCATCTTTGCACTACAGGCCAAAGATATTCAGTAATATTATCATTTAGGACTGAGGATGATAAAAAATATCTTAAAGAAAATAAATCCAGTGAGACAAAAGGACAAATATTAGGGATTCGTATTATAGTTTATCCAAGTTCAATAATACTCCATAATAACCAATTGTGAAGTAGAATTCAAAAATAAAGATTAAAACATGGATACAATCAAAGATAGTAACCATAATAGACATCTTGGACAAAAAGGAGAAAATTTCATTTTTTGGTGAATAGTGTTGTATTCGTGAATAGTGTCGTATATGTGAATAGTGCCATATACGTGAATAGTAACCCCAACACAAAAAGGTAGAAATTCCACAATAAAATCCATACCAATATTTCGGTATAATGATATTGAAAGAATAACATCATTAGGAAGAAAATAACATCCCTTACTATCCCTTACCTCAAAAGAATAGTTCTTCTGGCTGGAATTTCGGATGTAATGCCGAAAGAAACTTGCACTGAAAAGTAACTCTCAAAGTATCAAATACTCACAAAATACGCTCGATAATATAGAGAAAAAAAACTTGTTTCTGGTCAATCTGATTTTCAACTCTAACTAAGCACCCTATTTATAGGAAAATGCTTAGAACGCCATAGCAGACTAACCTCCTACTTGTTGGCTTTACCTGCTACTATTCACGCCCACCACTTTTGAAAATAAATTCCAGCACTTTTCATTTCTCACCAACCAAAAGTGGGGCCCACCATATTTTTAATAAAAATATTTTTTTTGAAACTTCAATAATTCATAATAAATAGCCCTTTTACCAGAAAAATTTGAATCTCCTGTCAACGCCATAGGAAATTTAATTCTCTACAACTTTGTAGAAGAAATTTTTTCCAAATTCCAAATAGAAAATGCCCGAAATCCAATACGGACGATTTTTAATACCTCCATTCTGACAAAATATTGATAAAACACATCAACATTAATTCCTTCATTTATATCCACAATAAATATATCCATCAATTATATCCACATAAAATAAATCAATAATTAATTATTCATAAATAATATTACAGAATCAAAATTATGGCAACCTTGTCATTCCTATGAAAGAGGGGGCTTTTTGATAAAGATTTCTCCTTATTGGCGCACAATTAGGTGACCAAACCCCTTTCCTAGATAGAACTTCCTTAGACATTGCCAATAATGTTATCTAACAATATTATTCAAATAATATGAATTATTGATCTGATAATGGAAATACTGTGCAATGACAATTATTAAAACAACAATAATATAAAATATCAACGTAGCGATTATTGAATCAATAAAATAACATATTGAATAAAGAATTACTTGTAATAATTATTGAGTAGTGTCTTCTTACGTAAGAATCAATAATTCAAAAATATCGCAATACCTGGTATACTATCTTTATGCGACCCACGCCAGACATCAGATTTTTTAACCACCGGGTATTCTAATAGTGTTAATGGTAAACACTACGTCGTTATTTATAAAAACACAAACTTGTCATTTTCTTCATCCGACAGTTATCCGTTATGGGGCCCACAAATGGTTGCGCTATCATACGAATATTCCACGACAGCAGGAATATTCCACGACCAAACGAATATTCCACGACAAAAATGAATATTTTATAACCACTTAATTGCTTATTTTGCAAAATTTGCACATTTCACCCATAACAAAAGCATTATATCAAATTAACACCTTATTATTCACAATATAAAATAGAAGAAATTTGATTTTATTTATAAAAAGTTGGGGTCTTACATCTTGACCTCCAAAAATTATGTCAGGCATGTTCTTCATTTTCTGGGTTAACCAGAAATGTTGAACAACCAAGGTACCTACTTTTCGATCCTTATAACATGCTTCATGTGCTTGCTTTGTGTGATATGAAGGTTCAAACATGTACCTGAGATGTTAGTGTACATTTATTATGCATTTGATCAACCTGACAAGACAACAAATAAGAGATCTAAGCCGGTCAAATTGCATGTTAGGAACTGCCTTTGATGATTTCTGGGTTACCCAAAAACTTCATCCGGGAGTTTCGTCAACACAACTTTGACCACTGATTTCTTTGATTTTGTGTAGGATCTAAAGATTCTAGAGGCATGGATAGATAGTACTCATGTTAGTCTACACAAATCAAACACTAACATGGCATAAAAACTTAAACACAACAAGATCTAAGGCATGCAATATCACTGTCTGACCATTCTAGATTTACAGGCGCCTGAACCAGGTTAGTCAAGGCTCATCAACGACTTTAATTTGTAAGAACCCGAATTTTCAGAAAATATTAAAATATGAATTTAGTAGATAAAATTCTTAAGGAATATGAAGGGTTCAAATAAAAATATATAAATGTGTTACGATGTGAGACCCTAAATTTTATGAATAAAGGTTTATTTTTCTCAAAATATTTTTTTTATATATTATGGTGTGGATTTTAGAAAATGTTATAGTTGTGGGTAATATTTATAAATTTTAAAAAGTAAGCAAGTGGTTATAAAATATTCGATTGGTCGGGGAATATTCTTTGTGTCGAGGAATATCCGTATGATAACACAATTATTGGTAGACCCCACAACGAAATTATTGTCGGAATGAGAAAACGACAGAAATATCTTTTTATGAAAATAACGGCGAAAGTTTTACCGTTAAACTGTTGAACTACCCGGTTGTAAAAGTACAGTAATACGCGTGGTTGCATAGTAGCACACGGTATAGATTATTGATGCTTACGTGAGAAGTCACTCAGTTATATTCAATTATTGCTACAGTAATTGTTGCATAGTATCTCACGTTATTTGATTCAATTATTGTCGATATTTTATATATAATAAATCAATAATTGAGATGACAATTTATTTATATTATTATCTGTATAATTAACAATGTCAAGAAAGTTCTATTGAGGAAAGGGGTTTGGTAATCTAATTGCGCGCCAATAGGGAGAAATCCTTATCGGAAAGCCCCCTCTTTCCTGAGAACGATCTGGTTGTTAATATTGTGAGTTATAATAACGATGAATAAATGTTGTTAAAAATATTGAGGGGATTTTTATAAAATTTTGTTTTAATTTTGGCGTATTATTTGAACCCCTATTTACCCATTTTTCAAAATAATCGGTAGAAATTTATTCTTTATAATAAAAGTGGGGCCCACATATGATGATGACATGAGTGGGGCCCATTTGTGTTGAAAATTAAAGTTGGCAAAAATGGGGGGAGGTGTTATTACGTAAATGGAGGGTAATTGTGTGTGTGTGTGTATATATATATATATATATATATATATATATATATATATATATATATATATGATATGTGGGGTGAGGCCCACATGTTGGAAGAAGGAATTAAGGGAGGGGAAATGGAAGGTCACGGGTGGGAGTATATTTTCAATAAACATGTGTTTATATATATATATATATATATATATATATATATATATATATATATATATTATTTTATTTTTGTTTTCGATGATTGCTTGGAAAATTTTGGTTGTCCGTGACATTTGTAAGGCGTCCGTGAATTTCTAAATATGTTGCATTCGTGATTTTCCAAATAATATCCTTTCTATTCTCCTATAAATAGGATGCTTAGTTAGATTTGAAAATTACACCAGAATCAGAGAATTCTTCTTCTATAATATTGAGCGTATTTCTTTCGAGTTGTAGAAAGCTTTGAGCGTAGAAAACAGTGAAAGTTTTCTTCAAGAATATCCCCGCTATACTAGTTGGAATACTCTTCTTTTTAAGGTAAGGGGTATTATTTCTTTCATATTAATGAAGATAATTATTTTCTTTCAATACTCGTAAGGGGTATTATTTCTTTTGTATTCATGAAGAGAATTATTTTCTTTCAATACTAGTAAGGGGTATTATTTATTTCATATTTTGAAGAAATATTATTTTTCGTATTCGTATAAATATTATTTCGTTCAATATTCACAAGAATTATTATTTTCATTTAATATTCGTAAGGAATATTATATTCGTTCAATATTTGTAAGGAATATTATTTTCATTTAATATTCGTAAGGGATGTTATTTTTGTTCAATATTGGCTTGAAATAATATTTTCTTCCATACTTTGTAGTATGGAAGTAATATTATTTCGTTTCAGATTTTGAATTTTATACTCGTTTTGTTAAAGTTTTGGCTTCTAAACTCTATGAAATTAGTAGAATATCCTTGATATTTGCTCTTCATCCAGTATCTTTTCATGGAAATATTATTCGGAGCATTCTTGATAAGTTTTAACTTTTTCATGTCAGAGTACTATTCACGGGGTACTATTCATTCGAGTACTATTCACCCGGGGTACTATTCATGATAAAAATTGATTCGTTTTTGGTCCAAATTATTTTTGGTGCAATATTATTCTTGAATTTTACTCCACAAAGCAGTATCATGTTAACAATTTGGACGTAATTGATTTCTGGATAAATTAAATTATAAATCAATAAAAATTTATCCTTGAACTTGTTTTATTGAATTCTTATATCATTGTTATCATCCTCATGTTTATATTATGTTGAAAGTCATCTATGGCCTGTAGTGCATAGAAGGACATGGTATGATTATGACCAGGGATTATTCGGTATAATCATGACTGTAATGTTACAAATGATGTGGTAAAAGTCCTCATTGGCCCGTAGTGCATTGATGGACAGTTTTGGTATGATTATGGCCATGGATTCTCTTCGGCCAAGGGTGCAAAGATGAATTATTTTATGGCATGATCATGACCGTTGATGAAAACACGATTATCTTTGGCCCGTAGTGCATGGATAATTCATGGTCGTGATACTAAAGAATATCATTGGCCCGTAGTGCAGGGATGATTCGATGATGTGGGTTATTTATTAAGCTGAGTCTCTGCGATAAAATTGATAAATCTTTTAAATAATAGAAGATAGTAGATTTTATGATCTACTTGACTCTTCTAATGGATTTCTTATTCCGCTGCAGTTGTTGACCTAAAACTTGTTGTCTATTATATTCTATCAGTTGTTATACTGTTGAAGGCTAAGGATAATTTATTTTGCATTATCTTAGTCATAATATTTCTTACTGGGCTAGTTGAGCTCACCCTTTCTTTCACCGTTCTCTTCAAGAAATGAGAATATAGGCGGGACGAGTGGAGAACTGATTTGATTGGTCCAGATGGTTATTTTAGTAGTCCTCACTATTCTATAAATAGTGTGACAATAAATGTAATGAGGATTCCATTGAGTGTGGATATTGTCTAGATGATAATATTCTTATTAAAACTCTTAGATTATGTTTTGTCGTATTTTACACGACAGTTGTATAATTAAGTGGTATTTTAATTTTGTAGTGTGTGTCTGGCGACCCAAGATGGGTGATGTATACCTATTTTGGGGGCGTCACAGTCGGTATCAAAGCTTAGGGATATGATCCCTGGCTAAGATGTGAGATAAGAACTAGGAGGGGAGAGACGGGGAATTTCTTTACTAGTATGACCTACCTAAGTTTATTTGGTATTTACTTGGTCGGTCAGAGTATATGTAACGCCCGAGAAAATTGGATTTTTATGACAATTAAATTTTTATTTGATTATGTGAATTAAATGAATGTAATTGATTTTTTTGTGATTAAGCTATATGAAGGTCGTTCTGTGACCTAGAAGGTGCCAACGTGGTTAGTATTCTGGCTACGTGTTATAAATAATTGTTTGGAATTTCCAAGACAAAAATATTTGTTTTCCGAGAAATTTTCGTAAAAACACTATTCATCCGTTTCTGTTCGGGGAATTATTTTGAAATTCCGAGAAAAGCGTAATGATAGAATATCGTGATAAGATGGAATATCTGATAATATTTCATTTATGGCAAATGCAGTTTTCGCCTGCCGACTTAAAACCTAAGGGTTGAGTATATTGATTTCCGAGAAGGAAATAATATGCGTAGAAGGAATGGTGTTAGGGTTAATTCGAGTGCTATACATTTGGTGATACTATTTAGTATCTATGTATAATACGTTGAGTAAATACGAAGTATAATATGATTATTGTACGAGTAGTATACGGAGATAATACGTGAATTGTACGTATGTGATACGATTCGTATTATAAAATTAAGTTAAGACTTAATGACTAATTCATTTGAGTTGGATTATTAATTAATCCAATCATTTGAATGACCAAGGCCCAATGTTAATTTAGTTAAGCCCAATTCATTAAAACCAAACCATGGGTCGAACCGGTGGGTCGAACCGGTGGGTCACCTAATGGGTAAAACCCATGGGGCAAGCCATGGGATGTCACATGGGGTGGTGGGCCGGCCACCTTGGTGTGGAAGCCAAGCATAAGGCTTGGTCACCAAGTGTTTTACTTGGTAACCACACATGAATAGTAAGGAGGTGGTGGTTTAATGTTCAAATTGCCCTCCATTCTAGTTTTCTGTAAATAGAGAGCTAGGTTGATTCATTTGGGAGTTTTCCACTTGCCAACCTTAGATTATTTGAGAGAGATAGACTCATAAATTATACACTTTGGAAGCTTTAACTTCTATTCTTCCAAGAGATTGCTTAAGAGTTCTTGAGGTAATACTTCTTGCTCCTCATTTCCATCCCTTGAGGATTTAATCTTAGAGAATCATTGAATGGGTGGTATATGTCTTGTGTGAGGATTTAAAGATGACTTACCATAGATTCGATATTTATAAGTCATGAGATAACAAGAATCATAAGGTTTAATATAGTTTTGAACCATGAAAATATTGATAGTTGAGATTGATTGTTGATAAACAATTGAGCTCCATCAATACATTAGTATATGCATCTTGTTTGGTTAGGATGTAGATATGAAATCCATGGAGTATTCCATGTGATTTGGTTTAGAGAACCTTAGTAACGAAGTTATGGCGAATTTTACGGAAATAGACGTTAAACGTCGAAAATATAAAATTCCGGAATGATAGTCAAAAGTTGCCATGAGACTTGAAAACATTGGTTTTCAATGTCAACACGTGAGATAGGGTGATCAAGAGTTGTGGGTTCGAGAATCGTCGGATTCTGACTTAAAACAAAGAAAACGAGCATTGAACGCTCATTAACGTTTCCGAACGTCTATAAAATGAACTCAATATTGGATTTTGTGTTAACGGATTCGAAAGTGTCTAATTCATATATGAATGCATAGGGTATATCATTTATGACGTGTAGTCTTTTGAACGGACCAAATCGGGCTTATAACGAAGGAGTTACGGCCCCGGGAATTTCACACAGATTTTCAAAACTGTTGAGAATCTGGTACTGAGGTCTGGCGCCGCGGTGCCAGACGTAGTGTAACAAGCAACACCGCAGCCCTAGTTATGGCCGGGAAAAAAATAAAATGTCGAGACTCGTACAAGCAATACGAGAGTTTGTTCATGGACTCATGGCCGCAGCCACCAAGTCCGGGGAAACCTTTGAGAGTGGCCATGTGCCTACTAGAATGCTTCTGATGTCACGCCGCAACGCGAGTTCAGTGCTTTTGATAGTAACTTAGGTTTTGAACTCCAATTATTTCGAGACCTACATGAGTTGAGTTTATATACTCAAAGAATGTACTAAGACTAATCCTATATTACCTATACAAAGGTATATGGTTTGAAACCTAGGAATGTAATGCATGTTAACAAGATATGTACGATGGATAAAGTTGGTACCTTATCAACAATGTTTAAGTCCGGTTAATAAACGTCAGTGAGTGATAAACCGGGAAAAAGGGTAATAAGTCATGTTGACTTTAATAAAGATATTATGTTAACAAAGACATAGAAGAGAAAGAAGCTTGTAGGAATAATGTGAATAGTTGTTTGATAGCTAATTACAGTGTGCTATGTGAATATATCATGTAGATTATGTAAAGGCTGTGGTCAGTCGAGTAAGTTATTTGAATACGCTGAAAGGCAAGTTTTCTTAACGCTTGTCTAACTTCCATATTAGCCAAGTTTTATGTGATTCGTTGAACTGAATTGCAAGACTTGTTTTAAAGAAAGGTTCGATGCAGTTTTAACTTTCGGCTTAAACTATTCGTAATATATTGATTGATTATTATTCATATCATTCTATATAGAAATATTAACGCTATCCTATGCCAAGTAATTGGTACGGACGTGAAGGTAAGGTTTGTCTATGAACAAACAAAAGTATTTTTCATCGATTATTCGATGGGCATGCAAGTTTGCCAAAAATATTAAATGTAAATACATTTAATAAATGAGTGTTAGTCAACATAGAAATCTTGTAGGTCGATCACCTAGAAGTGCTCGTAAGTTATACGGATGAAACGACCTTAGTCTTTGTGGACTCCTTTTCAAGTATGGAAACTGAAATTTACTGTTCATGGTCTATCGATCGGTTCAGAATTCCTAATCTATTCTATACTTTGGGAATTGATGTTATGAACTGTTAAAGTATTATTGATTCATCATACTTCATAACTATTGTTCAGTTATGTTTGAATTGTTATATAATTCATGAATGTGCTATTCTTGTTATCCTCAATTAAACTTGCTGAGCTGTCATGCTCACTTCTTGCGTGAATTATATAACTCCAGTTAAAGATGAACGTACTGTGAATGCCAAGAGAGATAAGGGCAAAGCTAAGATGGATGTTTAGGCATTGTGTAATAGTTTAGTAAGTTTGTATGTATTATACATTATGAATAATGAACGATGTAACTGGTTTATGAACTAGGGAAGGATTATACTTTGATTGTAATAAGAAGATAGTAATTACCTTCATTTTGTTGGATTTCAATGGATTGATTGTATGGATGTTAGTACAGTGGAGCACCATCTATCGGGTTGGAAGATACCCAAATTTGGGGGCGTCACAAGTTGGTATCAAAGCCTTAGGTTATAAAACTTAAGGGGGAAAACCTTAGCCTAATAACCTCGTAAGGAAGGTAAAGTCCGAAGAATGAAATTCAAGTCCATTGAATTAAAAAGATATTGAGATAACTCAGTATCGAAAGGATTAAAAGATGAAAATTAATCTTAAAGATATTAAATGTGATTTATGCTTATACTGTTGTGTATTATATACTAATCAACGTGTTATGTGTTTGTAGATGTCAACCGATAGCTTGATGTTTAGAGACGTTGGAATGATAAGTGAGGACTCAGTTAACCAAGTTGAGGTTGTACCAATGCTAGTGGCGGAGGTACCGATATTTGTACTAGACGACTCAGACATTGAGGAGTACATCTCTGATGAGGAATACTCTAAGGAGACCATGGGATTAGCATCATACCTGAACGAGATGCTAGACGTGGAGGAGGAGATGGAGGTGACATCGATTAACACGATGTTACCTACTCAGGAGCCA
Source organism: Panax quinquefolius (assembly GCA_020205615.1). Classification (NCBI taxonomy): domain Eukaryota; kingdom Viridiplantae; phylum Streptophyta; class Magnoliopsida; order Apiales; family Araliaceae; genus Panax; species Panax quinquefolius. The sequence continues at coordinate 56,927,323 of CM035162.1, forward strand.
ACATCTCCGAATGCAACTAGAGCAGTGTATCTGGCAGTGTTGGATAGGAATGTTCATTTGCGCACTGTGGTAGAGGCACAGATTGAGGAAATAACTCCCTTATATGAGGCGAAAGAATCTGCAGAGGTAGACTTTGAGTCAGAGCACGATGAGAAAGTGCTTATGACTGATAAGGCTTGTAACTATAAGGATGAGGTCCTTGAGCTACAAAAGAAACTAGTGGAGAAAGACTAGAAAATAACTAGGATGTCATACATCCATGAATGCGCTCATGAGGATTTCAAGCTGAAAATTGCTTATTATTCAATTGAGTCCGAGCAGACTCGACATACCATAAGCCGAGATATAGTGTCGATTCAGGCAAATCAGAAATATGAGAATGTCGTTCGATAGTGTTAGTAGATCGCTAGATCTTTTTGTCCATAAGTAGTGACGTAAAACCCTCTTTTGTATAACTAAGGGTAGTCTTTTTGTGAATCCCAATTTTTGTAGAAGGCAATAGCGGGATAGTATATAATAGCTTTTGGCTAAGGGAACATGATGTAAATAGTTTTGACTATGAAAGCATATTTATATAATGAAGTTTTTATTTAACATGCTTGTTGTGGTATGAATGGTTGTTGTTGATTTAAAATAATAACCGAGTAGTTAAATAGATAATAACGAAGCTTTATTTATTTAATCAGAATTATGCCGCCAAGAAGGAGAAAACGAAACCAAGAGGCTGAGTCTCACAATGAAAATTAGGGGGGGTCCTAACAACCCTATGCAAGAGTTCGTTAATTTATTGACGACTGCATTTAACCAAGTGGGGGGTGGGATTCCTGTAGCTCTTGGGGTAGCAAGAACAACTACCTTTAAGGACTTTAAAAGTGTGGGTCCTTGTGACGCCCCCAAAATAGGTCCATTCCATCCAACCCATTCTGAGTCGCCAAATACATGGTACAGAAATAACTACAACTTTATTATTACAACATATAAACTGTGAGTTTAAATACAGATATTGCCATCTAGACAATATCCTCACGCAAATAAATCCCCATCATAATTATTGATACATTATTTTACAAAAATGGTGAGGACTACTAAACAACTCTCTCTAGAACCTTCATTCCATTCCCCGACTAGTACTCGCTACATTCTCGCCTCCTGAAAGCGAAAAAAATGGAACAACAAGGAAAAGGGTGAGCTCAACTAGCCCAAGAAGAATATTATGACTAAGATAATATACAAAAAATTATCATTAGTCTTCAACAAGAAAAAAACTAATAGAATACAATGAGACAACAAGTTTTTAAACCAATATTCGCAGAATGAAATAATAATTCATTAGAAGAGTTAAGTAGAGAATGCAACTACTATCTTCTATGTATGAATTTAAAAGTTTGTCGCCTATCTTTTATCCCCAACAACATCAATCAACATACATCTGGAATCAAATATTCATCTTTGCACTACAGGCCAAAGATATTCATCAGTTGGTCATGTTCATCTAAACACATGTTCATCTTTGCACTACGGGCCAAAGTTTGTCGATCTTGTGCCGTTTGTATACGTTGTCGAATCATTTGGATCTTTTCGGTAGTCATACGTACTAACTCGGGTCCCAACAATGTTGCTTCACCCACCTCATCCCAACATATTGGAGAACGACATTTTCATCCATATAATGCTTCAAATGGAGCCACACCTATACTTGCCTGATAACTGTTGTTGTAGGAGAATTCCACCAATGGTAAATACTTATCCCAACTACCCTTGAAGTCTAGGACACAGAGTCTTAATAGATCTTTAAGAGTTTGAATAGTCCTCTCTGATTGTCCGTCCGTTTGGGGATGGTATGCCAAACTAAATCGCAAATCCGTGCCCATAGCTTTTTGCAAGCTAACCCAAAATCTTGAAGTGAATCTTGGGTCACGATCCAAAACTATGGATACAGGCATGCCATGTAACCTCACAATCTCATTCACGTACATACTAGCAAGACGTTCAAGGGAATAAGTCTCCCGTATCGGCAAGAAATGAGTAGACTTGGTTAATCTATCAACAATAACCCAAATAGCATTGATGCCTTGAGAAACCGTAGGAAGACCCGTAACGAAATCCATAGTAATGTGTTCCCACTTCCATTCCGAAATCTCAAGTGGTTGCAACGGACCCTTAGGTACAAGATGCTCCGCTTTACACGTTAACCAAGTTAAACACATCGAGATAAACTTTGCAATCTCTCTCTTCATATTGTTCCACCAAAATGTATGTCGAAGATCACGATACATTTTAGTACTTCCAGGATGGATTGCAAATGGCGTATTGTGTGCCTCCATCATAATCTTGTACTTCAAATCAGAGTCGTTAGGAACACAAAGTCTAGAGTGGACTCGAAGTATTCCTTCTTCATCAATTCTCGCTTAGGAATAGCTCCTTCTTGTACTTTCTTCTTCATACGCATCGGCTCAAGGCCTGGGTGGCGAAGCAACCTTAACTTTTTCTATTAAAGTTGGCTCTATCGTATACTTGACATCATCGCACTTTTCGTTCGCATATGATCTTCTACTCAATGCGTCGGCTACCACGTTAAACTTTACCGGGATGGTATTGAATAGTGTGGTCGTAGTCTTTCAATAGTTCGAGCCAACGTCATTTGCCGCATGTTGAGTTCTTTTTGAGTGAAGAAATATTTAAGGCTTTTATGGTGCGAATATATCTCCACTTTCTCCCCATATAGATAGTGCCTCCATATCTTTAAGCGAAAACGATCACGCCAACTCTAGATCATGAGTAGGATAATTCCTCTCATACTCTTTAAGTTGTCGAGAGGCATAGGCTATGACTTTCCCACGTTGCATGAGAACACATCCTAACCCTTTGCACGAAGCATCGTCAGAGATAACAAATCCATCCGAACCCAGATGGTATTGTTAGAAACAGTCTTAAAATAAGTCTCCTCTTAAGCTCTTGGAAACTCTTCTCGCATTCTTCACTCCAAACGAATTTTGTATCCTTCCGAGTTAAATTTGGGTTAATGAAGTAGCGATTCGAGAAAACCTTCCACGAATCTCCGATAATAACCATTAAGCCCAAAAACTACGTACTTGATCCACCGACTTGGTTGCTCCCAACTTTGTATTGCTTCAATCTTCACTGGATCAACAGATACTCCATGTTTCGATACCACGTGCCCAAGGAATGCTACTTCCTCGAGCCGAACTCACATTTCTTCAATTTGGCATATAGTTGGTTTTCACGAAGCCTTTGAGTACCAAATTCAAATGGTGCTCATGATCTTCACGGCTTTTGGAATATATGAGAATGTCATCAATAAAGACAACAACGAATTGATCCAAATATTCCTTGAATACTCGGTTCATCATATCCATGAAAGCCAGCGGGAGCATTAGTTAGTCCGAAAGACATGACTAAGAATTCATAATGCCCATACCGAAGTTCGAAAGGCGGTCTTTGGAATATCCTCGATTTTAATCTTCACCGATGATATCCGAATCGAAGATCGATTTTGAAAAGAATTGTGCCCTTGCAATTGGTCAAACAAGTCATCAATACGAGGTAGAGGATACCTATTCTTGATGGTGACATGGTTCAATTCCCGATAGTCAATACAAAGTCGCATACTCCCGTCTTTCTTCTTTACGAATAAAACAGGAGCACCCCAAGGAGATGTACTAGGACGAATGAAACCGATGTCCAACAATTCCTGTAGTTGGACCTTTAACTCCTGAAGTTCAATAGGAGCCATTCGATATGGGGTTTTAGAAATGGGCTTTGTACCAGGTTCAAGATCAATAAAGAATTTAACTTCACGTTACGGGGTAGGCAAGGAAGTTCTTCGGGAAATACGTCAGGAAAGTCAATAACAACAGGAATATCATTCAAATTTGACGTGTCTTTATTCAAATCCATAACATGGGCTAAGAAAGCTTGACATCCGTTTTTTAATAAACGAATAGCTTTATGATTAGATATGACAGTGATCGATTTTAATGGTTTAGTTGCTTGAATTCGTACAACAGGTTGGTTAGGAATATGAAAACTAACAACCTTACGAAAACAATCAATTTTGGCATGATGAGTAGTTAACCAATCAATCCCTAAAATCACATCAAAAGCAAGTATCTTTAAAGAGATAAGGTCAACGGTGTAAAAGGTAATGGTGCCAACTTGAATCAAACAAGATTTATAAACAGTGGATGTGATGAAAGTTTCTCCTAACGGAGTTTCCACAGATAGGTCAAAGTCTAATTTCTCCGGAGTCAAGTTTAAACGTTGAGCACATGCAGGAGAGATAAATGAATGGGTAGCACCGGTATCAAGTAAGGTATAAACTTCAAGAATTTATAAATAGCTTACCGTGATCACCTCGTTTGGGTTCTCTCGCATTATGACCAATCACAACAAACGCTCTTCCCTAATCGTTGACTTTGACTTTTACGGGGGACGATCTTTTGAGTCACCATCCTCATTTGAACTAGGTTTTGCTCATTGTCTGATCTCGAGCGATATGTCCTTCCTTTCCACAATTATAGCATACCTTGAATGTTGTGGGCGGTTTGACCGATATGTCCCTCTTTTCCGCATTTGTAGCATATGACCGGTGGTCGTTCTCCTCCCTTAGAACCCGATTCTTTGCAAGCCTGCTTGTCATCTTCACATAATTAAATTGTTAAATCTCCTCTTTTAAAATCTCCCCGACTTCGCTTCTTCTATTTTCATGGCCATGATTACCACCAGTGGTTACCATTTCTGTCCGTCTGTTTTCTTTCTCCGCAGTTATCATTATTCTATTGATCGCTATCTCGATCGATCTGGTTGTGGTCCTCAATTGGTAGTACTCGTTATCTCGCTCTAATAATTGAGCCCTGCTTACAACATCTGAATAAAGAGAAAATTTATGAGAAATGAGATACTTGACGTATCTGGGTTTCAAACCTCTAAGAAACATCCGCGTCATACGTTCCTCATTCTCCACCAAATGAGGTGCAAACCTCGATAACTCTCGCAAACTTTGCCTCGTCTTCGAGACACCGCCATGTTGTTTTGTTCCAATCTGATGAACTCCACTTCCTTCATATAGACGAACACTTTCGGAAAGTATTTATCATTAAATAGCTTCGAAATGTCTCCCAAGACATCTTGAGTCTTGGTGGATGGGTGCGCTTCACAGACTCCCACCAATGATGCCGCCTCTTACGGAACATAAAAAGGTGGCGAATGGAACCTTCTGTTCCTCCGCGCATCCCAAGACATCGAATATCTTTGTAATTTGTTTGACCCATGCTTCCGCCATGATCGGATCCGCTTTCCCTTAAATTCTGGTGGTCCCAACTCTTTGAATCGCTTGGTGTGACAACCCGTGAATTGCTATCATTTCCTCCTCATTTTTTGAACACGAGTTTCCTCGTGCGATTTTGCATGAATCGCAAAAAACTTCTAAACATCCCTCGTTCATCATCCGCTCAACGGTGTTGTTCACAGGAGGTACATTGCCACTGTTGCTGTTACGCTCTCCTCGTTGGTAAGTCTGAGTATCTCCACGGTCTCATTTACTCCAATCATTAATATTCTCAATCGACATTCTCAAATCTTGTCATAAAACAAGGGTTAATTAAGGAAATCAATATATCACATAATATCCCTATATATCTGACCAACTAACAAATAAGCTTAGGTAGGACACACTAGCGAAGGATTTACTCGTCTCTCCCTCCTAGTTCTATTCCCGATCTCCGCCAGAGATCATATCCCTAAGCTCGATACCAACCGGCGACCCCAAAATAGGTATACATCACCTATTCGAGTTGTCAATACATGGTACAGAAACAACTACAACTTTATTATTACAACAGTAAAACTGTGAGTTTGAATACAAATATTATCTTCTAGACAATATCTATACTCAAATAAATCCTCATCACATTTATTGATACATTATTTTACAAAAATGGTGAGGACTACTAAACAATCCTTTCTAAAACCTTCATTCCATACCCCCGACTCGTACTCGCTATATTCTCGCCTCCTGAGAAAAATGGAACAAAAAGGAAAAAGGGTGAGCTCAACTAGCTCAGTAAAGAATATTATGACTAAGATAATATACAACAAATTATCGTTAGTCTTCAACAGGAAAAAATCTAATAGAATACAATAGACAACAAACTTTAAATCAATATTCGCAGCGGAAATAATAATTCATTAGAAGAGTTAAGTAGAGAATGCAAACTACTATCTTCTATGTATGAATTTAAAAGTTCATCGTTCTATCTTTATCCCTGTAACATCAATCAATATACATCTCGAATCAAATATTCATCTTTGCACTACAAAAGCCAAAGATATTCATCATTAGTCATGTTCATTTAAACACTGCTCATCTTTGCACTACAGCCAAAGATATTCTTAAGAAATCATTCATCTTTGCACTACAGTGCCAAAGATATTCCATAATATCATCATTTAAGACCGAGGATGATGAAAATATTTTTTAAAGAAACGAATCCAAAGAAACAAAATGACAAGGATTAAGGATTAAGGATTAGTACTTGGTTTTATCCACGTCCAAAATACCTCAAAAATAATCATAGTGGTATAAAATTCAAGAATGATCAAAACATGGATACAATCGAGCTAGTATCCGAATAGATATTTTGGACAAAAAGAAGAAATTTTATTTTTCTGATTGAATAGTCACAGTATCGTGAATAGTCTTAGATCGTGAATAGTCCAAATATCGTGAATAGTAACTCGACACCAAAAGATGGAAATTCCACAAAAAACATCTTCACGCTTCATGAATAGTACTCGTGAATAGTAACTTTCGTGAATAGTAACTCATGAATAGTAACTCGTGAATAGTAACTCATGAATAGTAATCCATGAATAGTAACTCAGAGCATGAAAAAAAGTTCCAAATTTGATAAAAACTTCAGATCAACATTTCGAAGATAATGATATTGAAGAAATAATATCATTACGAAAAAAAATAATATCCCTTACCTCGAAAGATTAGTACTTCTAAATTTGGAATCTAAGGGTATAGTCTTTGAAGGAACTTGCACCATCTAGCAATACTCAAAGTATACTCAAAATAATCACAAGAATACGCTCAAAATATCGAGAGAAAATAGAGAAAAACTTCGGTTTACGGTGTGATTTTCAATTCTAACCTAAGCACCCTATTTATAGGAAAATGCTTAGAACACCAAAGCAGAAAATTTAATATAATATTAATATAATTATACAAATTTTCCTTAGCCCACCTTTTGGTCAAAACACCAGCCACACATGTTAATGATGTCCAAAAAATACAAAAAACGTTTTTCTTAACAAAAATAATTTAAACTCCCAAAAATCAATTATTTCGGAGCTTCGGAACTTCAATAATTCATAATAAATAGCCCTTTCATCAGAAAAATTCGAATCTCGCGAGTTTTTATAGGAAATTCAATTCTCTACAACTTTGCAGAAGAAAGTTTTTCCAAATTCCAAATAGAAATTGACCAAAATCCACAAACGGGCGATTTTACAGGCTATAATCAAATTTCGGTCAATAATTGTGTCCACCAACACACAAAACATGTGTTAAACATTTAATGCCACAAAAATACTCTTCCTCCTCATATACTCATATATCCCACATTCATTGTAAAAATATCATCGTTAATATATTATTAAAATAATATATTTAAATGAATTATTTTATCGAGAAAAGATAAAATATTAATTTTCAACAATTGTCATTTTAAAATTTTTCTCCATCTATATCCACATAAAATCAATATTTTCCTCATCATATAAATCAATAATTAATTATTCACAAATAATATTACGAGAATCACAATATTGACAACCGTGCGCCTTTCTCAGGAAGAGGGCTTTCCAATAAGAATTTCTTCTTCTTGGCGCATGCAATTAGATGACCAAACCTCTCCTTAGAAGCGAACTTTCTAGACATTGCCAATAATGTTATCTAATAATATTATTCAGATAATATGAATTATTGCTTTCGATAATGAAAAATCTTGTGTAATGACAATTATTGAAACAACAATATATAAAATATCAACGCAACAATTATTAACTCAATAAAATACTTGAATAAAGAATTACTGTAACCATTATTGAGTAGTGCCTTCTTACGTAAGAATCAATAATTGGTGCAATACCATGTACTCTTGTTCAACAACGCCGTATTAGCGTGTTTAACCCACCGGTATTCCAACAATGTAATTGATAACAACTACGCCAGTTATTTAAAAACAACTTATATTTGTCGTTTTCTTCATCCAATCGCTTTCAGATTATGGGGCCCACACATGGGCTGTCAAGCTACGTCGTGCGAATATTCCCCGACAAGATTTAATATTCCACGACCAAAACGAATATTCCCCGACAACAATGAATATTTTATAACCACTTGCTTATTTTGAAATATTTGCGTATTTAACCCTTAACTATCCACATTAATCAAATCAACCCTTACTATTTCAAAAAAAAAAAATAAAGGAAATTCCTTTTTTAAAAAAATTTCGGGGTCTTACAAATCTCACCTAAAATGAGAACACCAAAGAACAAGTAACGGAAAGGGACAACTAAAAATCCTAACGTCGACAAATAGGATGCTTAGTTAGATTTGAAAATCACACCAGAATCAGAGAATTCTTCTTCTATAATATTGAGCGTATTTCTTTCGAGTTGTAGAAAGCTTTGAGCGTATAAAACAGTGAAAGTTTTCTTTAAGAATATCCATGCTATACCAGTTGGAATACTCTTCTTTTTAAGGTAAGGGGTATTATTTCTTTCGTATTCATGAAGAGAATTATTTTCTTTCAATACTCGTAAGGGGTATTTTTTCTTTCGTATTCATTAAGAGAATTATTTTCTTTCAATACTCGTAAGGGGTATTATTTATTTCATATTTTGAAGAAATATTATTTTTTGTATTCGTATGAATATTATTTCGTTCAATATTCGCAATAATTATTTTTTTCATTTAATATTCGTAAGGAATATTATATTCGTTCAATATTCGAAAGGAATATTATTTTTGTTTAATATTCGTAACGGATGTTATTTTTGTTCAATATTCGCTTGAAATAATATTTTCTTCCACACTCTGTAGTATGTAAGTAATATTATTTTGTTTCAGATTTCAAATTCTATACTCGTTTTGTTAAAGTTTTGGCTTCTAAACTACATGAAATTAGTATAATATCCTTGGTATTTGCGCTTCATCCAGTATCTTTTCATGGAAATATTATTCAGAGCATTCTTGATAAGTTTTAACTTTTTCATGCCGGAGTACTATTCACAAGGTTACTATTCATGTGGTACTATTCATTCGAGTACTATTCACCCGGGGTACTATTCATGATAAAAATTGATTCATTTTCGGTCCAAATTATTTTTGGTACAATATTATTCTTGAATTTTACTCCACAAAGCAGTATCATGTTGACAATTTGGACGTTATTGATTTCTGGATAAATTAAATTATAAATCTTCAAAAATTTATCCTTGAACTTGTTTTATTGAATTTGTATATCATTGTCATCATCCTCGTGTTTATATTATGTTGAAAGTCATATGTGGCCTGTAGTGCATAGATGGACTTGGTATGATTATAACCAGGGATTATTCGGTATAATCATGACCGTAATGTTACAAATGATGTGGTAAAAGTCCTCATTGGCCCGTAGTGCATTGATGGACAGTTTTGGTATGATTATGGCCATGAATTCTCTTCGGCCAAGGGTGCAAAGATAAATTATTTTATGGCATGATCATGATCGTTGATGAAAACACGATTATCTTTGGCCCGTAGTGCATGGATAATTCGTGGTCGTGATTCTAAAGAATATCCTTGGCCCGTAGTGCAGGGATGATTTGATGATGTCGAATATATATTAAGCTGAGTCTTAGCGATAAAATTGATGATAAATCTTTTAAATCATAGAAGATAGTAGATTTTATGATCTACTTGACTCTTCTAATGGATTGCTTATTCTGCTACAGTTGTTGATCTAAAACTTGTTGTCTATTATATTCTATCAGTTGTTATACTGTTGAAGGCTAAGGATAATTTATTCTGCATTATCTTAGTCATAATATTTCTTACTAGGCTAGTTGAGCTCACCCTTTCTTTCACTGTTCTCTTCAAGAAATAAGAATATAGTTGGGACGAGTCGGGGAACGGATTGACGGTCTAGATGGTTGTTTTAGTAGTCTTCGTTATTCTATGAAATAGTGTGACAATAAATGTAATGAGGACTCCATTGAGTGTCGATATTGTCTAGATTATAATATTCTAATTAAAACTCTTAGATTATATTTTGTCGTATTTTACACGACAGTTGTATAATTAAGTGGTATTTGAATTTTGTAGTGTGTATCTGGCGACCTAAGATGGGTGATGTATACCTGTTTTGGGTGCGTCACATACAAGGTATGTGGTATTGTGTTACATAGGGTAATATGAGCTATGTAATAAGTGAATTTGTGTTTAATAAATATATATCGTTATTATATATGTATTATAAATTGTAGAGATTAATTAGTAAGAAGATGGATAAGACTTTTCTATCGTCATTAAATAATTTATAGAATTATTTTATCATAGTTGGTGACATTAAATATCTTTGATAATCATCAATTTCTTGAGTTTATGTACGAGTAAGTATCAAGTCTATGGCAGTGCAACCGTACTCTAATGGTGGATGTATAGGAGCTGGGCTAAACAATTCTTTCAGAGAGCGGAGGTATATACGAATTAGTAACCGATCTAAGTCACTATGAAAACAGTGTAGACGAGACGAAAACTAATTTGTTGGTTGTTTGTGGGAAACCACTCAGTGTACAATATTGAATACTATTAAAGACTCGATGCGTGCTATGTTTAGACTTGTATATATGTACGTTGTTGACGAGAGAAGAAAATTGATATACCTTTAAAGTGGTTTGAGAATTATTGAGTAATTTGATATACAACGAGAAGTGAAGATTAAAGGAATGTATGTATGTGTTATATATATATATATCTTGAATTGTGGAAAGAAATTAGATATATATATATATATATATATATATATATATATATATGAGATATCTTTATAGTTAGCTAACTATTAAGGGCAATAGAGTTTGAACTTGAAGTTAATCTTTAAAATATTGAAGATCGTAGTAATTGATATTGTAGAGTCAAAAAGGGAGTTTGATTTTAGTTAGTAAAATAAGTTAGCATATAAGAAGCATGTAAAGGATTTACGAGTAAAGTTTCATTTCACATTAAAGTAGAACATGTCAAAGATTTGAACTTAAGGTGGTAGCGCTGGCGCTACTACTCACAACCCTAAGACTAGCGGCTACACCAATCCCTAGAAAATTCGAAAGTACGTATATGAAAATTTGATTTCAAGACATATATACTAATAACTCTTATAAGGATCATAAATGGTGACTAAGTGTAAATGAAGGAATTTAGTTAGCAAAACATGACTAGAATAAAGATTTAATTAATTAACTCGGATTAAATATTGGTTGATTAAGTGATATGATGGAATATTATATTGAATAATTGAGAATATATGGAGTTTGCGATGAACTCGTTGAAATCCTTGTGTGGCACAGTGATGTGAAATATTAATAATGATATTAATTGACGAATGAATTATTAAGTGAACAATTAATTAATATTAATTGTTAATCGTTATTATAGAATATTAATTAATTGTTAATGGTGATTAATTAATGATATGTGATTATTATTGTTAGAAATATAATAATAATAAGTAATGTAATACAAATATATAATATATATATATTTATTTACTATATGTAATAGATAATTAATCGTTATAGAGATCAATAATTACATTAATCAATGAGGAATGGATTAATTAATATCGAGTGTTAATTAATCAATGAGATGAATAATTTATTTATTTGACATAAAACAAATAAGTAAGTTATTAATATAATTAGATTATATTGGTGTATATTTAAAATATAAGTATACTTTCTATATGTGGGTAGGTACATATATATGTGTTTATATGTGCCCATAACTTAATTTAATGTAGTAATGTTAAGTTATTATAAGTGATTTAATAAGCCTAAAAGGAATTAACTTTAATGGAATGGGGATCATTTTACTAATAAGTAAGGAAGTAATGTAGCTTGTCCCAAAATTATTGTCCCAAATATTAAACAACCGTGTAATAGGCCAATGACTTATCCCCCTCTATTGCGTATAAACAAGGAGATTGATGATGGCTATGGAGGATGGCAGTTGGCCAACTCTTTCTTGCCTAGTGATTTCTCCTAATTTCCATTGAATCAAACTATAGTACAAGAGTTTTAATTGGGCTACCATTTCTTTTTATATAGTACCCCCATTCTCTCATTCTCTGTTGCTTGAAATGTCTTATAAGTTGCATATAGAGAGTGTAATGTTGCAATTGAGTAAGGTTGCTGAATTTGTGCTATAATCAAAAGTCTGAGGGGCAATATTGAGTCATTTAAGCTTCATAGAGGTATAATTCTTAAACCATGTTCTAAAGTGTAGGTTTGATAAATTCTTGAGAATTAGAATAAATTTTTGATAATTGGTTTGTGAATTGCTATCATGATGTTGTATGAGTTGGTATGTATGTTATGGAACCTATATGGTTGGTCTAAGCATGCTAGATTGAGGAATATATTTTTTGAGTTCTGGAATCTACAGAAACATAGGCCAAGTCTGGTTAACGCAGAAGTGGCACAGCCGCGCCACTTCCCATTACAAACCCAGCGCGGTCGCACCGTATGTTAGTTTTAAAATCCAACTTCTGGTATAATCTGATTTTTGAGCATGTTAGATTGGTTTGGAAATGCATATAAATAACCCCAACACATGGATTAAAGTAACTTTAGTTATAATAGGTCACTATAACTTGGATTAGTTTGAGTTTTAAAGGAAACTTATATGTTTGGAAAGACAAACCTTGTTGGAAATAAACTTACTTGTATTCTAATCTTGTGAGCATGCTAGTTTGGCCTAACTAAATATGTAAAGGGATCTAACATATGATTTTAAGTTACCTTGCATATAATGAGTTGTGTTAGCTTAGTATTAATGATTTTCTAAAGAGACTTTAAGATTTTAAAAACAAACCTTGATGAACTTTGAGTCATTTAAGTTCTAACTTTGATAGCATGTATACGAGGTTTAATTATGTATGATATAAGATTCAAAGTTATTTCGTATGTGTTGGATTGCCTTGAATTGGTTTAAAACTATTTCAAATGCAAATTCAGATATTTTGCAAAGTTATTTCGTATGTGTTGGATTGCCTTGAAGTTACTTTAGTTATATTTTAACCTTGTAAATGTGTGTATAAACATGTACAAACAAGTAAGACATGTGAGTTGAAATTTCCTTGCATGATTAGTTTAGTATGTCTGAACGCTCCCAAATTCAGGTACTTGAAACCCGAAATCGGTGCTTTACGATACCATTTCTATGAACGAAATAATACTAATAATAATAATAACAATAATATGAATATAAAACTTAATTTACATATGCATCAGAGTCTACTCCCAGGTACGCGACCTTTAAACATTCATTTAAATGATACTTAATAGTTATCATTGTCTTAATAAAGTCATACTATTACATAGAATACCAAAAATCTTATTCTGTTTGCTTTCCTTTTTCATTTGTTTCTGCATGACCCTACGGGTTGATCACGATTGGCTGAAAACATTTAAATTAAGCAAGGATGAGCATTTGAATGCCCAGAAAGTAATAACAATTATAATTATAATTAGCTGAAAGAATTAATTAAATGTTTACTTTATACATCACTTCTACAATGATTCAATAGTTGTGAAGTAAACTAAACCGATAATAATAACATAACAATTCTATCTCAAATTTTTGAAACTACGTATTGACTATAAATAGGGTTAAGGTGACATACTATGAACATTGTTTTAAATTTTCAATAAGGTTTTGCAGAACTTCATCTGCCAAGCGTCATAACTTACGGGCGCGAGGTTGTACTTCCCATGTGTCTTGTATTGATCAATACTACATGCAAGAACGATATTATCGTTCACTCTGTCCGCCTTGGGCACATAAAAGTTTTCCCTTGATCGGGATGTTCATACTTAGTCTGGAATTCGAACCAAAACAATTTGATTGGATACCAAAAGGTTTTATCATTTTCAACGATATTTCTAAATCATGTCTAAATTTGGTCAAATAGCTTTGTGACTTATATATATATATATATATATATATATATATATATATATATATATATATATATCAACATGTGTTTAACTACAATGATTATCCAAGTGAGGACACTTGTATAACCATATTTCGAAATTAATGAACAAAATATATATTGTGAGACCCCAGTTTTATCAATAAAGATTTAAATTTTGTCAAAATAATTTTTATATTATGGTGTGAATTTGAGATAATATTATAGTTGTGGGTAGTATTTATAAATTTTGCAAAAGTATGCAAGTGGTTATATTATATTCGATTGGTGGGGAATATTAGGTTTAGCGGGGAATATTCATTACAACTACTCAATCATTGGTGGACCCTAGCGAAATTATTGTCGGATTGAAAAACGACAAAAATATTTTATTGAAATAACGGCGGAAGTTTTACCGGTTGATCTTGTTGAACTACTTTCGGTAGTAAAAAATATTAATGTCGTGTGTGGTTGCATAGTAGCATTACGGTATTGATTATTGATGCTTATGTGAGAAGTCACCCAGTTTGATTCCATTATTGTCGATTAATAATATGAATTATTATAGCGATAATGACGTTTTTGTTTTATTAAGTATTATTAACGTAATAAAAGCGAAAACATCTTTTATATAAAATAGAATACTTTAATAAAGTTATTCTATAAATAGAATATATTATATTTTATTATGCATAGTGTTACGTATAGTGTTTTGCATAGTGTTGCATGGTGTTTGCATAGTAAAATGTTTTTATATAAATAAAATATATGATATTTTATTTAAAAGATTTTGCTTTAAATATGGACCGTTAGATTAAAGTAAATCAATCTGGACCGTTCATGGATTAATTACTATGCATTCTATTTTCCTATAAATAGAAGCTCATTCCTTCATTATTTTCTTACGAATTCACTGAAACTCTAGAGAGAGAAATTATAGAGAGAAGCTATAGAGAGAAAATTATAGAAAGAAGAAGAGTATTCTGCTACTTCACTACTTCTATATTCAGTTCTTTTACGGTAAGGGGTATTATTTGTTGTACCCGTAAGGGATATTATTCGTTTGTATTCATGAAGAGAACCTCTGTTATTCCATTCATTATTATTCTGTTGGAATAACCTGTAAAAGTGGTATACCCTATACATAACTTTTGTATATACGGCATACCCCCTATACTTGGTGAAATCCTTATGTTATTCCATCCTTATTTATTCAGTTGGAATAACTTTGTATCGCTGAATCCCCTATACTTGGTGATCTTCTTACATTATTCCATTCTTTATTATTCATTGGAATAACTCAGATACTGTGACATACCCTATACATAATCAGATACGTGGTTTACCCTATACTTGGTGACATTCTTCTATTATTCATTGGAACATCACATGCATGTGTTTTACAGGACACGGTTCCGCTTTTTATTATTATTATTCGCATTGGAACATCCTGTGCATGTGTTTTACACCTTTACTGGTTCCGCCTCTTTATCATTACATTGGAATATCCTATCATGTGTTTTACACCGGATCGGTTCCATCTTTATTATTACATGGTGGAACATCCTCATCCGATTGTGAATTTCACCCGACTGGTTCCGTTATTATTATTCTGTTGGAATAACTTTGTCTGTCTGAAGTCCGCATGCATGGTGATTTCTTTTGTTATTCCATTCTTTATTATACCCAGTTGGTTAAAACTTTGACTTCTATACTCCATGAAATTAGTAGAATATCCTTGATAATTGCGTTTCATCCAAAGATCTTTTCATGGAAATATTCTTCCGATCATTCTTGAATTTTACTCTCTGAAAAAAATGTCATGTTGACAATTTGGACGTTAATAATTCATGGATTAAATAATTTTTGAACTTGTTTTATTGAATTATTATGTCATTGTCATCATCCTCATGTTATATTATGTTATCTTCGGCTTACGTGTATAGATGAACTTAGTATGATTATGACCAGGGATCATTCGGTATAATCATGGCTTGTTATAAATGATGTGATAAAAGTCCTCAGTGGCCTGTAATGCAGTGATGGATAGTTTTTGGTATGATTATGACCAGGGGTGATTCGGTATAGTCATGACCATTAATAATTTGATGAAAATCCTTGACCGTGGTATAGGGATGATTAGATGTGGTGGTTTATTATTAAGCTGAGTCTCAGCGATAAAAATTAATGAAAACCTTTTAAAACCTAAAAGATAGTAGACTTTATTATCTACTTGACTCTTTTAATGGATTGCTTATTCCGCTGCGGTTAAACTGGTTGTCTATTGTATTTTATCAGTTTAACACTGTTGAAGGCTAATGATAATTTATTTTGCATTATCTTAGTCATAATATTTCTTACTGGGCTAGTTGAGCTCACCCTTTCTTTCACTGTTCTCTTCAGGAAATGAGAACATAGCTGGGACGAGTCGGGGAACGAAGTAATGGTCCAGAGGATAACATTAGTAGTCCTCACTATTCTGTGAAATAGTGTGATAATAGTTGTAATGAGGACTCCTTTTGAGTTTGTATAATATCTAGTAGACAATATTTGTATTCAAACTCATAGTTTATGTCGTATTGTACCACAGCAGTTATATTAGTAATTTGTATTTGAATTTATGTACCATGTAAGTGGCGACCCAAGATGGGTGGCGATACCCTAATTTTAGGGGCGTCATAGTTGGTATCGAGCTTAGGGATATGATCCTGGCTAAGATGTGAGAATAGTACTAGGAGGGAGAGACGGGGAATTCCTTCGCTTAGTATGACCTACCTAAATTTATTTGGTATTTAATTGGTCGATTCGAATATATAGGGATAATTTGTTACATGTCAATTAACCCTTGTTTTGTGACAAAGTGTTTGAGAATGGCATCCGAAAATGCCTGAAATAAGCAATGAAGCACATGAGAGTGTTGATTCAAATTTCAAACAAAAGGTAACGACCAACAACACGATAATAATCATCTTGGTGGCAATTTATCGAACAATGATAACCATCGTGGGGAAATTATCATGCTAAGAATGGTAACCACTTGGTGGTAATCATGGCAAAAATAATAGAAGTGGAAATTTCAAGAAGAGAGGTCATTTAGCTCGATTTTTGTCGTATAGTGAAGTCAAGTCCAATTTGGGATAGTGGCACCAAAGGCGGATCTGAGACAAAACAAAAGTCGGTGGTTTTCGGGAAGAGCGTTTTTGTGACTTCTCAAAAAGTGGGTAACCCGACGAAGTTAGCACGTTAGTTAATTATAAATTCTTGCGAAGTCTATACCTTATTAGATAATTGGGTTCTACCCATTATTTTATCTCTCTTGCTTTGCGTTCAACGTTTAAATTTAACTCAAAGAAGTTAAACTTTGACTTATTAGTTGAAACTTCGTTAGTAGGAGCCTTCGTTCTAGCTACTATTTTTAAATCTTGTTTGATTCAAATAAACACTTTCACGTTACCTGTCGATCTTATCTTTTTGAAAATACTTGCCTTTGAGGTAATTTTTGAAAACGATTGATTAACTACTCATTATTCTTTTTGTAAGGTTGTTAGCTTTCATATTCCTAACCAACCTGTTATACGAATTCAAAGTAACCAAATCCTAAAGTTAATCAACTTTTATATCAAGCCATAAGTAAAGAGCCCGATCCTTTCGTTGTTGACTTCCTTGTGTGGAATGCAAAAGCGGACTTTTCAGTGGCGACGTCATGACCGAAGATGGCAAGTTGATAGGTATCATTGTGAGGTCTTATCTGGGTTAAGGGATAAGAAGTCACAGTTGGTATTAATGTGACGTCTTATCCAAGTCTTGGATGAGAGTAACGATTTTGAATGATATTTCTATCATTAATAAATTTCTTGGCGTATTCTTGAAGACTTCCTAGCCTACCCTAGAGCGTGAAATCAATTTTGTATTGACCCCAATCAAAAACCCATTTCTTAAACCCTCAAATATTTCTTCAACTAAAAGGATTTGTTTACGTGGATTATGATGAAAGTCATAATAAAAGTATAGAACTAATAAAAATCATGGGTATATGAAGTATTAGTAAGTTTATGATGAGTTATGTTGGTTAGTATGTGAAAACATGAAAGTTTCTTAGAAATCACAAAGAGTTGAAAATCGATTTTAGTGAAAAAGCGTAACATGAAATTCAATTGACCATATCTCCTATTATATTTTGAATTTTTGAATGTGGTCAAGTCCTAGAGTTAGATCTATGAGTTACCTAACAAATCCAAGTGGAATTACTGGAAAAGGTGTTGTAGATTTTTGTGGACTGATTTTAGCAAAGGAGTGCAAAGTTGCAAAAAGCAGAAAAAGCTTCCGCCATGATTTTAGAGAGGCTGTTTCGACCACTTAAATTATGAGAAAAATTCTGGCCTTTTGGGACATGAAGGTATATGGTATAAAGTACCTCCTGTCCAAAAATGAGCTCATTCGACTTAAAATGAGCAAGTTATGACTATTTCAATATTTAGGTTTTTTCGATGAAAAATGCTATAACCGGAGTTCTATAACTCAGATGACAATGAAATTTAAACTGGAGGCTCACGTTAACATGTGTAAGGTCCTGCCAAGATTTGGGAATTTTGGAGTTAAACTTGAGGTAGCTAATTTCTTAAGGAATTAAGTGGAAATTGATTTTTGAAAATAGTAAATGAATTTTAAAAATCTCGAGAAAAATATATTTTCATTATGGGACTATATTATGCTAAATCCCGGAAAAGAAATATTTTTGGGACTGATTTGGTATTTTCATGAAAATAGTTTAATTCTGAACATATGAGTTAAATATGTTATGTGAAGTAACAAAGTTGAAAATAGGATTTTATGGCTAAAGAATCCTATATAGAGTATATGCATATTTTTGAGAGATTTGATAATTGGTGATGATATCTTATGAGTATGGCATTTTGAATGATTAAATGCATTATATGGTAAAGCGTAAACAATTAAGATAAATTGTTTATAAATTTAAGAAGTGATTAAAATATTGTTATAATATTAATGATATTAGATTATGAGATTATTAAGTGATTGAAAACATGGGGATATTCTTGAATCTGGATAAATTATATTATAAATGTTTAATATTTATCCTTTATCTCATTTGATTGATTCTTTATATCATTATCCTCATGCTTATATTATGTTGAAAGTCATCTGTGGCACATGGTGCATAGATGGACTTGGTATGATTATGACCGAGGATTGTTGGGGTATAATCATAACAGTAATTGAATACACAATTATCTTTGGTAGTAGTGCATGGATAATTTGTGGTCGTGATACTAATGAATACACAATTATCTTTGGTAGTAGTGCATGGATAATTTGTGGTCGTGATACTAATGAATACACAATTATCTTTGGTAGTAGTGCATGGATAATTTGTGGTCGTGATACTAATGAATACACAATTATCTTTGGTAGTGTGCATGGATAATTTGTGGTGCGATGATACTAATGAATACACAATTATCTTTGGTAGTAGTGCATGGATAATTTGTGGTCATGATATCTTAATGAATACACAATTATCTTTGGTAGTAGTGCATGGATAATTTGTGGTCGTGATACTAATGAATACACAATTATCTTTGGTAGTAGTGCATGGATAATTTGTGGTCGTGATACTAAATGAATACACAATTATCTTTGGTAGTAGTGCATGGATAATTTGTGGTCGTGATACTAATGAATACACAATTATCTTTGGTAGTAGTGCATGGATAATTTGTGGTCGTGATATCTAATGAATACACAATTATCTTTGGTCGTAGTGCATGGATAATTTGTGGTCGTGATATCTAATGAATACACAATTATCTTTGGTAGTAGTGCATGGATAATTTGTGGTCGTGATACTAATGAATACACGATTATCTTTGGTAGTAGTGCATGGATAATTGTGGTCGTGATACTAATGAATACACGATTATCTTTGGTAGTAGTGCATGGATAATTTGTGGTCGTGATACTAATGAATACACGATTATCTTTGGTAGTAGTGCATGGATAATTGTGGTCGTGATACTAATGAATACCACGATTATCTTTGGTAGTAGTGCATGGATAATTTGTGGTCGTGATACTAATGAATACACGATTATCTTTGGTAGTAGTGCATGGATAATTAAGTGGTCGTGATACTAATGAATATCCTTGGCACGTAGTGCAGGGATGATTCGATGATATGGATTAATTATTGAGCTGAGTCTCAGCAATGAAATATTAATTCATGGATGTGGTAAAAGTCTTCTTTGGTCGTAGTACATTGATAGACTTGGTATGATTATGACCACGGATTATTCGGTATAATCATGACCGTAATTGAAAACACGAATATCCTTATCCAGTAGTGCATGGATAATTCATGGTTGTGATACTATTAAAATTTGAGTCTCGATATTATTGGTTTTACAGTTATATATCTTTGGCCTGTAGTGCAAAGATGAATTGTTAATAAATATCTTTGGCCTGTAGTGCAAAGATGAATTGTTAATGAATATCTTTGGCCGGATTGCAAAGATGAACTTAATATTTTCAACGATAAAGGTATTCAAGGTATCCTCACCTCTTTATCATACCGAGTCACGCACCCTAATTTCGAGGGCAAAATTCTATAAGGAGGGGAGATTGTGAGACCCAGATTTTATCAATAAAGATTTAAATTTTGTCAAAATAATTTTTATATTATGGTGTGAATTTGAGATAATATTATAGTTGTGGGTAGTATTTATAAATTTTGCAAAAGTATGCAAGTGGTTATATTATATTCGATTGGTGGGGAATATTCGGTTTAGCGAGGGAATATTCGTACAACTACTCAATCATTGGTGGACCCTAGCAATGAAATTATTGTCGGATTGAGAAAACGACAAAAATATTTTATTGAAATAACGGCGGAAGTTTTACTGGTTGATCTTTGTTGAACTACTCGGTAGTAAAAGTATGCGATGTCGTGTGGTTGCATAGTAGCACACGGTATTGATTATTGATGCTTATGTGAGAAGTCACCCGGTTTGATTCCATTATTGTCGATTAATAATATGAATTATTATAGCGATAATAACGTTTTGTTTTATTCAGTATTATTAACGTAATAAAAGCGAAACATCTTTTATATAAAATAGAATACTTTATTAAAGTTATTCTATAAATAGAATATATTATATTTTATTATGCATAGTGTTGCATAGTGTTTTGCATAGTGTTGCATGGTGTTTGCATAGTAAAATGTTTTTATATAAATAGAATATATGATATTTTATTTAAAAGATTTTGCTTTAAATATGGACCGTCGATTAAAGTAAATCAATCTGGATAGTTCATGGATTAATTACTATGCATTCTATTTTCCTATAAATAGAAGCTCATTCCTTCATTATTTTCTTACGAATTCACCAAAACTAGAGAGAGAAATTATAGAGAGAAGCTATAGAGAAAAATTATAGAAAGAAGAAGAGTATTACGCTACTTCACTACTTCTATATTCAGGTTCTTTTACGGTAAGGGTATTATTTGTTGTGCAATCTGTAAGCGATATTATTCGTTTGTATTCATGAAAAGAACCTCTCATTATTCCATTCATTATTATTCTCATTGGAATAACTTTGTAAAAGTGGTATACCCTATACATAACACATATATGCGGCATACCCTATACTTGGTGAAATCCTTATGTTATTCCATCCTTATTTATTCTCATGGAATAACTCAGTATCTGCTGAATCCCCTATACTTGGTGATCTTCTTCCGATATTCCATTCTTTATTATTACGTTGGAATAACTCAGTATATCGCGATACCCTATACATAATCAGATATCGTGGTTTACCCTATACTTGGTGACATTCTTCTATTATTACGCTGGAACATCCTCATACGTGTGTTTTACACCGGACACAGTTCCGCTTTTTATTATTATTACATTTGGAACATCCATGCGTGTGTTTTACACGGACACAGGTTCCGCCTCTTTATCATTACATTTGGAATATCCTATCATGTGTTTTACACCGGATCCGGTTCCATCTTTATTATTCATTGGAACATCCCATTGATTGTGAATTTCACCCGACTGGTTCCGTTATTATTATTACATTGGAATAACTTGTCTACTCTGAAGTACCGCATGCGTGGTGATTTCTTTTGTTATTCCATTCTTTATTATACCCAGATTGGTTAAAACTTTGACTTCTATACTCCATGAAATTAGTAGAATATCCTTGATAATTGCGTTTCATCCAAAGATTATCTTTTCATGGAAATATTCTTCCGATCATTCTTGAATTTTACTCTCACGATGTCGTATTGACAATTTTTGGACGTTAATAATTCATGGATTAAATAATTTTTGAACTTGTTTTATTGAATTATTATGTCATTGTCATCATCCTCATGTTATATTATATTATCTTCTACTTACGTGTATAGATGAACTTAGTATGATTATGACCGTGGATCATTCGGTATAATCATGGCTTGTTATAAATGATGTGATAAAAGTCCTCGGTGGCACGTAATGCGGTGATGGATAGTTTTGGTATGATTATGACCGGGGGTGATTCGGTATAGTCGTGACCATTGATAATTTAATGAAAATCCTTGACCGTGGTAGTGCGGGGATGATTAGATGTGGTGGTTTATTATTAAGCTGAGTCTCAGCGATAAAAATTAATGAAAACCTTTTAAAACCTAAAAGATAGTAGACTTTATTATCTACTTGACTCTTTTAATGGATTGCTTATTCCTCTGCGGTTAAACTGGTTGTCTATTGTATTTTATCGGTTTAACAACATTTGAAGGCTAATGATAATTTATTTTGCATTATCTTAGTCATAATATTTCTTCTTAGGCTAGTTGAGCTCACCCTTTCTTTCACCGTTCTCTTGAGAAATGAGAACATAGGCTGGGACGAGTCGGGGAGCGAAGTAATGGTCCGTAGGATAACATTAGTAGTCCTCACTATTCGTGAAATAGTGTGATAATAGTTGTAATGAGGACTCCTTTTGAGTTTGTATAATATCTAGTAGACAATATTTGTATTCAAACTCATAGTTTATGTCGTATTGTACACCGGCAGTTATATTAGTAAGTTGTATTTGAATTTATGTACCATGTAAGTGGCGACCCAAGATGGGTGGCGTATACCTAATTTTAGGGGCGTCATAGTTGGTATCGAGCTTAGGATATGATCCTGGCTAAGATGTGAGAATAGTACTAGGAGGGAGAGACGGGAATTCCTTCGCTAGTATGACCTACTTAAATTTATTTGGTATTTAATTGGTGGGATTAGAATATAGGGATAATTTGTTACATGTCAATTAACCCTTGTTTTGTGACAATGTTTGAGAATGGCATCCAAAATCTTTGAAATAAGCAATGAAGCACATGAGAGTGTTGATTCATTTCAAACAAAAGGTAACGACCAACAACACGATAATAATCATCTTTGGTGGTAACGGCTATCGAACAATGATAACCATCGTGGGGAAATTATCATGCTAAGAATGGTAACCACTTGGTGGTAATCATGGCAAAAATAATAGAAGTGGAAATTTCAAGAAGAAAGGTCATTTAGCTCGATTTTGTCGATATAGTGAAGTCAAGTCCAATTTGGGATAGTGGCACCAAAGGCGGATCTGAATAAAACAAAGTCGGTGGTTTTCGGGAAGAGCGTTTTTGTGACTTCTCAAAAGTGGGTAACCCGAACGAAGTTAGCACGTTGAGTTAATTATAAATTCTTGAAGTCTATACCTTATTGAATAACGGTTCTACCCATTATTTTATCTCTCTTGCTTATGTTCAACGTTTAAATTTAACTCAGAAGAAGTTAAACTTTGACTTATTGGTTGAAACTTAGTTTGTAGGAGCCTTACATTCTGCTACTATTTTTTTAAATCTTGTTTAATTCAAATAAACACTTTCACGTTACTTACGTCGATCTTATCTTTTGAAAATACTTGCCTTTGAGGTAATTTTTGAAAACGATTGATTAACTACTCATTATTCTTTTGTAAGGTTGTTAGCTTTCATATTCCTAACCAACTTTGTTATACGAATTCAAAGTAACCAAATCCTAAAGTTAATCAACGTTATATCAAGCCATAAGTAAAGAGCCCGATCCTTTCGTTGTTGACTTCCTTGTGTGGAATGCACCGCCGGACTTTTCAGAGGCGACGTCATGATCAAGATGGCAAGTTGATAGGTATCATTGTGAGGTGCTATCCGGGTTAAGGGATAGAAGTCACGATTGGTATTAATGTGACGTACTATCCAAGTCTTGGACGAGAGTAACAGTTTTGAATGATATTTCTATCATTAATAAATTTCTTGGCGTATTCTTGAAGACTTCCTAGCCTACCCTAGAACGTGAAATCGAATTTTGTATTGACCCCAGTACAAAAACCCATTTCTTAAACCCTCAAATATTTCTTCAACTAAAAGGATCTGTTTACGTGGATTATGATGAAAGTCATAATAAAAGTATAGAACTAATAAAAATCATGGGTATATGAAGTATTAGTAAGTTTATGATGAGTTATGTTGGTTAGTATGTGAAAACATGAAAGGTTATGGAGGTTAGGAATGATGGAAAGAAAAGAACTTCTTTGAAGAGAAATTGAGAAGAAGAGTAAGCTAAAAAATTTCGAGGACGAAATTCTGCGAAGGGGAGAATGTGATGACCCGGGTAAGGGTGTGGTTTTAAGAAATTCTGAGGACGGAATTTTTATGAGGGAAGTGTGACAACCCGAGTAAAACTTGATTGTCC
Source organism: Panax quinquefolius (assembly GCA_020205615.1). NCBI lineage: Eukaryota > Viridiplantae > Streptophyta > Magnoliopsida > Apiales > Araliaceae > Panax > Panax quinquefolius. The sequence continues at coordinate 56,952,364 of CM035162.1, forward strand.
AGAATTTAAGTTAAAGAATTAGTTATTAATAAAATGAATTTTTATTAATACTATTATGTCTTATGTGTTTATTAATGCTCTATAACCTATGATGATTATAAGTAGGGAGGATTACGCTATGAGCTAGATTGAGCAGTAAGAATTTTCAAGATGAAAATGAAAGTTTTACGAGAACAAAAAACATTTTCGGGGAAAAAGACGAAATAGGCACTATTCACCCGTTTCTGCTCGGAGATTTATTTTGAAATTCCGAGAAGTTATTGATTGCGTGAAATCTTGAGACGTAATGGAATATTCAATAATATTTCAGTTATGGCAAAAACGAAGTTTTCTCCTGCGGACTCAAAACCTTAGGGTTAGGGAAAGTGAGTTCCGAAAATGTAATGAGTACGTATAATAACTAGGGTTATTATGCGTGAGAAATACGAGTATGATACGAGTTATTATACGAGTATAGTATGCAGATTAGTACGACGTATAATACGAATATCGTACGAACAATATATGAAGAGAATACGAGAATACGAGAATACGATAAAGGAATGCGAAGAATACGATAAGTCTTAATGGACTTTGTGTTCATGGACTTTGTAGAATCCAATTGGACTTGGATTATGTCAAGTCAAATGCTTTGAGAAATCAAGCCCAAGATTGGCCCAATAAGAATTAGGGTTAAGGCCCAAACCAAGAAAAGAAACCGCGGATCGAACCGATGGGTAAACGGATGGGTAATAACCATTGGGGTGACCCATGGGGCATGCGGGGCGGCCACTTGGCCACCAAGTAAACTTGGTGGCTAAGTCATGAATATTAAGAAGGTGGGGGGCGAAATGACCATTTTGCCCTAGCTTTGGTTTTCTATAAATAGAAAGCTAGGTTTTCTTTTTCTAGGATTTTGAAAATCCTACACTTGAGAGAGAGAGAGAGAGAGCTCGGCTGGGAGAGGAAGAGGAAGAGTGTGAGCATGAATGCTCGGATCAAAAGTGATCGAGAAATAGAAAAGCTCGCAAATCGCCGGCTTTGTCTAACGGAAGAGGATTAAAGAAGAACGGTAATCTGAACCCTAGTTTCTTCTATTATTTTCTTTAAGTTTAATATGTTAAAACATAAATTAATGAGAATAAGAAGTAAAAGAGATTAATAATGATTTCATATGGTTGAAATCATGAGAAAACGAAGAAATAAGAATTAGAAGTTTAGTTTGTAAATTTGTTAAGGAAGTATAAGATTCGTAAGGATTTTGAGCGATCCGAATGAATCTTATCAACGAGTAGGTGAAATAAGTAAGGAATGATGCTCTATAACATCAAATTCCAAGAAAAAGTAGAATCGTAATCCAAAATATTGATTAAAACGAAGAACGAACGAAGAACGCGAAGAACACGCGAAGAACGCATAGAATGTTGTTGATGGACAAATTTAAAACCATCGTAGTGTAAATGTTGTTGATGGAGAAGTTGAAAACCATCGTGTATAAGTTACTTGCTTCTTGCTTGGTTAGGAGCGTTAGAAACGTTCATGAAGAACGGATTAAAATTGAGCTATAGCGAATTTATGGCGAAATTTTCGTAAAAGATGAGCGAGAATTTGAAAGTTAGTAAATGAACCCGAACAAGTAGGGTTTCATAAGAATGTAAGAGAACGTAGAAAACTTGAGTCGTGGACTCAAGAACGATCGAGTTCCGAGTTCGGATGACCGAATTACGGACGAACGAGTGAATAACTTTAAAAGCGTAAAATGAACGAAGGGTGAAGTTTAAGCCAATTGAATGGCACGTTAACGAGTTTAGATCAAATTTTTGCTTGATGGGTGTTAAAGTACATGAGATAATGAAGAGAATGGCTTTGGAATGACCTTGTTCCGAGTTATAACGAAGGAGTTATGAGATCGCAAAGTTTGCATCTCAAACTTGATTCAACACTTACAAAAAATTTCTAGGGTTTAAGCTTCGCGCCGCAGCGCCGAGAAGTGACGCCGCAGCGTGAACTCGGGCTTTAGGCGCTATTAAGTGGTGCTGCAACACGAGAGATAATGAAGGGTTTGGCGCCACAGCGCCAAACCAAGGGAGGAGAGAGAAGTAGGTCACGCTGCAACGCGAGAGAGAGAGGGAAGGATGGCGCCGCAGCGCCGGTGCAAGGCAATGCCCAGAAATGAGAATTTTATTTCTCAGATACTGGGGGATGTGCAAGAAAGAAGTATGAACATATAGTTCACGTAATGTAACACTTAGTCAAGTGTTTTAAACCTTTAGCAAAGGTTGAACGAAAAGATTTAACGTGATTATAAGACGGAGAATGTAAGCGCTAGATTACGGAACCTATGTCCGGGGACCGTAGTCGGAATGAATGAACGTGAGGGATTACTGTGATTGTGATTCCTTAGAGGTTGAGTGACTAAGGTAATGAATAACATTTCGATGTTATGTCATGACATGGAGAGATAAGTGTAAAGCGTATAGACGCTATGAATGCAATGTTGTTGCGATGAACGATCGGTCTTAGCATACAATGAACAATATGGCTTTGACATTAAGAAATTATAATGAACATGGGGTTCATGGGATGGATAACGATCAAAAGCGATTAAAACCTTGGTTAAAGGTTGAATAGAATTAATAGGCGAGCAATGTAAACTTTGAATACGTAAACGATTCTCGTGAATCGTATTTACGTCAGATGAACGTTCTAAGTATACCCTGGTTGTATGACTTAGACGTTGACAAAGGTAGTAAGTAAGATATGAGATATCAAGGAAAGCCGTAACAAACGGTAATGAGATTAAAGAAAGTCCGAGTGTGAGTCAGATAGAGAATGTTAGAATGAAGTAAGCGTTAAACACTTTAACCAGCGTAAGGGTTGAGTGTAAGCGAGTGTTAAACGAAAAAAACCTACACTCCGTGTATGGTTTAACCGTAATGTAATGAAGACTAAGTTTTAGCCGTGAACGGTGAAGAAACTAAGTTAAAGATAATAATGTATAACGTTAAGAAGCCGAGTCAATAAGTATAACTTGGACAACATTCCGAGTTGAATGAACCGGACGTTGTAAGGTATGAATAAGTTAATATGAAATGTTTAACGCTATGACCTCATAGTATTGACATTGAATGATTGTTCCGAGTATACAAAAGACTGTATGACTTAGACGATAAAGAATGAATCCTGAGGTATGGCATTTAGTTTCCAGAAAGCCATAAGGAATAAAAAGTTGACTTAACGAACATTATAGTTTAATGGTTCGGATAAGTTAAGAGAAGTTAAGTTGTGGTACAATCGTAACTTTGATAGTTGACATATGGGAGCTGGGCTAAACCATTCCTTCAGAGCCGTAAACCGGTAATGAAAGTTAGTCGCGTAAACTTAGATTACAAGAACGCAAACCCTAAGAAGTAAAGTTAAGTAAACCAATGCGTAAGTCAAGTATATGACTAATTGGTGTACATGTATTTCCTTATGTGTTGTATAGGGATTTGGAATAAGCAGTTCAGCGTAAGCTGTAGCTGTGCGTAAGGCAAGTTTTCTAACTTCATTCATGCTATATGAATGCTAGTTTCTTAAACTTCTTAGATGTTGTACTTGAGAAGTTATGTCTATGTGAGAATGTGTGATGTTTGTACAAGGTGGTAGAACATATGAGGCATTGAGCCACAATCTGAACACTTCGGTGTTTCTATGATATGAACTGTTCTGTGATTAAGCTGTTCAATACAAGTATGCTCGGTTTATACATGAACCGTTATTGTTAAGTCTGTGCTAATGATTCTAGCCAGACAGGATATGTATGGAAAAAGGTAGAAGAATGAAAGTAGTGCAAAGAGTATGTCATGAATGTTTTAAAAAGATAGGAATCAAGACTATTCCTATTATTCAAGCTGCTTCGTAACCTTTGTTCGGTTATTGAAGTTCTGAAAAATGTTTAAACTCTTGAAGTTGTTTGTTCAACTGTTATGACTTGCTGGGCAATTGAATGCTCACACTTGCTTTAAATGAAAAACATTTTCAGCGAACGATGTTAGAAAGAACTTAAGGATCCCGTAAAGATCAAGTTGATCGGTATCCAGACAAAGTGCCATTCAGTATGTGAATGTGCGTGTAGAGCAAGTGAAGACTTGTAATATAGAATGATAGAACTAAACTATAGACTAGTTTAATGAACAGTTATGAATCCTTTGTGGCGGATGAAAGTCACTCGTGTAAGATGTAAAGAATAATGTAATTATCATTATTTGAAATGAAAGAGATTATAAGGTTTCGAGAACCTGGGATTTGAGAAGGTATATTGTTATATTTAGCTGTATAATGATGTACAGATGGAAGAAGATGGAACCGTAACACACGAGGTCCGGGTCTGAAGGTAGACCGAATTTTGGGGCGTCACAGAGTGGTATCAAAGCTGTAGGTTATAACTCTTAGGTATGTGTACCTAAGACTATAATCGTAGAGAGAAGGATAAGAAAATCGTTGAGTAAACGATTAAGGAAGAAGATCACCACGTGATCATAGTAAATCATAGTAATAGACGAGCTGTTAAATGATGAATGATTTGTAGAAAATGCTATAAATGAATGGTGCTACGAAGTTGTACGGGGAAGAAGAACTGAGATTGAGTTGTAAAGGTTAGTATACGGATTAAAGAAAATTCGTATTAAGTAAAGAGAAATTTATAAGTTGTATGATTTCAATTGAGGACTCATGTGATGGCTGAGTTGTATGAACCTTTGTTATGGGCTGAGGTTTGTGCTTTGGTGTAACAACTGCTCAGTTTATTAAAGTGATAATCATTGGAATTGGTTGCGCTATTAAGATGTGTATGACGAGAAGGTGAATCTTTTCTCATGTATATACTTAATAGGTAGAGAACGATAAGGTAGGTGCGAGTTCTTAAACTCATACTTATGGTAAGTTCGTGACTCATAATAATATGGTATGTTTTCGAATATCTCAGCGAATGGACGCCTAAGGTCTGTCTGGATGTTCTTAAACTCATTCTATTCTGGAAAGTTCCTGAACCCATAATGTGTGGTAAGTTGATGGACTGTACTAAGAAATAGGAATGTTTAGACTGAAAATGAAGTATTTTCAGTAGATCTAGCATTGAAGGTGTTAGAGAAGTTTAAGTATTGTCGCAGTAAGACAATGAAGGAAGATGGAGAATAGGATATTCCAAATCCTCTAGCTATGCTAGATTTCGAAGTTTATTCAAATCGAGCTAAAATGTACATTTTGAAAAAGGAAAGAATTTGCTCAACGGGAAATTAATCCGGTCTTTCAATTGGAGCGAATTTGGGTGGTGCCTTTCCTGAGCCTCGGGGAATTAGTCTTCCTATGAGTCCAGTAATCAAACACCGACGGGATAGCCTCTTGGTGGAAGGACCACACAATATACATTCACATACATCGCATCTCACCGTATGAAAATGATGACATGTGCGAAGCACTAATATCACAAGCAGATATGGTGCGAAGCACTAATATCACAAGCAGTTATGGTGCGAAACACTAATTGCAATTTAGGAAATGCATTCGTACACATTCATCAAATGTAAATGCAACATCCACACACAAGCAGATAACAGTTTTGAAAAGATTGTAATAGCGACTTAAGTCCTCTTACTGGAGGTCCCTAGCAGAGTCGCCACGTGTCGACATCAGATTTTTTAGATGTCCCTTTCCGTTACTTGTTCTTTGGTGTTCTCATTTTAGGTGAGATTTGTTTGAAAAAACAAGTGAAAAAGGTCCGACATGTATAATGTCGACGATGGATCGTGATAAGAGTCGCCATTGGCTTTTAAATGGTTGTACCAACACAACCGAGAAAAGGTTTGCACATTGATGAAAGTGATGTGACATTTGCGCTAAACGGTCCGTGTGAAACGTAGATTCATTAGGGTCCGGGGACTTGGTTATCTTGGAGGGAAGGTGTTAGGCACTGAACATCCGTGTTACCACAGTAACCGCCTCTTTTCAAGAAACTATTATCTAAATGTGTGTGTGTGAGTGAGTCGATGTCTTTGTTCTTTGGAAGTAGTGCGAGGCCTCGTTCGCGCCTATATACACAGAGTTTGAATTTATGTAAAAATTCAATTTTAAGCAAGATATGGTAGTGATGTTTTATAAAAGAGGTTTTTCTAACCACGATGCTCAATAGTAATTTGAGACCTTTACACTCCCATTTTATTAAGTGTTACGACTTGATTGATTTTATTTTACTGGATCACGAGGCATCCGTCAAATAAAAATAATATACAAAATAATGCCGACTTCCTCGTGGGTATGAAAACCATCCGAGGAAATTCGACACCGAGAATAATTTACAAATGTCGCCTACAACCTAAAATGTCCATCACGGAACCGAATCTAGATCCAATAGGTTGAATCAGTGATCACATGATTCCTAGGCGCATATGATCACATAATTTATATGAAAGCGATGGCGGTATATATATAAAGGCTGTAAATATATATATCCAGACATGATCACCAACCACAAAGCACCTCCATGGGGGATCAGAAATATAAATAAAGCTGTAAAAGTTATCAACCGCCACGGAGGAAACTCCAACCGGGACAAAACGTAAATAAAGCTTTAAAGCTATCAACCGCCACGGAGGAACTCCAAAGCGGGCAAAAAGTATAAAGAAAGTCAGACAAAAGCGATTAACTACCACGAAGTAAACTCCCGTGAGACAAAACGTAAAGAAAGGCAGTAAGCGATCAACCACCACGAAGTGAACTCCCAGTGGGGACGAATATATATATATATATATATATATATATATATATATATATATATAAGCAATACACGCACCGGATGTAAAATCCAGGCTCATCGAACAGAGTTCGACAACAGTTCATATATATAAATATATATATATATATAAAAGTGAATAAACGCACCGGATGTAAAATCCAGGCTAATCAAACAGAGTCCAACACACAGTTAATATATATAAGTATATATATATATTAAAGCAAGTAAACCCTCCGGATGTAAAATCCAGGCTCATCGAACAGAGTCCGACACACAGTTAATATATATAAGTATATATATATATATTAAAGCAGTAAACGCTCCAGACCGAAGTCTAGGCTCATCGAACAAAGTTCGACACACAGTTCATATATATATATATATATATATATATATATAAGCAAATAAACGCTCCAGACCGAAGTCTAGGCTCAATCGAGGCATAACTCGATAATGTTAGTCAATATATATAAATAAATATATATATATATATATATATATGTATATACAAACTAAAATAAAACCACGGACCGAAGTCCGGGAAAACACACGCAGCACGACTCTTAACGTGAAGAAGTGTGTGTGCAAAGATGAAGAGAAAGGCTTTAAAGTGTGTGAGAAGGCTTACAGTTGACTGCCAAAGAAGACTTCTATATCTTTAAAGTGGGTAAACACTTGGCTTTTGTAGGTACAAAAGTAGCTATATATGAGCTCACAGTGTTTTTAATGAGAAAGTACATTGTATGGGCAGGGCTTCCTCGTCGTTTTCTCTTGCAAAATGGCCACCCGAAGCCCTCTATTTATAGAGGGTACTTGCGGCTGGGCCGCAGGTGTACTAGAGGCAACCCGGGTTTCTCGGGTTGGGTCGTCTCATAGTACGTGCAATCGGGCACTGTAATGTCCGCTTGAAGTTTCAGAAGTGTAATCCGGGCATTCGATTAAGGTATTCATGACCTATTTTGGACCACCGTTGACGAGAGTTGTACAATGGCAAAGGATTAGAGTTTGTACGAAGTCATTGAAGATGGGATGATGCCCTCCGGTCTTTAAACTTCAAATTCCATCTGTTACCTCGCACAATAGTCACTCGGGATTGGTTATCCTTGATTCTTGTGGGACATCGTTGCGTAGAGATGTGTGTATGAAATGTTGAGACGATATGGCGTGGCATCGTGTTGGCGAGATGACGATGTTGCCCCTCACCTGTGACGCCCCCAAATCTGGGTCTCTTTCAGCCCGATATATGGTGCTCCACGGTGCTACAGTTCACACAAACATTCAATTAAAATGCCTCAAAAGAACGAATATGTTTTATATATATTCCAAAACAATACTACCATTCCCCAGGTTCTTTATAACCGTTACATTTGTTCTTGTCATAATATCCAATATTATCATTACAAACCTATACTATTACATAGATAATCTACAAGTTCTCTTTAGCCTTCACTTTATCCTTGACGAATCCTTCGGTCCATTCGGTCTAAGCTGCATTCATATGGTTCAAGCAAGAGTGAGCATAACAAGTTCAACAAGTACAACAATTTCATTTTTAAAGCATGTTTGAAACATTGGAATCATGTATCTTCAATAACTGGATAGTAGTTACGAAGTACTATCAATAACTCAAAATAGCATTCCTTTTTCCTTCAAAACATTTTATCATAGCAATATTCAGTAAAACAGCAATTATGGTCCAAGACCATAAGTGTTTTATAATTTCTTTGAATAGGACAACCCAACACGAAGTCTGTAAGTCTGACATATCTTACGAACACTTCTAGGTGATCAACCTATAGTACTCTATGTTGATCAACACTACATTCATTAAACGTGTATACGTTTAAGTTGTGGCAACCTCACGTGCCCATCGAATACTCGATGAAGATATATTTGTTTATTAATATTCAGGCTTGCCTTGAATCCGTAATAACAATTGGCATAGGATAGCGTTATCAATTCTATATAGAAAACTTGTAAAGAAATCAATCAAATCTTTCGTAACTTGAATCATTTGAAAAATTGACTAATACGAAGGTTAGACAAACATTTAAGAAAAACATGCCTTCAGTGTCTGCTACAGTATAATTACGTTTTCCTTTGAGTCCTTACGGTCTCTACAACACATAATCACATAACATACCACATTAGGTCATGAATGAATATACATAGTTCCTAAATAATCTTACCCTTCTTCGCAATCTAATCATATATTAGATTTGTTATTTATTGGTTCCGGCTTGCCGTCATTATTTTATATCGTTCTTACCAACTTCTGTCTCTTCTATAACTTAATTGAAATTATTCATTAATACAACTCGTTTCGAGTTAAACAACTTTCATCACGGCTTACTAACTTTATTATTAATCCGAACTCGATCGTCATTGTTTTAGTACGCTTATTGCATATCGTTCATGTTCACAGTCAATTGACTTAACTCCTACCTTTAGTGTTATACTTAAGGTTTACAACATCCTTAATGATATTGCATTAAGTTAATTAAGAATTCAATTTACTATTCATATGCTTCTCCTTCTCCTTACATTTTAAAACATTCCTCTCTATCTATATTTTAGTGTTGGCTCTGCGGCGCCAGATTTTACTCTGCACCTCGCGCTGCGGCGTGGCTTTTTGGTTCCTAAAATTTGGTCACGGCTATATTTGCTTTCATATCTAGTGTATTCATAATTGCAAGGCCTTTCGATTAAGGGGCTAAGGTCCGGTCTTGCGCTACGGCACCGGACTTTTATGCCTTGAGTCGCAACGCGGCGCGGACTCTGTGTATCAGACAATTTTGATAGATTTTTCATTTTGTGAGATTCCCGGGCTCGTAACTTCTTCGTTATAAGTATGAATTGGCTCGTTCAAGAGCCTACGGTTCACAAATTACATACTCTACGTGTTCATGCAAGAATTTTATCTATTCAACTTTGTTTGCTAAAATTCCACCTATTAGTCCATTTTTAACGAAAACGATAAACGTTCATGAACGTTCAATGCTCGTTTCTTCGTTCTAAGTCGGAATTCGGCCATTTTTGAGTCCGCAACTCTTTAATGCCAAATTAGACTTGTCTCCATTGAAAACCAACGTTTCCAAGCTCAAACACAAAATACGACTTCCATTCCGAGAATTTCACGAATTCGACGATTATCGTCTAATAGTTTGAATTCCGGCAAAACTTCATTACTTAATATTTGTTCGTCGTTCTAAATGGATTCCTTCCAACATACTTACATCTTAACATACATGCTTTATTAACTTATAAACATGATAAGTTATTACTAGTTCATTGTGAGTTTATAACTTATATAAATATAAATTACATATATTTTCATTACTCATGACTTATGTCTTCTTTTCATATGAATCATTATGGTTAATGACTTTTAACCATTCTTCTTACTTCTTATTATCATACTCACTTTATTAATGTAAACATGTTACAAGTTCTTATACATTTATTATAAGTTAATAACTTATTTATGATTGAATTACTTATTTATGACTTATACGTCTTATTAAGACTTAAGTCCTTTTATTTACCATTCCTTAGCATGCTAGTTCTACCAATACCCCTTTCTCTAACAACGAAAGAGAAAGAGAATCATGGTTAATGAATACTTACTCTTTGACGATTACTTGCTTAACCTTTGATCTCCTTCTTGCTTCTTCAAATATGAAAGACTAGTTTTCTAGCTTTTCTAACTTATTCTCTCTAACCAATAAACTATAAGTTATTGGTGAAAAAGCTAACAAGGAAAGTCTAACTTTATATGTGCTTATTCTCTCAACCAAATAAGCTCTCAACTTATAAGTGGGATGAAATAAAATAACCAACAAATGAATGCACAAGTCCTCTATTTATAGGAAATCCTAGATGAGGGCACAATGGTCAACAAGCCATTCCACCTCCTTATTATTTATGTCTTAGCTATCAAGTAAACTTTCTCTCCAAATAAATTACTTGTCCATCACAACACTTAGCCCTTAAGTCTTTGTGTCATTAAGTCTACTTGCTCATCAGTTAAGCACTTTGTGTGCTCACCACACTTACTTAGCCTCTAAGTTTGCTTATTCATCACCTTGGATCATCCATGGGTTGCCCCATGGGTTTAAACCATCCATAATCCATTGGTTACTTACTTTGGGCCTTTAACTTAATTGATCTTAACTTATATCATTTGGTCTTGCATTATATTACTTTGGGCTTCACATTACAAACACTTAGGCTTGTATATTAATTAACATTGGACTTAGCCATTCTTACATTTGGGCCTTGTCACACTTCCCTTTGGACTTTAATATTTCCTACACAATCCCACATATTCAATACATTTGGCTTAAAGCCTTATAGCGTATAATTTACGTATTAATCTCGTATTCCATCTCGTATTCGTTAGTTCGTATAATACCTACATATTATACGATCATTTAGTTAATTCATTAATCGTATTACATTTTCTTCTCGTAAATCATTTTCCTTAAACGTTAGGTTTTAAGTCCACAAGCAAAATATATTACGTTTTCCATAACTGAAATATTATTGGATATTCCATCTCACCTCGATATTCTATCATTACGTATTTCTCGGAAGTTCAAAAATAATTCACGAGCAGAAATGCGTGAATAGTGTTTTTTGGAAAATTTCTCGGAAAGCTTTTATTTTTGTCTTGGAAATTCAAACACTTTAATTTTACAACGTAGCCAAAATCCTACGACATTTTGACATTTCTAGGTCATAGAACGACCTTCAATTAGCTTGCTCCCATAAATAATCAATTAATTCCATTTAATCCTTATAATTAAATAAAATTTTAATTCTCCTAAAAATCCAATTTTCTCGGGCATTACATTCTTCCCTCCTTATAAGGATTCTGTCCCCATAATCTCACTAATCATTATATAAACAAATGTGGAAAAGTTTTCTTCATTTTAATCTTGAGTTCCCATAATGCTTCTTTGACATTGTGGTTCTTACATTCACCTTCACCGAAGGTATTATCTTATCTCACAAGACTTATCACTTCATATTAACAATATGAGTTGGAAGTTAAACACTTACTAACATATTACACTATCTTCCTTTTATTAGTCTTTCTTTTAACTAGTAATTATTGGAAACTCAAATTCCTCCCTCAAAACAAGACTATACCTAGTCTTCTATTTATCCTGCGTCCTCTTCTTCATCTACGTGCATTCCTCGTTACCTAGTTGTACTTAATTAACTCGTTCCATTATCATGGATTGAGTCTACCTTGTGAATAATATTTCTACCCTTTCCTTCCGTAATTTAACTTCTAACTTCGTTCTTGCCATCTCCGTTGTTAACTCATTCTGAGTTGTTAACATCGATAACTTTCCCTACCCTTCCTACTTAATGTGTCGGCTACAACGTTTACCTTCCCTGAATGATATAAGATATCTCAGTCCTCTCTCTAAGGCATATTCAACTTCTTCTGTGTGGAGATATATTTCAGACTCTTAGAGTCCGTGTAGATCTCACCTTTCTCCCTGTATAAATACTATCTTCAGATTTTTAATTCAAAAACTACAACTGCCAATTCTAGATCATAAGTAGGATACACCTTCTCATAATCCTTTAACTGGCATGATGCATACACAATGACATTTTCATGCTACATGAGCAAGCAACTCCGTCATCCTTGCAAAACATCGAGATACACTACAAAATTCCCCGTATCATATGATAAAGATAATACAGGTGCTTTGCTTAACCTTCCTCTAACTGTGACGCTAATGATACCTTCAACCGTAGCGTCTCACAAGGGTACCTATCAATTTGCCACCGACACGCTCGGCGCCCCTTACGGAAAAATCTAACTTCAGTACATTAGTCAACCCAATGACATAACCAAAAACTTGTCCTAACTGTAACGCTTGAGAAAATCGGATTTTTAGGACAATTAAATTTTTATTTGATTATGTGAATTAAATGAATTTAATTAATTTCTTTGTGAGTAAGCTATGTGAAGGTCGTTTTATGACCTAGAATGTGCTAACGTGGTTAGTATTCTGGCTACGTGTTAGAAAGAATTGTTTGGAATTTCCAAGACGAAAATAATTATTTTCCGAGAAATTTCTGTAAAAACACTATTCATCTGTTTCTGTTCGGGGAATTATGTTGAAATTCTGAGAAACGCGTAATGATAGCATATTGTGATAAGATGGAATATCTGATAATATTTCATTTATGGCAAACACAATTTTTGCCTGCGGACTTAAAACCTAACGGTTGAGTATATTGATTCCCGAGAAGGAAATAATATCCGTAGAAGGAATGGCGTTAGGGTTAATGCGAGTGTTGTACATTAGGTGATACTATTTAGTATCTATGTATAATACGTTGAGTAAATACGAAGTAAAATACGATTATTGTACGAGTAGTATACTTGAGATAATCGTGAATTATGCGTATGTGTACGATTAGTATTATAGAATTAAGTAAAGACTTAATGGCTAATTCATTTGAGTTGGATTATTAATTAATCCAATCATTTGAATGATCAAGGCCCAATGTTAATTTAGTTAAGCCCAATTCATTAAAACCGAACAGGTGAGTCGAACCGGTGGGTCACCGAATGGGTAAAACCTATGGGGCAACCCATGGGATGTCACATGGGGTGGTGGGTCAGCCACCTTGGTGTGGAAGCCAAGCATAAGGCTTGGTCACCAAGTGTTTTACTTGGTGACCACACATGAATAGTAAGGAGGTGGTGGTTTAAAGTCCAAATTGCCCTCCATTCTTGTTTTCTATAAATAGAAAGCTAGGTTGATTCATTTGGGAGTTTTCAACTTGCCAACCTTAGATTATTTAAGAGAGAAAGAGAGCTAGACTCATAAATTATACACTTTGGAAGCTTTAACTTTTATTCTTCCAAGAGATTGCTTAAGAGTTCTTGAGGTAATACTTCTTGCTTCTCATTTCCATCCCTTTTAGATTTTCTTTCATCTTAGAGAATCATAGAATGGGTGGTATATGTCTTGTGTGAGGATTTAAAGATTACTTACCATAGATTCAATCTCTATAAGTCATGAGACTATAAGAATCATAGGGTTTAATATAGTTTTGAACCATGAAAATATTGATAGTTGAGATCGATTGTTGATAAACAATTGAGCTGCATCAATACGTTAGTATATGCATCTTGTTTGGTTATGATGTAGATATGAAATCCATGGAGTATTCCATGTGATTTGGCTTAGAGAACATTAGTAACGAAGTTATGGTGAATTTTACGAAAATAGACGTTAAACATCAAAAACGTAGAAATTCCGGAATGGTAGTTGAAAGTTGCTGTGAGACTTGAAAACGTTAGTTTTCAATGTCAACACGTGAGATAGGGTGATTAAGAGTTGTGGGTTTGAGAATCGTCGGATTCCGACTTAGAACAAAGAAAATGAGCATTGAATGATCATTAAAGTTTACGAACGTATATAAAATGAACTCAATAGTGAATTTTGAGTTAATGGATTCGAAAGTGTCGAATTTTTATACGAATGCGTAGGGTATGTCATTTATGACGTGTAGGCTTTTGAACGGACCAAATCGGGCTTATAACGAAGAAGTTACGGCCTTGGGAATTTCACACAGATTTTCAAAACTGCTGAGAATCTGGTATTGAGGTTTGGCGCCGCGGCGCCAGACGTAGTGTAAAAAGCCACGCCGCAGCGACAGTTATGGCCGAGAAAAAATAAAAAGGTCTAGAGACTCGCGCCGCAGTGCAAGAGTTTGTACATGGACTCGCGCCGCAACGCCAAGTCCGGGCAAAACCTCTGGAGAGTGGCGCCGCAGCGCCACTAGAAGGCTTAGGATATCGTGCCGCAGCGCGAGGTCAGGGCTTGTGATAGTAATTTAGGTTTTAAACTTCAGTTGTTTCGAGACCTACCTGAGTTGAGTTTATATACTCAATAAATGTACTAAGATTAATCATATATTACATATACTAAGGTATGTGGTATGAAACTTAGGATTGTAATAGATGTTAACAAGATATGTACGATAAACAAAGTTGGTACCTTATGTAACAACCCGGAATTTTGGATTATCCAGAATTTAGGTTTAAAGAATTAGTTATTAATAAAATAAATTTTTTTATTAATACTATTCTGTGCTATGTGTTTATTAATCGTTTTATAACCTAGAATGATTATTAATCGGGAGGATTCTGGCTACGAGCTAGACTGAATGAGTATGAATTTTCAAGACGAAAATAAAAATTTTTCGGGAACAAAAATATTTCTGGGGAAAAAGACGAAATAAGTACTATTCACCCGTTTCTGCTCGGAGATTTATTTTGAAATTCCGAGAAGTTATTGATTGCGTGAAATCTTGAGACGTGATGGAATATTCAATAATATTTCAGTTATGGCAAAAACGAAGTTTTCGCCAGCGGACTCAAAACCTAAGGGTTAGGGAAAGTGAGTTCTGAGAATGTAATGAGTACGTATAATAACTAGGGTTATTATGCGTGAGAAATACGAGTATGATACGAGTTATTATACGAGTATATTACAAAGATTAGTACGACGTATAATACGAATATCGTACGAACAATATACGAAGAGAATACGAGATTACGAGAAAGGAATGCGTAGAATACGATTAGTCTTAATGGACTTTGTGTTCATAGACTTTTGTAGAATCCAATGGGACTTGGATTATGTCAAGCCCAATGATTTGTGAAGTTAAGACCAAGTTAGACCCAAGAAGAATTAGGATTAAGCCCGATCCAAAGAAATTAACCGCGGATCGAACCGATGAGTCACCGGATGGGTAAAACCCATGGGGCAACCCATGGGGATGACCCTTGGGCATAAGGGGCGACCACTTGGCCACCAAGTAAGGGTGGTGGCCAAGTTAACTTGGTGGCTAAGTTGTTAAGGAGGTGGGAATAGTGATTTAAGGGGCGAAATGACTATTTTGCCCCTAGCTTTGGTTTTCTATAAATAGAAAGCTAATTTTTCATTTTTTTAGGATTTTGAAAATCCTATAACTTGAGAGAGAGAGAGAGAGAGAGAGAGCTCGGTTGGGAGAGGAGAAGGAAGAGAATGAGCATGAATGCTCGGATCAAAAGTGATCGAGAAATAGAAAAGCTCGCAAATCGCCAGCTTTGTATAACGGAAGAGAAATAAAGAAGAACAGTAATCCGAACACTAGTTCTTCTAAATTTTCTTTAAGTTTTTATGTTCAAAAACATAACTTAATGAAGATAAGAAGTAGATTATGTTAGAAATGATTTCATATGGTTGAAATCGTAAGAAAATGAAGAAATAAAAATAAGAAATTTAATTTATAAATTTCTTAAGCAAGTATAAGATTCGTGAGGATTTTGAGCGATCCGATTGAATATTATGAACGAGTAGGTGAATTAAGTAAGGAATGATGTTCTAACATCAAATTCCAAGAAAAAGTGAAATCGTAATCCAAAATATCGATTAAAAATGAAGAACGAATGAAGAACGCGAAGAACACAAAGAACGTTGTTGATGGACAAATTTAAAACCATCGTAGTATAATTGTTGTTGATGGACAAATTTAAAACCATCGCGTATAAGTTAGATGCTTATTGCTTGGTTAGGAACGGTAGAAACGTTCATGAAGAACGGATTAAAATTAAGCTATAACAAAGTTATGGGGAAAATTTTAATAAAAGAAGAACGAAAATTTGAAAGTTAGTAAATGAACCCGAATGTATAGGTTTTCATAAGAACGTAAGAGAACATTAAAACATGAGTCGTGGACTCAAGAACGAACGAATTCTGAGTTCGGATGACCGAATTACGGACGAACGAGCGAAGAACGTTAAAAACGTAAAAATGAATAAAGGGTTAAGATTAAGCCAATTGAATGGCATGTTAACGGATTCAGAATAAAGTTCTGTCCAATGCATATTAAAGTACGTAAGATAAGGAAAAAAAATGGCTTTGGAACGACCTCGTTCTGAGTTATAATGAAGAAATTATGAGATTTCGAAATTAGCGTCTCAAGCTTGTAAAAGACTTAGAAAATTTTTCTAGGGTTTTGGCTCGGCGCCGCAGCGCCGAGAAGTGGCGCCGCAGCGTGAGCTCGGGACTGAGGTGCTGTTAATTAGCGCCGCAGCGCGAGAGATAACGAAGGGTTTGGCGCCATGCCTGACCAAGGAAGAAGAAGAGATGTAGAGGTCGTGCCATGCAAAAAGAAAGAGAGAGAAAGGCATGAAATAAGCCATACCAAAGTCTGGAAATACCCTGAAATGAGATTTTAATTGCTCAAATTCTCGGGGGATGTGCAAGAAAGAAGTATGAACATAATGTTAAACTAATGTAACACTTAGTCAAGTGTTTTTTTTAAACCTTAATAAAGGTTAAATGAAAAGATTAAATGAGATTTAAACGATAAAGAATGTGGATGCGAGTTACGGAACCGATGTTCGGGGGCCGTATGCGCGATAAACGAACGTGAGGGATTGCTATGGTTGTGATTCCTTAGACGTTGGTTGATGATGTTAATGTATAACATTTCGATGTTATGACATAGCACTGAGAGATGAATGTAAAACATTTAGATGCTGTGAACGCAACGTTGTTGCGATGAACGATCGGTCTTAGCATATAATGAACCTTATAGCTTTGAGATTAAGAAAGAATAATGAACATGGGGTTCATGGGATGGATAACGATCGTAAGCAATTAAAAGCTTGAGTAAAGGTTGAATGAGAGATTAAGAGATGAGCAACGTGAACGTTGAATACGTAAACGATCCTCGTGAATCGTATTCGCGTTTGACGAACGTGCTAAGTATACCCTGGTTGTATGACTTAGACGTTGATGAATGTAGTAAGTAAGATACGATGGTATCAAGAAAGCCGTATCGAATAGTAAAGAGATTAATGAAAGCCGAATATGAATCGGATAAGAATGAATCCTGAGGTATGGCAATTACTTGCCAGAAAGCCATAAGGAATAAGAAATTAACTTAACGAACATTATAATTTAATAGTTCGTATAAGTTAAGAGAAAGTTAGGTTGTGGTACAATCGTAACCTTTGATGGTTGACATATGGGAGCTGGACTAAACGATTCCTTTAGAGAGCGAAGGTATATACGAAACTGGTAACCAATCTAACTCATTGTGTGGGCAGTGTAGACGAGACGGGAACTTGTTTGTTAGTTGTTTGTGGGAAACCACTCAGAGTACCATATGAACTACTAGCAGAGAAGCGATGTGTGTTGTGTCCTAGAGACAAATAAGAAGAAGATAAGAATGTAAATCATCAAAGATGATGAAAGTTTTGAGTAAGACATCTCCGTATGTCATGAAACCGTAAACCGGTAATGAAAGTCAGTCGCGTAAAATTATATTGTAAGAACGCAAACCTTAAGAAGTAAAGTTAAGTAAACCAATGCGTAAGTCAAGTATATGACTAATTGTTGTATTTGTTATTTCCTTATGTGTTATAGGGATTGGAATGAGCAGTTCAGCATAAGCTGTAGCTGTGCGTAAGGCAAGTTTCCTAACTTCATTCATATTTTAAATGAATGCTAGTTTCTTAAACTTCTCAGATGTTGAACTTGAGAAGTTCTGTCTTTGTGCGAATGTGCGATATTTGTACAAGGTGGTAGAACGTATGAGGCCTTGTGCCGCAATGTGAACACTTCGGTGTTTCTGTGAAATGAACTGTTCTATGTTTGAACTGTTCAATAAAAGAATGTTCTATTTATACATGAACCATTATTGTTAAGTCTGTTTTATTGATTCTAGCCAGACAGATTGTGCATGAAAGAAAGTAGAGAATGAAAGTATTTCAAAGTTCATGTAACTAATGTACTAAGATGATAGGAATCAAGACTATTCCTGTTATTCAAGCTGCTTCGTAACCTTGTTCGGTTATTGAAGTCTGAAAAGAATGTTTAAATTCTTGAAGTTGTTTGTTCAACTGTTATGACTTGCTGGGCAATTGAATGCTCACACGTGCTTAAAATGAAAAACATTTTTAGCGAACGATGTTAGAAGAACTTAAGGATCCCGTATAGATCAAGCTGACTGTGACGCCCCCAAAATAGGTATACATCACCCATTCTGAGTTGTCAATACATGGTACAGAAACAACTACAACTTTATTATTACAACAGTAAAACTGTGAGTTTAAATACAAATATTATCTTCTAGACAATATTTATACTCAAATAAATCCTCATCACATTTATTGATACATTATTTTACAAAAATGGTGAGGACTACTAAACAATCCTTTCTAAAACCTTCATTCCATACCCCACTGCGTACTCGCTTATATTCTCGCCTCCCGAGAAGAATGGAACAAAAAGGAAAAGGGTGAGCTCAACTAGCTCAAGAAAGAATATTATGACTAAGATAATATACAACAAATTATCGTTAGTCTTCAACAGGAAAAATTTAATAGAATACAATGATAAACACAGTTTCGGATCAATATTAGCGTGAATGAAATAATAATTCATAGAAGAGTTACGTAGAGAATGAAATCTACTATAATCTATGAATTTAACGATCCATCATCAAAATTTTATCCTGTAACATCAATCAATATTCATCTCAAATCAAACATTCATCTTTGCACTACAGCCAAAGATATTCATCGATCGGTCATGTTCATCTCAACACTGTTCATCTTTTACTCTGAGGCCAAAGATATTCATCGATTAATCATGTTCATTTAAACACCTGCTCATCTTTGCACTACAGGCCAAAGATATTCTTCAGAAATCATTCATCTTTGCACTACAGGCCAAAGATATTCAATAATATCATCATTTAAGACTGAGGATGATGAAAAATATTTTTAAAGAACGAATCCAGTGAAACAAAATGACAAGGATTAAGGATTAATGATTCGTACTTTGTTTTATCCATGTCCAACAATACCTCAAAAATAATCATAGTGGTGTAAAATTCAAGAATGATCAAAACATGGATACAATCAAAGCTAGTATCCAGAATAGATATTTTGACGAAAAGAAGAAATTTTATTTTTCTATTGAATAGTGCCGAGTATCGTGAATAGTCTCAGATATCGTGAATAGTCTTCAGATACGTGAATAGTAACTCTCGACACCAAAAGATAGAAATTCCACAAAAAAAACATTTTCACGCTTACTGAATAGTACTGTGAATAGTAACTCGTGAATAGTAACTCATGAATAGTAACTCATGAATAGTAACTCATGAATAGTAACCCAGACATGAAAAAAGTTCCAAATTTGATAAAACTTCAGATCAACATTTCAAAGATAATGATATTGAAGAAATAATATCATTACGAAAAAAAAAATATCCCTTACCTCAAAGAATCGAGCTTTCTAAGGAAAGGTCTCAAGTGATCTTTGAATGAAACTTGTCTTGAATAGCAACTCTCAAAGTATCTAAATACTCACAAAATACGCTCAATAATATAGAGAGAAAGAAAAACTTTGTTTACGGTGTGATTTTCAATTCTAACTTAGCCCTCTATTTATAGGAAAATGTTAGCCCATCCAAGCGGACTTGACCACGCTACTACACGATGGCTTTACTCGCTACTATTGCCACCCACCACATTTGAAATAAAATTCAGCACATTTCTTCACCAACCACAAGTGGGGGCCCACTCAATTCTAGAATTTTCCACCAAAATCAATTATAAACCTAATTTCCGAATCGACACCTCTTAAAATTCATAACAAATCATTCGTGAATTTTAACGGTTCAAAATTTGTGGACATATACTCAACTTATGTATGTATAACATACCCAAAAATTACCACAATCCAACAGTTTGGATTAAAAATTATAACCCCATGCAATATATCTCAAAACCCACGATTTAATTTTTAATACCTCCAATCAGATAAAATACTTGATAAAACACCTCAACATAATTTCTTCATTTATAACCACATAAATAAATCCATCATTTATATCCACATAAAATAAATATTTCTTTATCATATGAATCAATAATTAATTATTCACAAATAATATTACGAATCACAATTATGACAACCCGGTAGTTCCCCAAGAAAGGGGGCTTTCCGATAAGGATTTCTCCTTCTTGGCGCCGCATTAGGTGACCAAACCTCTCCTTGATGTAACTTTCTAGACATTGCCAATAATGCTATCTAATAATATTATTCAAATAATATGAATTATTGATCCGATAATGGAGATAATGTGCGGTGATAATTATTGAACAAAGAATAATATAAAATATCAACGCAACAATTATTGAATCAATAAAATAAAATATTGAGCGATAATTACTTTGTGAAAATTATTGATAGAGTGCCTTCTACGTAAGGATCAATAATTCAACAATTACGTGCAATACCGGTATAATGCTCTTTATGCGACCACGCCAGTATTCTTTGTATTTTAACCAATGGGTATTCCAACAATGATTAATTGATAATAACTACGCCGTTATTTTTAACCAACTTATATTTGTCGTTTTCTTCATCCAATCGCTTTTCCAGTTATGGGGCCCACACATGGGCTGGCTTGTGAGTCGTCATTTAATATTCCCAAAGCGATTTAATATTCCACGACCAAAACGAATATTCCCCGACAAAAAATGAATATTTTATAACCACTTGCTTATTTTGAAATATTTATGCGTATTTAACCCTTAACTATCCACATTAATCAAATCAACCCTTACTATCTCAAAATAATAAATAAAGGAAATTCCTTTTTATTTAAAAAAATTTCGGGGTCTTACACTGACGGTATCCAGATGAAGTGTCATTCAGAATGTGAATGAGCGAGAAGATCAAGTGAAGTCTTGTAATGTAGAAAGATGAAAAATTAAACTATAGACTAGTTTAATGAACGATTATCTATCCTTGGTGGCGGATAAAAGTCACTCGTGCAAGATGTAAAGAATAATGTAATTATCATTATTTGTAATGAAAGAGGTTATAAGGTTTTGAGAACCTGGGAATTCATAATGTATGTTATTATATTTTAGTATATAATGATATATGTTTGGATGAAGGATGTACTCGTGACGTACGGAATCCGGGTGTGAAGAAAGACCGGATTTCGGGGCGTTACAGGTTGGTATCAGAGCTGATAGGTTATAAACCTTAGGTATGAGTACCTAAGACTATAATCGTAAAGAGAAGGATAAGAAGATCACCACGTGATCATAGTAAATCGTAATGTGATGATGAAACATTAAACGATGAATGATTTATAGCTAATGCTATGAATGAATGGTACTACAAAGTAGTACGGGAAGAAGAACTCAAATTGAGTCGTAAAGGATAGTATACGAATTAAAAAAAAAATCGTATTAAGTAAAGAGGAAGTTAGAAGTTGTAAGATTTCAATTGAGAACTCATCTGATGGCTGAGTTGTATGAATCTTTGTATGGACAGAGGTTTGTGCTTGGTGTAACAACCACTCAGTTTATTACAGTGATAATAATTGAAATTGGTCGCGCTATCAAGATATATATGACGAGAAGGTGAATCTTTTCTCATGAATATACTTGGTAGTTAGAGAACGATAAGATTAGGTGCGAGTTCTTGAAACTCATACTTATGGTAAGTTCGTGACTCATAATAAAATGGTATGTTTTTGAATGTCTCAGTGAATGGACGCCTAAGGTCTGTCTGGATGTTCTTAAACTCATATTATTATGGAAAGTTCTTGAACTCATAATGTGTGGTAAGATGATGGACTGTACAAAGAAATAAGAATGTTTAGACTTAAAATGAAGTATTTTCAGTAGACTTTGCATTGAAGGTGCTAGAGAAGATTAAGTATTGTCGCAGTAAGACAATAACGGAAGATGGAGAATAAGATATTCCAAGTCATCTAGCTATGCTAGATTTTGAAATTTCTTGAAATCGTGCTAATGTGCGCATTTTGGAAAATGAAAGAATTGGTTCGACTTTTGGAACTAATGGATTTTAAAAGAACTATTCTTGGTATGTCTATGCTAATTATTTTGGCTAGACAGAAATTGATTTGAAATATCAAACTGAATTTTATATCATTAGTGCAATTGATGCAAAGATGGTAAAAGGATGGAGTTATTAATGCAATTAAACCTAGTGTTGGATTTGATCTTAGGATCAACAACCTGCTATGGTATGATGTATAATGATGAAGTCATAAACTGACGAAGTCCTCAACGTACTGTGAAGAGTACGGTATCATGACATCATGAAACGTTTTGATGTATTGTAAAAGAATTTAAAGAAGTAATCGATGTCAAGTGAGTTGACTAGACGAATGTTTCAAGTTGATATCCAAATTATTGATATGGTCTAAGCTACTTGATTTGGCTAAGATGAATGGTATGTCATGATTAAAACAAAATTGAGCTTTCTTTGAGAATTTGTGCCAAACCAAATTGTTTTGGTGCGGAATCTAATGATTTAGTCTGAGGAGAACATGGAAGATGTAGTTACTTTCTTTGTGATTGTAAACTGACCGTGGAAAGAAAGGTTACGGCGTCATGCTGTTTAACCTAGCAAGAGTTCATGGTCAATTTGACCCCTCAGCAAAAGTATGAAATGTTTTAAAGGAATCTTTATATTCCTCGTTATTCCTTTCGCTTCATTATTCTTGATAAGTTATGAAGGGTAGGGAATATATGAAAGATAAGAACTTCTTTGAAGAGAAGTTGAGAAGAAGGGTAAGCTAAAATTTCGAGGACAAAATTCTTTGAAGAAGGGGAGAATGTGAGGACCCGGGTAAGGGTTTGGTTTTAAGAAATTCCAAGGATGAAATTTTTATAAGTTGGGAAGAATTTAACAACCCGAAATTTTGGATTATCCAGAATTTAGGTTTAAAGAATTAGTTATTAACAAAATAAATTTTTTTATTAACTATTCTATACTATGTGTTTATTAATCGTTTTATAACCTAGAATGATTATTAATCGGGAGGATTCTGGCTACGAGCTAGACTGAACGAGTATTAATTTTCAAGACGAAAATAAAAATTTTCCGGGAACAAAAATATTTCCGGGGAAAAAGACGAAATAGGTACTATTCACCAGTTTCTGCTTGGAGATTTATTTTGAAATTTCGAGAAGTTATTGATTGCATGAAATCTTGAGACGTGATGGAATATTCAATAATATTTCAGTTATGGCAAAAACGATGTTTTCGCCAGCGAACTCAAAACCTAAGGGTTAGGGAAAGTGAGTTCTGAGAATCTAATGAGTACGTATAATAACTAGGGTTATTATGCGTGAGAAATACGAGTATGATACGAGTTATTATACGAGTATATTACGAAGATTAGTACGACGTATAATACGAATATCGTACGAACAATATACGAAGAGAAGACGAGATTACGAGAAAGGAATGCGTAGAATACGATTAGTCTTAATGGACTTTGTGTTCATAGACTTTTGTAGAATCCAATTGGACTTGGATTATCTCAAGCCCAATGATTTGTGAAGTTAAGCCCAAGTTAGACCCAAGAAGAATTAGGATTAAGCCCGATCCAAAGAAATTAACCGCGGATCGAACCGATGAGTCACCGGATGGGTAAAACCCATGGGGCAACCCATGGGGATGACCCACGGGCATAAGGGGCGGCCACTTGGCCACCAAGTAAGGGTGGTGGCCAAGTTAACTTGGTGGCTAAGCTGTTAAAGAGGTGGAAATAGTGATTTAAGGGGCGAAATGACTATTTTTCCCCTAGCTTTGGTTTTCTATAAATAGAAAGCTAATTTTTCATTTTCTTGGATTTTTAAAATCCTATAACTTGAGAGAGAGAGAGAGAGAGAGAGAGAGAGAGCTCGGTTGGGAGAGGAGAAGGAAGAGAATGAGCATGAATGCTCGGATCAAAAGTGATCGAGAAATAGAAAAGCTCGCAAATCGCCGGCCTTGTATAACGGAAGAGAAATAAAGAAGAACGGTAATCCGAACACTAGTTCTTCTAAATTTCTTTAAGTTTTTATGTTCAAAAACATAACTTAATGAAGATAAGAAGTAGATTAAGTTAGAAATGATTCCATATGGTTGAAATCGTAAGAAAATGAAGAAATAAAAATAAGAAATTTAGTTTATAAATTTCTTAAGCAAGTATAAGATTCGTGAGGATTTTGAGCGATCCGAATGAATATTATGAAGGAGTAGGTGAATTAAGTAAGGAATGATGTTTTATAACATTAAATTCCAAGAAAAAGTGAAATCGTAATCCAAAATATCGATTAAAAATGAAGAACGAACGAAGAACGCGAAGAACACGAAGAACGTTGTTAATGGACAAATTTAGAACCATCGTAGTATAATTATTGTTGATGGACAAGTTTAAAACCATCGTGTATAAGTTAGATGCTTATTTTTTGGTTAGGAACGGTAGAAACGTTCATGAAGAACGGATTAAAACTAAGCTATTACGAAGTTATGGAGAAAATTTTAATAAAAGAAGAACGAAAATTTGAAAGTTAATAAATGAACCCGAACGGGTAGGGTTTCATAAAAATGTAAGAGAACGTATAAAACGTGAGTCATGGACTCAAGAATGAACAAATTCTAAGTTCGGATGACCGAATTACGGACGAACGAGCGAAGAACGTTAAAAGCGTAA
The DNA here is from genome assembly GCA_020205615.1 of Panax quinquefolius. NCBI lineage: Eukaryota > Viridiplantae > Streptophyta > Magnoliopsida > Apiales > Araliaceae > Panax > Panax quinquefolius. The sequence goes on from CM035162.1 coordinate 56,977,694, forward strand.
AAATGAATAAAGGGTTAAGATTAAGCCAATTGAATGGTATGTTAACGGATTCGGAACGAAGTTCTAACTGAGGCATATTAAAGTACGTAAGATAAGGAAGACAATGGCTTTGGAATGACCTCTTTCTGAGTTATAACGAAGAAATTATGAGATTTCGAAATCAGCGTCTCAAGCTTGTAAAAGACTTAAAAAAATTTCTAGGGTTTTGGCTCGTATAGCATGTGCAATAGAAAAGTGGCACCGCACGTGAGCTCGGCCTGAGAGTCTTTGATAATTGGTGCCGCAGCCACGAGAGATAACGAAGGGTTAGCGTATGGCAAATGACTGACCAAGGAAGAAGGAGACGTGGTGGCAATCAAGTAGGCGATCTGAGAAGAGAGAAGGAAAGGTATGGCGTGCATGACTAGTGCGAGAAATACCCAGAAATGAGATTTTAATTGCTCAAATTCTCGGGGGATGTGCAAGAAAGAAGTATGAACATAATGTTCAGCTAATGTAACACTTAGTCAAGTGTTTTTTTTAAAACCTTAATAAAGGTTGAATGAAAAGATTAAACGAGATTTAAAAGATAAAGAATGTGGACTCGAGTTACGGAACCGATGTCCGGGGACCGTATGCGCGATAAACGAACGTGAGGGATTGCTATGGTTGTGATTCCTTAGACGTTGGTTGACGATGTTAATGTATAACATTTTGATGTTATGACATAGTATTAAGAGATGAATGTAAAACATTTAGACGCTGTGAACGCAACGTTGTTGCGATGAACGATCGGTCTTAGCATACAGCAAACCGTATGGCTTTGACATTAAGAAAGAATAATGAACATGGGGTTCATGGGATGGATAATGATCGAAAGAAATTAAAACCTTGAGTAAAGGTTGAATGAGAGATTAAGAGATGAGCAACGTGAACGTTGAATACGTAAACGATCCTCGTGAATCGTATTACAGCGTTTGATGACGATGCGTAAAGTATACCTGGTTGTATGACTTAGACGTTGATGAATGTAGTAAGTAAGATACGAATGGTATCAAGAAAGCCGTATCGAACGATAAAGAGATTAATGAAAGCCGAGTGTGAATCGGATAAGAATGAATCATGAGGTATGGCAATTACTTTCCAGAAAGCCATAAGGAATAGGAAATTAACTTAACGAACATTATAATTTAATAGTTCGTATAAGTTAAGAGAAAGTTAGGTTGTGGTACAATCGTAACCTTTGATGGTTGACATATGGGATCTGGGCTAAACAATTCCTTCAGAGAGCGAAGGTATATACAAAACTGGTAACCGATCTAACTCAACATGTGTGGGGCGGTGTAGGCAGAGACGAAACTTGTTTGTTGGTTGTTTGTGGGAAACCACTTAGAGTACCATATGAACTACTAGCAGAGAAGCGATGTGTTTTGTGTTCTAGAGAAGAATAAGAAGAAGATAAGAATGTAAATCATCAAAGATGATGAAAGTTTTGACTAAGACATCTCCGTATGTCATAAAACCGTAAACCGGTAATGAAAGTCAGTCGCGTAAAATTATATTGTAAGAACGCGAACCTTAAGAAGTAAAGTTAAGTAAACCAATGCGTAAGTCAAGTATATGACTAATTGGTGTATTTGTTATTTCCTTATGTGTTATAGGGATTGGAATGAAGCAACGGCGTAAAAGTAGTCGTAAATGCATCTTAAAACAAGTTTCTAACTTCATTCATATTTTAAATGAATGCTAGTTTCTTAAACTTCTCGGATGTTGAACTTGAGAAGTTACGTCTATGTCTTGAATGTGCGATATTTATACAAGGTGGTAGAGCGTATGAGGCCTTGTCTTGTGATGTGAACACTTGGTGTTTTTGTGAGATGAACTGTTCGATGTTTGAACTGTTCAATAAAAGAATGTTCTGTTTATACATGAAGCGTTATTGTTAAGTCTGTGCTATTGATTCTAGCCAGATAGATTGTGCATGAAAGAAAGTAGAGAATGAAAGTATTTCAAAGTGCATGTAACTAATGTACTAAGATGATAGGAATCAAGACTATTCCTGTTATTCAAGCTGCTTCGTAACCTTGTTCGGTTATTGAAGTCTGAAAAGAATGTTTAAATTCTTGAAGTTGTTTGTTCAACTGTTATGACTTGCTGGGCAATTGAATGCTCACACGTGCTTAAAATGAAAAACATTTTTAGCGAACGATGTTAGAAGAACTTAAGGATCCCGTATAGATCAAGCTGACGGTATCCAGATGAAGTATCAATCAGAATGTGAATGAGTGAGAAGATCAAGTGAAGTCTTGTAATGTAGAAAGATGAAAAATTAAACTATAGACTAGTTTAATGAACGATTATCTATCCTTGGTGGCGGATAAAAGTCACTCGTGCAAGATGTAAAGAATAATGTAATTATCATTATTTGTAATGAAAGAGGTTATAAGGTTTTGAGAACCTGGGAATTCAGAATGTATGTTATTATATTTCAGTATATAATGATGTATGTTTGGATGAAGGATGTACTCGTGACGTACGGAATCCGGGTGTGAAGAAAGATCAGATTTCGGGGCGTTACACCTTATCAACAATGTTTGAGTCCAGTTAATAAACGTCAGTTGAGTGATAAACCGGGACGAAGGTTAATAAGTCATGTGACTTTAATAAAGATATTAAGTTAACAAAGACATAGAAGAGAAAGAAGCTTGTAGGAACAATGTGAATACTAATTACAGTGTGCTATGTGAATATATCATGTAAATTCTGTAAAGGCTGTGGTCAGTCGAGTAAGTTATTTGAAGACGCTGAAAGGCAAGTTTTCTTAACGCTTGTCTAACTTCCATGTTAGCCAAGTTTTATGTGATTCATTGAATTAAATTGCAAGACTTGTTTTAAAGAAAGGGTCGATGCCAGATTTTAACTCGGCTAGATTATTCGTAATATATAGATTGATTATTATACATATCATTCTATATAGAAATGTTAACACTATCCTATGCCAAGTAATTGGTACGGAGGTGAAGGTAAGGTTTGTCTATGAACAAACAAAAGTATTCGATGGGCATGCGAGTTTGCCAAAAATATTAAACATAAATACGTTTAATGAATGAGTGTTGATCAACATAATAGGCTGATCACCTAGAAGTGCTCGTAAGTTATACGGATGAACGACCTTAGTGCTGTGGACTCCTTTTCAAATATAAAAACTGAAATTTACCGTTCATGGTCTATCGACCGGTTCAGAATTCCTAATCTATTCTATACTTTGGGAATTGATGTTATGAACTGTTAAAGTATTATTGATTCATAATACTTCATAACTATTGTTCAGTTATGTTGGAATTGTTATATAATTCATGAATGTGGTATTCTTGTTATCCTTGATTAAACTTGCTGAGCTGTCATGCTCACTTCTTGCTTGAATTACATAACTGCAGTTAAAGATGAACGTACTGTGAATGCCAAGAGAAATAAGGGCAAAGCTAAGATGGATGCTTAGGCATTGTGTAATAGTTTAGTAAGTTTGTATGTATTATACATTATGAACAATGAACGATGTAACCGGTTTATGAACCTAGGAAGGATTATACTTTGATTTTAATAAGAAGATAGTTATTACCTTCATTTTGTTGTATTTCAATAGAATGATTGTATGGATGTTAGTACAGTGGAGCACCATCTGTTGGGTTGGAAGATACCCGAATTTGGGGGCGTCACAGGTTGGTATCAAAGCCTTAGGTTATAAAACTTAAGGGGGGGAAACCTTAGGCTAATAACCTCGTAAGGAAGGTAAAGTCCGAGGAATGAAATTCAAGTCCATTGACTTAAAAAAAAAGATATTGAGATAACTCAATAGCGAAAGGATTAAAAGATGAAAATTAATCTTAAAGATATTAAATGTGATTTGTGCTTATACTATTGTGTATTATGTACTAATTAACGTGTTATGTGTTTGTAGATGTCAACCGATAGCTTGATGTTTAGAAACGTGGAAATGATAAGTGAGGACTCAGTTAACCATGTTGAGATTGTACCAATGCCGATTAAGCGAGAATGCAAATAGTTATACTAGAAGACTCGGACATTGAGGAGTACATCTCGAGGAGGAATCTTGAGGAGACCATGGGATTAGCATCATACCTTAACGAGATGCTAGATGTGGAGGAGGAGATGGAGGTGACATCGATTAACACAGTGTTACCTACTCAGGAGCCAACATCTCCGGATGCAACTAGAGCATTGTATCTGGAAGTGTTGGATAGGAATGTGCATTTGCGTACTATGGTAGAGGCATAGATTGAGGAAATAACAGCCCTATATGAGGCGAAAGAATCTGTAGAGGCAGACTTTGTGTCAGAGCACGATGAGAAAGTGCTTATGACTTATAAGGCTCGTAACTATAAGGATGAGGTCCTTGAGCTACAAAAGAAACTGGTTGAGAAAGACCAGAAAATAACTAGGATGTCATACATCCATGAATGCGCTCATGAGGATTTCAAGTTAAAAATTGCTTGTTATTCTATTGAGTCCGGGCAGACTCGACATACCATAAGTCGAGATATAGTATCGATTCTGGCAAATCAGAAATATAAGAATGTCGTTCGACAGTGTTAGTAGATCATTAGATCTTTTTGTATATAAGTAGTGACGTAAAACCCTCTTTTGTATAACTAAGGGTAGTCTTTTTATAAATCCCAATTTTTACAGAAGGCAATCACGGGATACTATGTAATAGCTTTTGGCTAATGGAACATGATGTAAATAGTTTTGACTATGAAAGCATATTTATATAATGAAGTTTTTATTTAACATGCTTGTTGTGGTATGAATGGTTGTTGTTGATTTAAAATGATAAACGAGTAGTTAAATACATAATAATGAAGCTTTATTTATTTAATCAGAATTATGCCTCCGAGAATGAGACAACGAAACCAAGAGGCCGAGTCCAATAATGAAAATTAGGGAGGTCCTAACAACCCTATGCAAGAGTTCGTTAATTTATTAACGACTGCATTTAACCAAGTGGGGGGTGGGATTCTTGTAGCTCCTGGTGTAGCAAGAACAACTACCTTTAAGGACTTTAAAAGTGTAGGTCCTCCCGAGTTCCAAGGAATGACGGATCCACTAGAAGCCCAGACATGGGTTAGAGAGATCGAAAAGGTGTTTGTGATAACAAACGTAGGTGAGGCGCAAAAGACTTCTTTTGCGACTTACATGATGAAGGGGGAAGCCAACTACTGGTGGGTAGCTCACCAGGGTGAGACTAGGACAAAGGCTGTTATGTGGGAACAATTTAAGAAGGTTTTCTTCTAGAACTATTTCCCTACTAGCATGTAGGGTAGAATGGAGATTAAGTTTCTAGAACTTAAGTAGGGGGATATGAAAGTTCCCCAGTATGCCGCCAAGTTTAACGGATTGGCAAGATTTGCTCCATATCAGGTGGATACAGAGGAAAGAAAGGCGCACAGATTTGAACAGGGCTTAAAACATTGGCTCTATAGTAGGATATCGGTTTTCCAAAGTGCTTCCTACGGGACCATTCTAGAGAAGGAAATAATAGCTGAAGGTGGTGGTGAGGTTTTGTCTCAGTACCACAAAGAGCGGAAGATTAAGGGTTAGTTAGAAGGAGGTAATAAAATTTGAAGTTGCCCAATGAAGCGGCAACTTGCCAAAGAGAGAAGAGTTTTAACCACAGAATCTTGTGGTAAAGCAGGGAGATCCCAAACGGAGGACGGAAGCATGTAAGACATGCGGAAAATCTCACATGGGACTCTGTTTAAAGGGGAAAGTAGTATGCTACAACTGTGGGCAGGAGGGACATTTGTCACCCAACTGTCCTAGCCCTAAGAAGAACCGAGGTGTTTTGTACGTGGGTCGATGGACCACATGGCAAGAAATTGCCCAAAGAAGGGTTTAGAGGGGAATAAGAGTTCTGGTAGTGGTAAATTAGCCATTACTGGACCAACACCATCAGTGGGTAGACCCTCAGCTCGTACATTTAATATGTCTGTTCAAGATGTGGTTGCATCAACAGATGTGGTAGCAGGCATCATTCCGATCAATGAAATAAATGCTTATGTGCTATTTGACTTGGGTTCTACTTGTTCTTTTATAGCATGTGAATTTGCTAAGCGATTAGGTTTAATCCCTAAAAAGTTACCTTTACCTTTAGACGTTAAGGTAGCAAACGAGGAGGTAATCCCCATTGAACATATTCATAAGGATTGTTGCGTGGAAATTAGAGGGAATAAGTTATCGGTAGATTTGGTACCGATAAGGCTAAAAGAATTCGACGTAATTCTTGGTATGGATTGGTTGGTTAACCATAAGGCGATTATAGATTGCCATAGGAAAAGTGTAAACCTTCGGCTTTCTAAGAAAACCAAGGTAGTGTTCTTCAGTAGTAATTCACCAAGACGCTCTTGTTGTCTATCTATGACACAAGCTAGGAAGATGTTGAGAAAAGGGTGTGTAGGTTATCTGTGCCATGTTGTGGATACCCAAAGAGTGGGAACATCCTTGGATCAAATACCTATTGTGCAAGAGTTTGCGAATGTATTTTTGGAGGAGTTACCGGGCATTCCACCAGATAGGGAGGTGGAGTTTGTTATTGATCTATTACCGGGAACAACACCAGTTTTAAGGGCACCATATCAAATGACGCCAGTCGAAATGAAGGAGTTAATGGTTCAATTTCAAGAACTATTAGATAGGAAGTACATTCAACCAAGTGTGTCTCCTTGGGGAGCACCAGTGTTGTTTGAAAAGAAGAAGGATGGGTCGTTAAGGCTTTGTATCGACTATCGAGAGTTGAACAAGTTAATGATTAAGAATAAATACCCTTTGCCCAGGATCGATGATCTATTTGATCAGTTGAAAGGGGCAAAGTATTTTTCTAAAATAGATTTGCGCACGGGGTATCATTAGTTAAAGGTGAGGAAGGAAGTTGTACCTAAGATGGGGTTCAGAACTCGTTATGGTCATTACGAGTTTCTGGTAATGTCGTTTGGGTTGACTAATACACCAGCCACATTTATGGATATGATGAACAGAGTGTTCAAACAATATTTGGACAAGTTTATCATAGTGTTCATTGATGATATTCTAGTCTATTCAAAGACGCTAGAAGATCATTCGGAACATTTAAGAATAGTGTTCGAGACACTACGGAAGGAGAAGTTGTATGCGAAATTCACAAAGTGTGAATTTTGGCTTGAGAGGGTGCAGTTTCTAGGGCATGTTATTGATAAGGATGGCATTTTCGTAGATCCAGAAAAAGTAGAAGCAGTTAATGAATGGGAGCAAACAAAAACACCAACTGAAGTTCGGAGTTTTCTGGGGTTAGCGGGATACTATAGAAGGTTCATTCCAGACTTTTCTAAAATAGCTACTCCGTTAAAAAATCTGACAAGAAAGTCGGTGAAGTATGTGTGGACTGAAAAATGTGAGAACAGTTTTCAAGAGTTGAAGAAGAGGTTAAGTGAGGCACCGGTATTGTCCTTACCAGACGATACAGGAAATTTTGTAGTGTATAGTGATGCTTCACATAAAGGATTGGGTTGCGTGCTCATGCAGCATGGCAAGGTCATTGCGTATGTGTCACGTCCATTGAAGGATTATGAGAAGGTCTATCCTACTCATGACCTGGAATTGGCAGCTGTAGTTTTTGCCCTAAAGATATGGAGGAATTATCTTTATGGTGAGAAATGTGAGATATACACGGACCACAAAAGTCTGAAATATATCTTCACATAGAAGGAGTTGAACATGAGACAGAGAAGGTGGTTAGAGTTAATAAAAGATTATGACTATGATATTTTATATCATCCGGGGAAAGCAAATGTAGTAGCCGATGCGCTAAGTAGGAAGGGTAGAGAGAAATTATCAATGTTAACGACTCAGAATGAGTTGGTAACAGCGATGGTAAGAATGGAGCTAGAAGTTAAGTTACCGGAGGAAACAGTAGAGATGTTTTTTCCATGGAAACCCAACCTACCATAGTGGAGCGGGTTAGGGGAGTACAACTGAGCAATGAGGAGTGCAAGCAGATGTAGAAGAGGATAGAAGATGAAGAAAAGACTGAGTATAACCTTGATAAGGAGGGATTACTTCATTTTGAGGGAAGAATTTGGGTTCCTAGTGATCCCAAATTAAGAGAAGAAATTATGATAGAGGCCCATAGTTCGAGGTACTCGATACATCCCAGTAGTACGAAGATGTATCAAGACCTTCGTCAGAACTTTTGGTGGCCAAATATGAAGAGGGAAATAGTAGAATATGTTAGTAGGTGCTTAACTTGTCAAAAAGTGAATGCTGAACATCAACGACCGAGCGGGTTGTTACAACCGTTAGAAATTCCAGAGTGGAAATGGGAGCACATCACTATGGACTTTGTGGTGGGACTTCCAGCAACAAGAAAAGGATGCGATGCTATTTGGGTGATAGTGGATCGATTGACGAAATCGACTCATTTTCTACCAATAGGAGTTAGGTATAACCTAGATCAGTTAGCTAAGCTGTATGTCAAGGAAATTATTTCTAGACATGGAGTGCCTGTTTTGATTATGTTAGATCGTAACCCATGATTCACATCGAACTTTTGGAGGAGTTTACAAGAGCAAATAGGAACGCAGTTAAGATTGAGTACGACATATCATCCTCAGACGGATGGTCAGAGTGAGTGAACAATTCAAATGCTTGAAGATATGCTAAGATCTTGCGTTATGGATTTCGAAGGGAGTTGGGACGAATATCTACCTTTGGTGGAATTTTTGTACAACAATAGTTTTCACGCTAGTATAGGCATGCCGCCTTACGAAGCGTTGTATGGAGGAAGTGCCGAACTCCATTGTGTTGGGATGAGGTGGGTGAACGTCGGATGTTGGGACCTGAGATGGTTCAGCAGACGGTGGATATGGTAAAGTTAATACGTACTTTCGATTAGTCAAGCTTGCTCGAGGCCGTGAAAGAAGTATCGAGATCCTCGTAGAGAGAATAGAGAATTCGATGTAGGATCTTTTGTTTTTCTGAAAGTATCGCCTTGGAAGGGGAAGATACGTTTTGGGAAGAAAGGGAAGTTAAGTCCAAGGTTTGTAGGACCTTTCGAGATTTTAAGAAGGATATGGGAGGTAGCTTATGAAGTAGCCTTACCTCCAGAGATGGAACGCATTCATAATGTGTTTCATGTGTCAGTGTTGCGTCCTTATAAACTGGACTATAAACACGTGATAGAATATGAATCTATTCAGATAGAGAAGGACTTGTCCTATAAGGAACTTCCAATTCAAATTATTGATAGGAAGGAACAAGTTTTAAGAAATAAGGTAATACCTTTAGTGAAGGTTTTATGGAGAAACCACAATGCTGAAGAAGCAACGTGGGAGCTCGAAAGTAAAATGAAGGAAGATTTTCCTCATTTGTTTATGTAATTATAAACTAAGATTATGGGGACAGAATCCTTATAAGGGGGTGAGAATGTAACGCCCGAGAAAATCGGATTTTTAGGACAATTAAATTTTTATTTAATTATGTGAATTAAATGAATTTAATTGATTTCTTTGTGAGTAAGCTATGTGAAGGTCGTTCTATGACCTAGAATGTGCTAACGTGGTTAGTATTCTAGCTACGTGTTAGAAATAATTGTTCGGAATTTCCAAGACGAAAATAATTGTTTTCGAGAAATTTTCGTACAAACACTATTCATCCGTTTCTGTTCGGGGAATTATGTTGAAATTCCGAGAAACGCGTAATGATAGAATATCGTGATAAGATAGAATATCTGATAATATTTCTTTTATGGCAAACACAGTTTTCGCCTGCGGACTTAAAACCAAAGGTTTGAGTATATTGATTCCCGAGAAAGAAATAATATGCGTAGAAGGAATGGCATTAGGGTTAATGCGAGTGTTATACATTAGGTGATACTATTTAGTATCTATGTATAATACGTTGAGTAAATCTGAAGTCAATCGATTATTGTATGAGTAGTATCTACGAGATAATCGTGAATTATACGTATGTGGCACGATTAGTATTATAGAATTAAGTTAAGACTTAATGGCTAATTCATTTGAGATGGATTATTAATTAATCCAATCATTTGAATGATCAAGGCCCAATGTTAATTTAGTTAAGCCCAATTCATTAAAACCGAACCGTGGGTAGAATCGGTGGGTCATCGAATGGGTAAAACCCATGGGGCAACCCATGGGATGTCACATGGGGTGATGGGTCGGCCACCTTGGCATGGAAGCCAAGCATAAGGCTTGGTCACCAAGTGTTTTACTTCGTGACCACACATGAATAGTAAGGAGGTGGTGGTTTAAAGTCCAAATTTCCCTCCATTCTAGTTTTCTACAAATAGAAAGCTAGGTTGATTCATTTGGGAGTTTTCAACTTGCCAACCTTAGATTATTTGAGAGAGAAAGAGAGCTAGACTCATAAATTATACACTTTGGAAGCTTTAACTTGTATTCTTCCAAGAGATTGCTTAAGAGTTCTTGAGGTAATACTTCTTGCTTCTCATTTCCATCCCTTTTAGATTTTCTTTCATATTAGAGAATCATAGAATGGGTGGTATATATCTTGTGTGAGGACTTAAAGATGACTTACCATAGATTCAATCTCTATAAGTCATGAGACTATAAGAATCATAGGGTTTAATATAGTTTTGAACAATGTAAATATTGATAGTTTATATCGATTGTTGATAAACATTTGAGTTCCATCAATACGTTAGTATATGCATATTGTTTGGTTATGATGTAGATATGAAATCCATGGAGTATTCCATGTGATTTGGCTTAGAGAACATTAGTAACGAAGTTATAGCGAATTTTACGAAAATAGACGTTAAACGTTGAAAACATAAAAATTTCAGAATGGTAGTCGAAAGTTGCCGTGAGACTTGAAAACGTTAGTTTTCAATGTCAACACGTGAGATAGGGTGATTAAGAGTTGTGGGTTCAAGAATCGTCGGATTCTGACTTAGAACGAAGAAAACGAGCATTGAACGCTCATTAACATTTACGAACATATATAAAATGAACTCGATAGTGAATTCTGAGTTAACGGATTCGAAAGTGTCAAATTCTTATACGAACGCGTAGGGTATGTCATTTATGACGTGTAGGCTTTTGAACGGACCAAATCGGGATTATAACGAAGAAGTTACTACCGAAATTTCACCACGATTTTTAAAATTGCGAGAATCTGCATGCGAGGTTTGGTGCTTTGGCGGCGCAGACGTAGTGTAAAAAACAACATGTCATGGCCTTGATTATAATGAGAGAAAAATAAAAAATTCGGAGACTCATGTGCAAAGACGAGAGTTTTTTACATGGACTCATGGGCATGGCTGCTAGAAAACTTAGGATATCGCGCCGTAGCGCGAGGTCAGGGCTTGTGATAGTAATTTAGGTTTTAAACTTCAGTTGTTTCGAGACCTACTTGAGTTGAGTTTATATACTCAATGAATGTACTAAGATTAATCATATATTACCTATACTAAGGTATGTGGTATGAAACTTAGGAATGTAATAGATGTTAACAAGATATGTACGATAAACAAAGTTGGTACCTTATCAAAAATGTTTGTGTCCGGTTAATACACATCAGTTGAGTGATAAACCGGGACGAAGGTTAATAAGTCATGTGACTTTAATAAAGATATTAAGTTAACAAAGACATAAAAGAGAAAAAAGCTTGTAGGAACAATGTGAATAGTGGTTTGATAGCTAATTACAGTGTGCTATGTGAATATATCATGTAGATTCCGTAAAGGTTGTGGTCAGTCGAGTAAGTTATTTGAAGACGCTGAAAGGCAAGTTTTCTTAACGCTTGTCTAACTTCCATGTTAGCCAAGTTTTATGTGACTCGTTGAACTGAATTGAAAGACTTGCTTTCAAGAAAGGGTCGATGCCTGATTTTAACTCGGCTAGACTATTCGTAATATATAGATTGATTATTATACATATCATTCTATATAGAAATGTTAACGTTATCCTATGCCAAGTAATTGGTACGGACATGAAGGTAAGGTTTGTCTATAAACAAACAAAAGTATTTTTCATCGATTATTCGATGGGAACACGAGTTTGCCAAAAATATTAAACGTAAATACGTTTAATGAATGAGTGTTGATCAACATAGAGTACTATAGGCTGATCACCTAGAAGTGCTCTTAAGTTATACGGATGAACGACCTTAGTGCTATGGACTCCTTTTCAAATATGAAAACTAAAATTTACCGTTCATGGTCTATTGACCGGTTCAGAATTCCTAATCTATTCTATACTTTGGGAATTGATGTTATGAACTATTAAAGTATTATTAATTCATAATACTTCATAACTATTGTTTAATTATGTTGGAATTGTTATATAATTCATGAATGTGGTATTCTTGTTATCCTTGATTAAACTTGTTGAGCTGTCATGCTCACTTCTTGCTTGAATTATATAACTGCAGTTAAAGATGAACGTACTGTGAATACCAAGAGATATAAGGGCAAAGCTAAGATGGATGCTTAGGCATTGTGTAATAGTTTAGTAAGTTCGTATATATTCTACATTATGAACAATGAACGATGGAACCGGTTTATGAACCTGGGAAGGATTATACTTTGATTGTAATAAGAAGATAGTAATTACCTTCATTTTGTTATATTTCAATATAATGATTGTATGGATGTTAGTCCAGTGGAGCACCATCTGTCGGGTTGGAAGATACCCGAATTTGGGGGCGTCATCCTAACTATAAAGAGTTCTGAACATCATCTTAGGTACCTCCTCCTTCTTCCTTATTTTCAACCGACGATACCTCATACACAAATCAATCTTAGACAAATTCTTTGCCCTCTTCAACTGATCAAATAGATCATCGATCCTGGGCCCTGGGTATTTATTCTTAACTGCTAACTTACTCTTATTATGATAGTCGATACGCAACTGTAATGAATCATCCTCTTCCTTAACATCCTCCTAACTTACGTCAAGGTTAGACGACAAGAGTGTCTCGTTTCTTTATTACTATAAATTACTATCTTGGGTTTTCTGAAAAACTGAAGATTCACACTTTTCTTATAACTATTTATTATAGCTCTATGGTTAATCAACCCATTTATACCGAGAATTTCTTCAAATTCTCTCAACATTAACAGTGCTTATCTACTGATACCTGTTTACCTGAATTATTCATGGAATAAATTTTCCATGGATAAATTAACGAAAGTTATTTCCTCCTCCTCTACCTTAATGTTTTAAAGGTACTTATAATCCCTTTCAGACAGACTCCTAGATGAGTTTTTCCACATGTCTTACACACTTCGATCCTAAGTTTAGGATCCCCTTGTCCCACTCTCTAGTATTCCCAGAGTTAAAATTCTTTCTTCTTGGCATACTGCCATTGGCATTCTCTGACTTGGTTCCTCCCTCTCCCTTGATCTTATTATCCCTCTCTTTCTGGTATTGAGTCAACGCCTCACTACCACCCTCTGTTATAATCACCTTCTCTAGAATGGTCCCATAGGAAACACTCTGGAACACCGCCATACCACTATAGAGCCAGAGTTTCAGGCCCTACTCAAACCTATGAGCCTTCCTCTCCTTAGTATCCACTTGGTGTGGAGCAACCCTTACCAATTCATTGAATTTGGCCGTGTACTGGGGAACCGTCATGTCCCCTAGTTTAAGTTCTAAGAACTTAATCTCCATCCTCTCTTGCATGCTTGTAGGGAAATAATTCTCAAAGAAAACCTTCTTGAATTGTTCCCATGTTACCACATCTGTTCTAGTCCCACCTTGGTGAACCCCCCACCAAAAGTTGGCTTCACCTTTTATCCTGTAAGTCGTAAAAGAAGTCTTTTACGCCTCACCTACGCTTGTAATAATAATCGTCTTCTCTATTTCTTTTACCCATGTCTGGGCCTCTATTGGGTGCGTCGTTCCTTTAAACTCTTCCCCCGGTTTGGTAAAATACAGCTGTTAATAAATTAACGAACTCTTGCACAGGGTTTTTTTGACCCCCTTAGTTTTATTTATGTGATTTCTCTTCTTGATTACGTTATCTTCTCCCTGGCGGCATTTTCAAATTAAACCAATAGAATTTTATTATTATCTATTTACTTACTTCGTTATTATTCGCCACATATCAACTTATACCATAACAAAGCATATTAAATGAAAACTTCTTTATATTTATATGCTTCTTCATAGTTTAAACTATTTACAATTTGTTCTCATAACCAAAAGCTATAACATTTTTATCCCGAAATGGTACCTCACAAAAGTTGGGATTTACAAAAGACTACCCTGTTATACAAAAGAGGGTTTTACGTCACTACACACATACTTATAACTCTACACTTCTAGTAATGTATAACAGCATCCTCGTGCTTCTCATTCGCAATCGCCACTACAGTATCTCGACTAATAGTATGACGTGTTTGTCCTGACTCATTGGAATTACAAGCAACTTTCAGCTTGAAATCCTTATGAGCACTCTCATGGATGTAAGACATTCGTGCTATCTTCTGATCCTTCTCCCCCAGTTCTTTACGAAGCTCATCGGCCTCATTCTTATAGTCTCTAGCTTTATTTATCATGAGCACCTTCTCATCATGCTCTGACTCAAAATCTATTTTTGCAGACTCCTTTGCTATGTAAAGAGCACTAATCTCTTCATTCTGATTCTGTACAACTGCACTCAGTTGCACATTTTTGTCAAGCTCTGCCAGATATAATGATCTCATTACATCTGAAGGTGATGAATCTAGTGCAGGTACCATCGTTTCAACCGATGTTACCTCTATTCCTTCCTCCACATCGTTCATCATACAAAGGTATGACGATATATCCATATCTCCCTCGGAGTAGTCTTCCTTAGAAAAGTACTCCTCTGTCTCCGACTCTAAAATTACTAATGGTACCTCCGCCACTGGCATGGGTACAGGCTCTACTCGGTTCACAAGTTCTTCGGTCACCGCATGTATATCTCTATACATCAAGCTATCGATCGACATCCTACAATAACACATAACATGTTGATTAGTACATAACACACAATAGTATAATCACAAATCACATTTAATTTATTTAGGGTTACTTTCCATCTTTTAAATCTTTTGGTACTGAGTTTTCTCAATACCTTATTAACTCATTCGACTTAAGTAAAGCTCAAGTTTACTTTCTTCGGACTTCTCCATCCTTAACGAGGTTATTAGCCTAAGGTTCTTCCCCCCTTAAGTTTTATAACCTAATGCTTTGATACCAACTGTGGCGCCCCCAATCAAGGCCTCTTCCAACCCGACATATGGTGTTCCACTTCACTGCTTCTGATTTACAAAACATTCAATTGAAATGCCTCAAAAGAACGAATATGTCTTATATATATTTTAAAACAATACTACCATTCCCCGGGTTCTTTATAACCGTTACATTTGTTCTTGTCATAATATCAAATATTATCATTACAAACCTATACTATTACATAGGTAATCTACAAGTTCACTTTAGCCTTCACTTTATCCTTGACGAATCCTTCGGTCCATTCGGTCTAAGTTGCATTCATATGGTTCAAGCAAGAGTGAGCATAACAAGCTCAGCAAGTACAATAATTTCATTTTTAAAGCATGCTTGAAATGTAACATTCCAGATTTTTTTAAATGTAAATAATAAATATTTATTGATTTATATAAATATTTATTGGATGTGGTTATTATTGGATAAATAATTGTTCAATTTGATTTAATTAATTATTTATTTGTTAAATAATTAATGTGACTTATGTGATTAAGTGAATTATTTAATAAATTGTTATTTCCTAAAGAGTGACAGATAACTATGTTATAAAGAGTTATTAAATTAAATTAAAGTAGTTTAATTTAGCTATTTGCCAAACAAGGCTTAAGTATTAATCCTTAATTTTTAAATGGGTTGCCAAACGAAGCCTTATGGCTTTTGGGTTTCTTTTGAATTTAAATGATTAATAAAATAAAACAAATATATAAATAAAATATATTTATATTTATAAGTTATACGTTATATAAGTTATGTGTTTTTGGTAACTGATAGTATTTAGTAGTATTATAATGACCACATGCGTTTCTTTTATTTACGTTGGCTTATCAGTTTTAGAGTACGCATAGATTATCATTTGATTTTTAATTTAAGCATTTGTCTAAACCTAAGCCTAAGTAAGAAAAGGGAGAGTCTGAAAGAGAGAAGCAAGAGAAAGACAGGTCTTTGAATTATTCAACTTTTATCAGTGATTTAAAAGTGTCGTTTGAACAAATTAAAGGTATGTTCTATAAACCTTATCATATATGCTTTACAGTATATAGTCTCTATGAAATTGTAGGTCTCAGTTTCTTAAAAATCACTTTGTATCAGAATGTTACCAAAAATCTCTTGAAAAACCATGTTTGTATAATTAGTTAGAGAATTGTGATAATATATGTAATTTTAATTATTATCACTAGCATGTGTATATATATATATATGACTGTATGCTAATTACAGGCTAAAGGAAGAAATTGGTTTTACAGTGAGTATATATGCACGTATATGATTTGTAGAGATATCAAAATTAATATATGCTAATTATAAAATTGTGAAATTTAACTGAGAATGGGTATTTGGTCATGAATGTAAGATCACGTAGTCCAAAGAAATCAATTTGGTTGCTACCAGTAGAATTTCAGTTCACTGTGTCAAGAAATATATCAACAATGGAGTTTTTGTTTTAAAAACAGTGTTTTCAAAGAATTAGTTTATGATATTGTTGATTAGTGGTGGGTAATTGGTATATAGATGATTGTTAACATTTATCTGTAAATTACATCAATTATATGTATGTAATTAGTTTCTAGAATTTCTTAAACAGACCAAAAATGGTCTTCGTGCTCGGTTCTGTTAGTTTTTGGCGCCCTAGCGCCAAAAATGGAGCCCCGGCGCCAAAATCCGTGCCCCAGCGCCAGACGTTCGCACCCCAACGCTAAAATTCATGCCCCAACGCCAATCTCGCGCTGCGGCGCCACTGTATGACTTAGTTCTCGCGCCGCGGCGCTGGAACAAAAGTTTGAGTCAGACAGTTTTGGCCTCCTGTAGTAAAACGGCCATAACTTTCTCTTACGAACTTCGATTGAGGTGATTCAAGATGATCCGGAACGAGGACGAATAGACCTACAACTTTCATGCTTTAAGTGTTTTTATTTGAGGTCTGTAACAGTAGTCAAAATGGTCATCTTTAGGACTGTTGTGTTTTAGGGGGCAATTGGAGGGCGTTGGGCATGCACATATGCATGTGTAGTGCTCCTGACGACAAAAGATGATGTCCTAAGTTATAAAACATGAATATTAGTAATATAATGATGTTTAACATTAATAAATGATGTATTAGATAAGTTATAGAAGCATAGTAAGCATACACAAGAGAGACAAATCGAGCATGTGACGAATGAACGTCGAAACGCCGTGCCAAGTGTTAATGAACTTAAAAAGTGTTTCAATTCAATTGAAATGAATATTATAGGATATGAAATGGGTTTAATATAAAGCCAATAAGTAGCCATATCAAGACTTAAGCACTTGAATGAACTGGGAATATGAAATACAGTGAGATATAAGTTGAAAGTTAACATAATTAAGTTGAACATTGTGTATTTATTAATAGGAAAGATTATGAGATGTGGAGTAGAGTTTACATTACAATTACTATGTGTTGTTATGTGACTAATAGTTGATGTGTATGATTACATAATTGTGTAGGGCACGTGAAGTGCAGATAACTGTAAGCTGTTAAACTATTATTGGTAAACAACGATCAAGGCAAGTCTTTCGGTTCCTATTTTCTACGTGGACTTGATGAACTGTTTTAAATTGCATGATATGTTATGTATGTTAAAATCATGAAATGTTAAAGTCGATATATGACTGCATTATTTTGGCTAAGTAATGATGATTGAGTAAGGAACTCAATCTTTATATTTGTTATGTAAATTAAAAGCATGTATGCCATGTTACTTTAATGAGATGTATATCGAGTATGTTATTATGTGCTATATGATGCATGAAAATTGTTAGACTTTGCTGGGCTGTCGAGCTCACTCTTGCAAATAACCACTTTTGCAGGTCAAGATTTTAAGGTAAAGATATGTGCTAAATGAGTTATAGAGATCTATATTCATGAAGATTACTTATGTTTTATGAGAAATGTATTTCATATTTTGAACGTAACATGTTGTTGAATTGTAAGTTGAGCTATCCAATGTATATGGATATGTAGTTATGATGTAAGGCTTTGTATAGTCATTTTGTTGTAACGATTCATGATATAAGACTGAATCAAAGAGATGTAATGTCAAGGTTGCGATTCAGGGCAAGAAAGAAGGAAATGTATAAATGTTTTAAATATTCCGCAATTTTAGTGTTTTTAATATCGAATAATGGTGTAAAATTAGAGATTTAATGTATGGTTAACGACCGAAGTTGAGATTTAAATTGTATGGATTTTGGGGTCATTACAATTTACGCACAAATCACATTTAATCCATTTAGGGTTACTTTCCATCTTTTAAATCTTTTGGTACTGAGTTTCCTCAATACCTTATTAACTCATTTGACTCGAGTTAACTTTCTTCGGACTCTTCCTTTCCTACGAGGTTATTATCCTAAGGTTCTTCCCCCCTAAGTTTTATAACTTAATGCTCTGATACCAACCTGTGACGCCCCTAAATCCGGGTATCTTCCAACCCGACAGATGGTGCTCCACGATACTACCATCCATACAGTCATTCCATTGAGATAACAACAAAATGAATGTAATTACTATCTTTATATTACATTTGTAATAAATCCTTTCCTAGGTTCATAACCGAATACATTCGTTGTTCTTCATAAGTATATTACATATAAATATACTAGTCTATTACAGGACGATTAATTGTCCGTCTTAGCCTTGCCTTTATCTCTCATAGAACTCTCAGTTCGTTTTAGACTTTAAGCTATGAACATATGGTTCAAGCAAGAATGAGCATAACTAGCTCAGCAAGTCTTAACAACGAAACATATGAATATCACATCAATAAGTACATGTTTTATATCACTATCAGAACAATTATTTACGAAGCATTCTGAATCATTTGACCAATACTTCTACTACAACAATTCCAGAGCATATATAATAGTTTAGGAATGATGAACCAGTCAATAGACCATGAACATACTCTTTTCGTTTTCATACTTGAAAAGGATATCCGGCACTAAGGCCATCCACCGTCTTTACTTACGAGCACTTCTAGGTGATCGACTATTGTACTCTCTATGTTGATCAACACTCTTTACGTTAAACGTATTTACGTTTAACATTTGGCAACCTCGCGTGCCCATCGAATAATCGATGAAAATACTTTTGTTTGTTCATATACAAACTTACCTTCTCATCCGTACTAAATACATGGCATAGGATAGCGTTAACAGTTCTATATCAACAGACTTATAAACAAGTCAATCTATCCTTCAATACTTGTCTAGCCCGGATGAAATAGGAATCGACTCTTTTCTATTTACCATTCATGCATTATATATCATGCATCACGTAAAAACTTGACTAACACTAAGGTCAGACAAGAGTTAAGAAAGACTTGCCTTCAAGCATCTTCGAATATATATTCCAACTATTCTTAGTCTTTACAGGATCTACATGAGATATTCACATAGCACACTGTGATTAGTTATCACATAAACTATCTTTACGGTTCTAACCAACTTCTTTCTCTTCTATGTCTTACTTGTTTTAACTTCGTTATTAAAGTCAATTTGACTTTCTATACTTCGTTACGTTTCATTAACGTTCTTAAGTCCTTAGCCGACATTCGATCATTAATGGTTAATTACCAACGTTGAATGTCGTTTACGGTTCACTCATTACGTATTTGTGATCTTCGTTTAATTTCCATTAAACCATACTCGTTCTTCTTATATTAACATCTTATAAGTGTTTTAAAGTAAGTCTCATTATGTACTTTAAGTACCTTTAACATCTTACTTTAGGTCTACATTCAAAAGGGAACTAAACCTAACTTGGTCAACTTTTTCCTACTGTCGGCGCTGCGGCGCGACATTCCTTATGTTTTAGTGGCGCTGTGGAGCAAGTTAGCAGGGTACTCGGCGAAGTGAGTGCATCAAGTGATTGCCACCACTTTATCTTGGTTTTTGGTGATTACAAGAGTCTATGCACCAGTTAGCCAAAACAGATTTGGTTTCTTATCGAAACTCCCGGCTTCCTAATTTGTTCGTTTTACATCCGAATTGACCCATTCGAATTCCTACAAGTCACAAATTACATCCTTTACGTGTTCGTATAAGAATTCAACATTTTTGAATCTGTTAACTCGGAATTCACTTTAGGTTCATTTTTAAGCGTTCGTTTAACGTTTTTGCCTGTTCAATACTCGTTTTCTTCGTTATAAGTCGGAATGCGACGATTCCTTCGTCAACGACTCTTAATTACCTTATCTCACGTGTTGACATTGGAAACCTACGTTTTCAAGTCACACGACAACTTTTGACCCTTAATCCGGACTTTATACGTTTTCGACGTTTAACGTATATTTTCGTAAAATCCGTCATAACTTCATTGCTAATGTTCTCTAAGCCAAATCATATAGAATACTCCATGGACTTCATATCTACATCCTAACCAATCAAGATGCACATATCTTAGCTACAACGGTTTCCAAAAAGTTTAATTATAACTAAGTTAACTTTCAAGACTTTCTATGGTTTTTACTCACATAACCACTTACGATTTCTATTTGGTCATGACCTATCAATGATTTGGTCATTAAAAGGCATTCTTATATCTTCTCTATAAACATTCTCCACTCATCTACGATTCTTCTATGAGAAAGAAATCGAAAAGGATGAAGATTACGGTTTATAGGAATTTACCTTTGAAGTAGTTAACGTTCTTGATAAACGTCTCTTGGTTTGCTTGGAAGTAGAAGAATTTAGTGTTTCTAGCTCTTTCTCTCTCTCAATATATGTTGGACAATCTTTGTAAAACCACAAAAGCTCAACCTAAGCCTTGTATTTATAGAAAATACAATGAGGGGCAAAATGGTCCAATTTAGCACCTCCTCACTTATTTACAACTTTGTCACCAAGCAAAGTACTTGGTGACCAAGTGATTCACTTGCCTTGCACACCAAGTAGCCGGCCCACCTTGCCAATGGGTTGCCCCATGGGTTTTACCCACCCCTTGACCCGCCGGTTCGACCCACGGTTTAATTCTTTGGATTGGGCTTGACATTAATTAACATTTGGCTTGTTTTATTAATCCAAGTCCACTTGGATTGGATAAAATCCTTAACTCATACTCTAATAATACAACTCGTATTCTACGCGTATTACTCACGTATTCTCTTTGTATAATACTCATATAATAATCGTATTATACTTCATACTATTCTTTATATCATCCTTGTATACGTACTAGTATAATACTCGTATCTCATACGTATAATATTAAAACGACTATACGCCTTACATTTCCTTTTCGGAAACCTCTTTCACCAACCCTTAGGTTTTAAGTTCGCAGGCGAAAACTTCGTTTGCCATAACGGAAATATTATTGGATATTCTATTATATCGTCATATTCTAACATTATGCGTTTCTCAAAATCTCAAACCCTAGCTTCGAACAACATCGGATGAATAGTGTTTTTACGCAAACAATCTCAGAAAACCTTCGTTCTCGTCTTGATAATTCACAACAATTAATTCTAGCACAAAGCCAGAATACTACCCACATCCACACATTCTAGGTCATAGAATGACCTTCGAACATCTTACTCACATAATAACTCAATTAAATTCATTTAATCCACATAATCAAATAAAAATTTAATTCATTGAAAATTTGAAATTCTCGGGCGTTACAAATAGTATCCCGTGAATAGTACTTTATGAATAGTACCGTAAAAATGAATACTACTCATGGACAGTACCCCGACATGAAAAGCTTAAAATTTAACAAGAATGTGTAGAAAATATCCTTGTGAAACGATACTAGATGAAGCACAAATTTCAAGGATATTCTACTAATTTCAAAGAGTATAGAAGCAATACTTTAACAAAATGAGGGTATAATCAGGAATACGAGACGAAATAATATTACTTACATACTACAGAGTATGAAAGAAAATATTATTCCAATGAATACTGAACAAAATAATATCCCTTACCTCTGAAGAAGACTGGATACTGGAATAGTGAGGTAGCAGACTTCTCTTCTTCTTTCTCTCTATAGCTTCTCTCCTATATAATTGCTCTTGTGAGTCTTAGTGAATTGGTGAGAATGAAAGAAGAATGAGCTTCTATTTATAGAAAAATATAGTTTCGATAATTGCACATTTTGGGGCTCAAAATATTACAGTATAATACCTTCATCTTTTCCTTCATTTTTAATTTAGTCCTGCAAGTATTATCAAACTTGCACCACCTCCCCTAATAGTACATCTTGTGAATCAATAGTACAAACATGTGAAAAATAATAATTATAGTGTAGTACCTTCACCTATAACTCCATTTTTAATTTAGTCATGCAAGTATTATCAATCTTGCACCACCTCCCCTAATAATACATACATGTGAATCAATAGTACACACATGTGAACAAATAGTAATAAGCATGTGAATTAATAGCAATTAATTGCTCATTTATCCGATTAATTACCCGATTGGTCAATATAACCTCCAAACATCCACTATTATCGAAATAGATGTCGATTTCCAAAAACACTAATAATCCCAACATAATAGAAATATCAATTTCATCTTTAATCAACACGAACTTATTCATCATTAATATTATAACTCACAATATTTAACAACCAGATCATTCCCAGGAAAGAGGGGGCTTTCCGATAAGGATTTTTCCCTATTGGCGCGCAATTAGGTGACCAAACCTCTCCTTGACAGAACTTTCTAGACATTGTCAATATTGCAAATAATAATATGAATAACTTTGTCATCTCAATTATTGATTTAATAATAATAAATATTATGCAGATGATACTGTGACAATAATTGAATCAATAATATAAGAGATATTATGCAGTAATTACTGTAGCAATAATTGAGTTTAAATGAGTGACTTCTCATGTAAGCATCAATAATCAATACTGAGTGCTACTATGCAACCACACGTATTATTGTACTTTTACCATCGGGTAGTTCAACAGTTTAACGGTAAAACTTTCGCCGTTAGTTTTATAAAAAGATTATTCTTTCATTGTTTTAACTACGACAATACTTCGGTTGTGGGGTCCACCAATGATTGTGCCGTCGTACGAATATTCCTTGTTAAAACGAATATTCCCCGACCAATCGAATATTATATAACCACTTGCTTACTTTGCAAAATTTGTAAATAATACCCACAGCAATAACAGTATATCAAATCCACACCATAATATTCAAAAATATATTTTGAGAAAAAATTTATCTTTATTCATAAAATTGTGATCTTACAACAACTGCTTGCGTCAGAATGAGGCTGTTGTGCACGAGAAAAATGGAGAATTAACGGCCTTTAGTCATCCTGTACACTCTTTCAACGGTAACAAAAGGCGATTCTTGACCGATAGTGACTATGCAGCTGCCACATTGTATGCACTTGTCAACATTGTGACGCCCCCAAAATAGGTATACATCACCCATCTTGAGTCGCCAAATACACGGTACAAAATTCAAATACAAATTAATAATATAGTTTCGATAATTGCACATTTTGGGGCTCGAAATATTACAGTATAATACCTTCATCTTTTCCTTCATTTTTAATTTAGTCATGCAAGTATTATAAAACTTGCACCACTTCCCCTAATAGTACATCTTGTGAATCAATAGTACAATCATGTGAATCAATAGTACAATCATGTGAAAAAAATAATTACAGTGTAGTACCTTCATCTATACCTCCATTTTTAATTTAGTCATGCAAATATTATCAATCTTGCACCACCTCCCCTAATAGTACATGCATGTGAATCAATAGTACACAACATGAACAAATAGTAATAAGCATGTGAATTAATAGCGATTAATTGCTTATTTATCCGATTAATTACCCGATTGGTCAATATAACCTCCAAACATCCACTATTATCGAAATAGATGTCGATTTCCAAAAACACTAATAATCCCAACATAATAGAAATATCAATTTCATCTTTAATCAACACGAACTTATTCATCATTAATATTATAACTCACAATATTTAACAACCAGATCATTCCCAGGAAAGAGGGGGCTTTCCGATAAGGATTTCTCCCTATTGACGCGCAATTAGATGACCAAACCTCTCCTTGACAGAACTTTCTAGACATTGTCAATATAGCAAATAATAATATGAATAACTTTGTCATCTCAATTATTGATTTCATAATAATAAATATTATGTAGATGATACTATGACAATAATTGAATCAATAATATAAGAGATATTATGCAGTAATTACTGTAGCCATAATTGAGTATAAATGAGTGACTTCTTAGGTAAGCATCAATAATCAATATCGTGTGCTACTATGCAACCACACGTATTATTGTACTTTTACCACCGGGTAGTTCAACAGTTTAACAATAAAACTTTCGCCGTTATTTTTATAAAAAGATAATTATGTCATTTTTTTAACTACGACAATACATCGGTTGTGGGGTCCACCAATGATTGTGCCGTCGTACAAATATTCCCTGTTAAAACGAATATTCCCCGACCAATCGAATATTATATAACTACTTGCTTACTTTGCAAAATTATAAATAAAACCCACAGCTATAACAGTATATCAAATCCACAACATAATATTCAAAAATATATTTTGAGAAAAAATTAATCTTTATTCATAAAAGTTGTGGTCTTACAACAATCGCTTACGTCGGAATGAGGCTGTTGCGCACGAGAAAAATAGAGAATTAACGGCCTTTAGTCATCCTGTACGCTCTTTCGACGGTAACAAAAGGCGATTCTTGACCGATAGTGAGTATGTAGCTGCCACATTGTATGCAATTCTCAGCATTGTGACGCCCCCAAAATAGGTATACATCACCCATCATGAGTCGCCAAATACACGGTATAAAATTCAAATACAAATTAATAATATAGTTTCGATAATTGCACATTTTGGGGCTCGAAATATTACAGTATAATACCTTCACCTTTTTCTTCATTTTTAATTTAGTCCTACAAGTATTATCAAACTTGCACCACCTCCCCTAATAGTACAATCATGTGAATCAATAGTACAATCATGTGAAAAAAATAATTACAGTGTAGTATCATGTGAAATAAATAATTATAGTGTAGTACCTTCATCTATACCTCCATTTTTAATTTAGTCATGCAAGTATTATCAATCTTGCACCACCTCCCCTAATAGTACATGTATGTGAATCAATAGTACACAATGTGAACAAATAGTAATAAGCATGTGAATTAATAGCAATTAATTGCACATTTATCCGATTAATTACCTGATTTGTCAATATAACCACTAGACATCCACTATTATCGAAATAGATGTCGATTTCCACTAACACTAATAATCCCAAAATAATGAAAATATCAATTTCATCTTTAATCAACACGAACTTATTCATCATTAATATTATAACTCACAATATTTAACAACAAGATCATTCCCAGGAAAGAGGGGGCTTTTCGATAAGGATTTCTCCCTATTGGCGCGCAATTAGGTGACCAAACCTCTCCTTGACAGAACTTTCTAGACATTGTCAATATTCCAAATAATAATATGAATAACTTTGTCATCTCAATTATTGATTTAATAATAATAAATAATATGCAGATGATACTGTGACAATAATTGAATCAATAATATAAGAGATATTATGCAGCAATTACTGTAGCAATAATTGAGTATAAATGAATGACTTCTCACGTAAGCATCAATAATCAATACGATGTGCTACTATGCAACCACACGTATTATTGTACTTTTACCACCGGGTAGTTCAACAGTTTAACGGTAAAACTTTCGCCGTTATTTTTATAAAAAGATAATTCTGTCATTTTTTAACTACGACAATACTTCTATTTTGGGGTCCACCAATGATTGTGCCGTCGTACGAATATTCCCTTTAAAACAAATATTCCCCAACCAATCGAATATTATATAACCACTTGCTTACTTTGTAAAATTTGTAAATAATACCCACAACTATAACAGTATATCAAATCCACACCATAATATTCAAAAATATATTTTGAGAAAAAATTAATCTTTATTCATAAAAGTTGTGGTCTTAGAACAATCGCCTACGTCGGAATAAGGCTGTTGCACACGAGAAAATTGGAGAATTAATGGCCTTTAGTCATCTTGTACGCTCTTTTGACGGTAACAAAAGGCGATTCTTGACCGATAGTGAGTATGCAGCTGCCGCATTGTATGCATTTGTCAACATTGTGATGCCCCCAAAATAGGTATACATCACCCATCTTGAGTCGCCAAATACACGGTACAAAATTCAAATACAAATTAATAATACAACTAATGTGTAAAATACGACAAAACATAAATTCAGAGTTTTAATACGAATATTGTCTTCGAGACAGTATTCAACTGAAATGGAGTCCTCAATACATTTATTATCACACTATTTCATAGAATAGTGAGGCCTACTAATGCCATCATCTGGATCGTCACTCCGTTCCCTGACTAGTCCCGACTATGTTCTTATTTTCTAAAGAGGACAATGAAAGCAAAAAGGTTAGCTCAACTAGCCCAGTAAGAAATATTATGAGTAAGATAATGCAGAACAATTTATCGTTATCCGTCAACAGTGTTAAACCGATAAAATATAACAAACATCAAGTTTAACTGCAGCGGAACAGGCAATCCATTAGAGGAGTCAAGTAGAGCATAAAATCTACTATCTTCTATGATTTAAAAGATTTTTCATCACTTTTATCATTGAGACTCAGCTTAATAAATAATCCACATCATCGAATCACCCCTGCACTACGGCCAAGGATATTCTTTAGTATCACGACCACAAATTATCCATGCACTACGGTCCAAGGATATTCGTGTATTCATCAATGGTCATAATCATGCCAACAACTGTCCATCAATGCACTACAGGCCAATGAGGACTTTTACCACATCATTTGTAATATTACGGTTATGATTATACCGAATAATCCCTGGTCATAATCATACCAAGTCCATCTATGCACTACATGCCACAGATAACTTTCAAAATATTATAAACATGAGGATGATGACAATGATATAAGAATTCAATAAAATAAGTTTAAGGATAATTTTTTAAAGATTTATAATTTAATTTATCCAGAAATCAACAACGTCCAAATTGTCAACATGATACTACTTTGTGGAGTAAAATTCAAGAATAATATTGTACCAAAAATAATTTGGACCGAAAACGAATCAATTTTTTTATCATGAATAGTACCCCGGGTGAATAATACTCGAATGAATAGTACCCCGTGAATAGTACTCCAACATGAAAAAGTTAAAACTTATGAAGAATGCTCTGAATAGTATTTTCATGAAAAGATACTGGATGAAGTGCAAATATCAAGGATATTCTACTAATTTCATGGAGTTTAGAAGCTAAAATTTTAACAAAACGAGTATAGAATTCGCAATCTGAAACGAAATAATATCAATAACATAATACAAAGTGTGGAAGAAAATATTATTTCAAGTGAATATTGAACAAAAATAACATCCCTTACCTTGAAAAGAAGAGTATTCCAACTGGTAGAGCGGGGATATTCTTGAAGAAAACTTTCACTGTTTTCTACGCTCAAAACATTCTAAAACTTGAAAGAAATACGCTCAATATTATAGAAGAATAATTCTTTGATTCTGGTGTGATTTTTAATTCTAACTAAGCATCCTATTTATAGGATAATGGAAAGGATACTATTTGAAAAAGAAATCACGGACGCAACAGTGGAATCATGGGCTTGCAACGTATCAGTACACTAATTAATACTTTGAACCAATAAGGGAGTACCCTTTAAAATAATTCCCACATTGCTGAAACAAATGCTTCCAACAAATATTATACTGACCAATCAGAGACTACCTCCATCTGAGGGGAATGCTAATTTCAAGATATTGACCAATGAGGGAACACCCTCATTTATAATGTATTGAATATGAAGCATATTTGGAAAATATTTGGCCAACATTCGTTCATAATATGCCCCATTTCACATGCTACCTCATGGGCACACATTATCACCCACACACTATTTAATATTTAATACTAATACTTCAATCCACCATTTCCACTTTTCTACCAAACTTCCACTTTTCCACAAAAATTCCACCCGTTAATTCCACCCCCCCCCCCCCCCATACCAAACTTTATATATATATATATATATATATATATATATATATATATATAACAAAAAATGAGATAACTTCTAGCTTACGGTTTTGAAAAATGGGTAAATGGGGGTCCAAATAATACGCCAAAATTTACAACAATTACTTCATAAAAATTCCCTCAATATTTTTAACAACATATATCATCATTATTATAATTCACAATATTTAACAACCAGGACGTTCCCAAGAAAGAGGGGGCTTTCCAATAAGGATTTCTCCCTATTGGCGCGCAATTAGGTGACCAAACCTCTCCTTGACAGAACTTCTAGACATCGTCAATATTGCAAATAATAATATAATAACTTTTGTCGTCTCAATTATTGACTTACTAATATATAAAATATCGACAATAATTGAATCAAATAACGTGAGATACTCTGCAGTAATTACTGTAGCAATAATTAAAAAAAATGAGTGACTTCTCACGTAAGCATCAATAATCAATACCGTGTGCTACTATGCAACCACGCGTATTACTGTACTTTTAACACCTGGTGTTTCAACAGTTAACGGTAAAACTTTCGTCGTTATTTTTCTAAAAAGATATTTTTTATCGCTTTCTCAATCGACATGAATTACATTATGGGGTCCACCAATTATGCAAACTCGTCGATTTAATAGTCTCTGTTAAAACGAATATTCCTTGACCAATTGAATATAATATAACAACTTGCGTATTTTGCAAAATTTATAAATATTTCCCACAACTATAATATTATATTAAATTCACTCCATAATATTCAAAAATGATATTTATAGAAAATTCATCTTTATTCATAAAAGTTGGGGTCTTACAACCTCCCATTCTTATGAAATTTAGCCCTCAAAATTAGGGTAAATACCTGGTATGATGAATAGGTGAGGATACCTTGATTTCATATCAGATACTAACTCCCAGGTCATTTCCTCAACATCGTGGTTTATCCACAAAATTTTTACTTGAGGTATAACCTTGGAGCGTAAAATATGCTCCTTCTTATCCAAGATTTTAACAGGAACCTCTTCATACATTAAATGTAATGCCCAATAATTTTGAATTTTTAATGAATTAAATTTTTATTTGATTATATGGATTAAATGAATTTAATTGAGCTATTATGTGAGTAAGATGTTCGAAGGTCGTTCTATGACCTAGAATGTGTAGATGAGGTTAGTATTCTGGCTTTGTGCTAGAATTAATTGTTGTGAATTATCAAGACGAGAATAAAGGTTTTCTAAGATTGTTTGCGTAAAAACACTATTCATCCGATGACGTTCGGAGCTATGGTTTGAAATTCTGAGAAACACATAATGTTAGAATATGATGATATTATGGAAAATCCAATAATATTACCGTTATGGCAAACGAAGTTTTCGCCCGCGGACTTAAAACCTAAGGGTTTGTGAAAGAGGTTTCCGAAAGGGAGATGTAATGTGTATAGTCGTTTTGAGTATTATACATATGGAATATGAGTATTATACTAGTATGTATACGAGTATGATATGAAGAATAGTACGACATATAATACGAGTATTATATGAATATTATACGAAGAGAATAAGTGAATAATACACGTAGAATACGAATTGTATTATTAGAGTATGAGCTAAGGATTTTATCCAATCCAATTGGACTTGGATTAATAACAAGCCCAATGAATTAAGTATGAAAGCCCAATGTTTATTAATGTCAAGCCCAATCCAAAGAATTAAACCGTGGGTCTTGACCCAAGTGGGTCAAGGGATGGGTAAAACCCATGGGGCAACCCATGGGGTGGGCCGGCCACTTGGTGTGCAAGGCAAGTGAGTCACTTGGTCACCAAGTATTTTGCTTGGTGACAAAGTTGTAAATAAGTGAGGAGGTGCTAAATTGGACCATTTTGCCCCTCATTTGGTTTTCTATAAATAGAAAGCTAAGAGTTGGATTTTTGTTGTTTTACAAAGTTGTCTAACATATTTGAGAGAGAGAAAAGAGCTAGAAACTTATAATCTTTCTACTTCCAAGCAAACCACTAGACGTTTATCAAGAACGTTAACTACTTCAAAGGTACATTCCTATAAACCGTAATCTTCATCCTTTTTGATTTCTTTCTCATAGAAGAATCGTAGATGAGTGGAGAGTGTTTATTGAGAAGATATAAGAATGTCTATTAATGACCAAATCATGGATAGGTCATGACCAAATAAGAAATCGTAAGTGATTATGTGAGTTAAAACTATAAAAAGTCTTGAACGTATTAGTTATAATTGAACGTTTTGGAAATCGTTGTAGCTAAGGTATGTGCATCTTGATTTGGTTAAGAAGTAAATATGAAGTCCATGGAGTATTCCATGTGATTTGGCTTAGAGAACATTAGTAACGAAGTTATGACGGATTTTGCGGAAATAGACGTTAAACGTCGAAAACGTATAAAGTCCGGATTAAGGGTCAAAAGTTGTCGCGTGACTTGAAAACGTCGATTTCCAATGTTGACCAAGTTAGGTTTAGTTCAATTTTGAATGTAGACCTAAAGTAAGATGTTAAAGGTACTTAAAGTATATAATGAGACTTACTTTAAAACACTTATAAGATGTTAATGTAAAAAGAACGGGTAAGGTTTAATGGAAATTAAACGAAGAACACAAATATGTAATGAGTGAACCATAAACGACATTCAACGTTGGTAACTAACCATTAATGATCGAATGTCAGCTAATAACGTAAGAACGTTAATGAAATGTAACGAAGTATAGAAAGTCAAATCGACTTTAATAACGAAGTTAAAACAAGTAAGACATAGAAGAGAAAGAAGTTGGTTAGAACCATAAAGATAGTTTATGTGATAACTAATTACAGTGTACTATGTGAATATCTCATGTAGATCCTGTAAAGACTGAGAATAGTTGGAATATATATTCGAAGACGCTTGAAGGCAAGTCTTTCTTAACTCTTGTCTGACCTTTGTGTTAGCCAAGTTTTTACGTGATTCATGATATACAATGCATGAATGGTAAATAAAAAAAAGAGTCGATGCATGTTTTATCCGGGCTAGACAAGTATTGAAGGATAGATTGAATTATTTACAAGTCTGTTGATATAGAACTGTTAACGCTATCCTATGCCAAGTATTTGGTACGGATGAGAAGGTAAGTTTGTCTATGAACAAACAAAAGTATTTTCATCGATTATTCGATGGGCACGTGAGGTTGCCAAATGTTAAACGTAAATATGTTTAACGTAAGAGTGTTGATCAACATAGAGTACAATAGGCTGATCACCTAGAAGTGCTCGTAAGTAAAGACGGGTGGATGGCCTTAGTGCCGGATATCCTTTTCAAGTATAAAAACGAAAAGAGTATGTTCATGGTCTATTGACCGGTTCATCATTCCTAAGCTATTATATATGCTCTGGAATTGTTGTAGTAGAAGTATTAGTCAAATTATTCAGAATGCTTCGTAAATAATTGTTTTGATATTCATATGTTTCGTTGTTAAGACTTGCTGAGCTAGTTATGCTCATTCTTGCTTGAACCATATGTTTACAGCTAAAGCCGAATGAACTGAGAGTTCTATGAGAGATAAAGGCAAGACTAAGATGGACAATTAATCGTCCTGTAATAGACTAGTATATTTGTATGTAATATACTCATGAAGAACAACGAATGTATTCGGTTATGAACCTGGGAAAGGATTTGTTATAAATGTAATAAAAAGATAGTAATTACAATCATTTTGTTGTTATCCCAATGGAATGATTGTATGGATTGTAGTATCGTGGAGCACCATCTGTCGGGTTGGAAGATACCCGGATTTGGGGGCGTCACAGGTTGGTATCAAGGCATTAGGTTATAAAACTTAAGGGGGGAAGAACCTTAAGCTAATAACCTTGTAGGAAAGGAAGAGTCCGAAGAAAGTTAACTCGAGTCAAATGAGTTAATAAGGTATTGAGGAAACTCTGTACCAAAAGATTTAAAAGATGGAAAGTAACCCTAAATGGATTTAATGTGATTTGTGCTTATATTATTGTGTATTATGTACTAATCAATTTGTTATATGTTATTGTAAATGTCGGTTGATAACTTCACGTATAGAGATATACATGTGATCAACGAGGAGCCCGTGAACTGAGTTGAGACAGTACATGTGCCCATAGCAGACATACCTGTAGTGATTCTAGAAGAGTCAAAGCCTGAGGAATATTACTCGGAGGAGGATTATTCGGAGGAGACCACGGGGATAACATCATATTTGAATATGATGATTGATGTGGAGGATGACATGGAGGTAACATCGATTAATACGCTGATGCCTACCCTAGAGTCTACACCTACCGAGACTATGAGGGTAATGTACCTCTCAGTGCTTGACCATAACGTGCAACTGCACAATATGGTGCAGCACCAGAAGGAAGAGATCAGTGATCTCTATGGGGCGAAAGAGTCTGCAGAGTCAGACTATGAGATAGAGTATGATGAGAAAGTGCTCATGACTGACAAGGCCCAGGACTATAAGAATGAGGTCATAGAACTTCGCAAGAAACTGGTTGAAAAATACCAGAAGATAACACGAATTTCATATATAAATTACAGTGCGTACGAGGATTTCAAGCTTAAGATAGCTTGTTATTCTATTGAGTCGGGACAGACTCGACATACTATAAGTCGGGATATTGTGTCGATTTTGGCAAACCAAAAGCATGAGAATGTTGTTAAGCAATATTAGGAGTAGTATAGTGAATACTTTTGTGTAGTGACGTAAAACCCTCTTTTGTATAATTAAAGGGTAGTTTTTTTGTAAATCCCAATTTTTGTAGAAGTCAATCGCGGGATGTATATGTAATAGCTTTTGGGCAATGTAAAGCAACTTATAAATAGTTTTGAACTATGTAGAAGCATTTTAATATAAGGAAGTTTTTATTATAAATTTGCTTTGTTGTGTATGAGTTATTGTCCAATTATTTGACGACTAATAACGAAGTAAGTAAATAAGTAATAACGGAACTTTATTTATTTAATCAGAAATGCCGCCAAGAAGAAGACAATGTAACCAAGAGGCGGAATCACATAATGAGAACGAGGGGGGTCCTAATAACCCAATACAAGAGTTCGTTAATTTATTAACGGCTGCATTTAACCAAGCCGTGGGTAGAGCACCCGCAGGACCTAGGGTAGCCCGAACGACTACCTTTAAGGAATTTAAAAGTGTAGGTCCACCCGAATTTAAGGGAACAACGGACCCAATGGAGGCCCAGACATGGGTCAACAAAATAGAGAAGGCGTTTGTTATTACAAACATAGCTGAGGTGCAAAAGACCTCTTTTGTGACCTATATGATGAAGGGGAAAGCCAACTACTGGTGGGAGGCTCACCAGTGGTGGGGAATGGAAGTCATTATATGGGAATAGTTTAAGAAGGTATTCTTCGAGAACTATTTCCCTACTAGCATACAAGGAAGAATGGAGATTAAGTTCTTAGAACTTAAGTAGGGGGGCATGACTATTCCCCAATATGCGGCCAAATTTAATGAATTAGCAAGGTTCGCTCCACACCAAGTAGACACGGAGGAGAGGAAGGCTCGTAGATTTGAACAGGGCCTAAAACCCTGGCTCTATAGTAGGATATCAGTTTTTCAGAGTGCTTCCTACGGGACCATTCTGAAAAAGGCGATAATAGCGGAAGGTGGTAGCGAGGCGTTGACCCAGTACCACAAGGATAGGAAGAATAAGAGTAGGGGAGAGGGAGAAAATAAGGCAGAGGTTGCCAGTGGAAATGGCGATATGCCTAGGAGGAAGAATTTTAACCCTAGGAATACTGGGGCAAAACAAGGGAATCCTAAGCGGAGGATGGAGGCATGTAAGACATGTGGTAAGACTCACCTAGGAGTCTATCTAAAAGGGAAGACTGGTTGTTATAATTGTGGGCAGGGGGGTCATATATCTCCCAACTGTCCTAATCCTAAGAAAAGCTAACAATGTTTTATTTGTGGGTCGGTAGACCACATGGCAAGAAATTGCCCAAAAAAAGGGGCAGAAAGTAGTAAGGGTTCGGGTAGTGGTAATTTAGTCATTACTGGACCAACACCATCATTAAGTGTAGACCCTCACTTCGAACGCTTAATATGATAAATCAAGATGCGGTTGCATCAATGGATGTAATGAAAGGTATATTATTCCAAATCAACGAAATAAATGCTTACGTGTTATTTGACTCGGGTGCTACTTGTTCTTTTATAGCATGTGGATTTGCTTTCAAAGAATTGGGATTAAATCCTGAAAAGTTAGAAATACCTTTAGACGTTAAGGTAGCAAATGAGGAGATAATTCCCATTGAACACATTCATAGGAATTGTTTCGTAGATATCTGGGGTAATAGATTATCGGTAGATCTTTTACCGATAAGGTTAAGAGAATTCGATGTGATTCTCGATATGGATTGGTTAATTAACCATAAAGCAATAATAGATTGTCATAGAAAGAGTGTGAAACTAAGGCTTCCTAAGAAACCTGAGGTTGTGTTTTATGGAAATAAATCACCGGGACGTTCTTGTTGTCTAACCATGACACAAGCTAGGAAGATGTTGAAGAAGGGGTGTAAGGGTTATCTATGTCATATGGTGGATACCCAGAGAGTGGGAACATCATTGTAACAAATAGCGGTGGTACAAGAATTTGTAGATGTATTTTCAGAGGATTTACCGGGCATTCCGCCGGATAAGGATGTAGAGTTTGTGATTGATTTGTTGCCAGGTACGGCACCGGTTTCAAAGGCACCATATAGGATGGCGCCAGTTGAGATGAAGGAGTTAATGGTTTAGTTACAGGAACTATTAGATAGAAAGTACATTCAACCAAGTGTGTCACCGTGGGGAGCACCGGTGTTGTTTGTAAAGAAAAAGGACGGATCGTTACGACTTTGTATCGACTATCGGGAGTTGAACAAGTTAACGATTAAGAATAAATACCCGTTGCCCAGGATCGATGATCTATTTGATCAGTTAAAAGGGGCAAGGTATTTTTCTAAAATAGATTTGCGCACGGGGTATCATAAACTGAAAGTGAGGAAGGAAGATATACCTAAGACGGCGTTCAGAACTCGTTACGGGCATTACGAGTTTTTGGTTATGTCGTTTGGGTTGACAAATGCGCCAGCCAAATTCATGGATATGATGAACAGAGTGTTCAAACAGTATTTGGACCAGTTCGTTGTAGTGTTCATTGATGATATTCTATTCTATTCTAAGACGCCAGAAGATCATACTAAACATCTAAGAATAGTGTTAGAAACCCTACGGAGGGAGAAGTTGTATGCGAAATTCACTGTGTGAATTTTGGCTCGAAAAAGTGCAGTTTCTAGGACATGTTATAGACAAAGATGGCATATCCATAGATCCGGCGAAGGTAGAAGCGGTGAATGAGTGGGAGCAAACAAAAATGCCAACCGAGGTTAGGAGTTTTCTAGGGTTAGCGGGATACTATAGAAGGTTCATTCAGGACTTTTTTAAATTAGCTACTCCGCTGACAAATCTGATAAGGAAGTCGGTGAAGTATGAGTGGACAGAAAAGTGTGAGCATAGTTTTCAAGAACTAAAACGGAGGTTGAGTGAGGCACCTATATTATCTTTACCATGTGATACGGGGAATTTTGTAGTTTATAGCGATGCTTCGCATAGAAGACTAGGTTGCGTGCTTATGCAGCATGGCAAGGTCATTGCGTATGCGTCACGTCAGTTAAAGGATTATGAGAAGGTATATCCTACTCATGATCTAGAACTGGCAGCTGTGGTGTTTGCTTTAAAAATATGGAGACATTACTTATACGGGTAGAAGTGTGAGATATACACGGACCATAAAAGTCTGAAATATATCTTCACACAGAAGGAGTTGAATATGAGGCAGAGAAGGTGGTTAGAATTAATAAAAGATTATGATTGTGATATCTTTTATCATCCGGGAAAGGCGAATGTAGTAGCAGATGCGTTGAGTCGGAAGGGTAGAGAGAAACTGTCAATGTTAACGAATTCGAATGAGTTAATAATAGACATGGTGAGGATGGAATTAGAAGTTAAGTTACCAAGGGAAACGAAGGACATGTTATTTGCAATAGAAACTCGACCAACGATAGTGGAACGGGTTAAGGAAGTACAGTTGAGTACTGAAGAATGCGAGCAGATGAAGAAGATAATGAAGGATGAAGTGAAGACTAATTATAACCTTGATAAAGAAGGTTTACTTCGTTTTGAAGGAAGAATTTGGGTTCCAACTAATTCCAAGATGAAGGAAGAGATTATGTGCGAGGCTCGTAATTCGAGGTACTCGATACATCCTAGTAGTACTAAGATGTATCAAGACCTTCGTCAGAACTTTTGGTGGCCGAACATGAAGAGGGAGATTGCAGAATATATTAATAAATGCTTAACTTGTCAAAAAGTTAAGGCTGAACACCAAAGACCGAGTGGACTGATACAACCACTGGAGATTCCGGAGTGGAAATGGGAGCATATCACCATGGACTTTGTGGTGGGACTTCCAATGACCAGAAAAGGATACGATGCTATTTGGGTAATAGTGGATCGGTTAACTAAATTGGCTCATTTTCTACCAATAGGAGTTAGGTATAACCTAGAATAGTTAGCTAAGCTTTATGTCAAAGAAATCATTTCTAGACATGGAGTACCTGTTTCGATTGTGTCTGATCGTGATCCACGATTCACGTCGAACTTTTGGAGGAGTTTGCAAGAGCAAATGGGAACACAGTTGAGATTGAGTACGGCGTATCATCCATGAGCGGATGGGCATGACGGCAAAGCGAAACGACAATTCAAATGCTAGAAGATATGTTAAGATCTTGCGTTATTGATTTCAAGGGGAGTTGGGATTAACATCTACCATTGTTGGTAGAATTAAACTTACAACAATAGTTTTCACGCTAGTATAGGCATGCCGCCTTACGAAGCATTGTATGGAAGGAAGTGTAGAACACCACTTTGTTAGGATGAAGTGGGTGAACGTCGAATGTTGGAACTTGAGATGGTACAACAAATGGCAGACATGGTAAAGCTGATAAGAGCTCGATTAGTAGCGGCTCAAGATAGACAACGGAAGTATGCAGATCCTCATCGAGAGAAGAGGGAGTTTGAAGTAGGGTCTTATGTATTTCTAAAAGTATCGCCTTGGAAAGGGAAGATACCTTTTGGAAAGAAAGGGAAGTTAAGTCCGAGGTTTGTAGGACCTTTTGAGATTTTAAGAAGGATAGGAGAGGTAGCTTATGAAGTAGCCTTACCTCCAGAAATGGAAAGAATACACAATGTGTTTCACGTGTCTATGTTGCGTCCTTATAAACCAGACTATAAGCATATAATAGAGTATGAGTCTATTCAGGTAGAAAAAGACTTAACGTATGAAGAACTTCCGTTTTAGATTATTGATAGGAAGGAACAAGTCTTGAGAAATAAAGTAATACCTTCCGTAAAGGTAATTTAGAGTAACCACGATGCTAAAGAAGCAACGTGGGAGCTCGAAAGTAAAATGAAGGAAAAGTTTCCTCATTTGTTTATGTAAGAGTAGCGAGATTCTGGGGACGGAATCCTTATAAGGAGGGAAGAATGTAATGCCCAAGAATTTCGAATTTTCAATGAATAAAATTTTTATTTGATTATGTGGATTAAATGAATTTAATTGAGCTATTATGTGAGTAAGATGTTCGAAGGTCGTTCTATAACCTAGAATGTGTAGATGAGGTTAGTATACTGGCTTTGTGCTAGAATTAATTGTTGTGAATTATCAAGACGAGAACGAAGGTTTTCTGAGATTGTTTGCGTAAAAACACTATTCATCCGATGATGTTCAGAGCTAGGGTTTGAAATTCTGAGAAACGCATAATGTTAGAATATGATGATATTATGGAAAATCCAATAATAATACCGTTATGGCAAACGAAGTTTTCGCCTGCGGACTTAAAACCTAAGGGTTTGTGAAAGAGGTTTTCAAAAGGGAAATGTATTGCGTATAGTCGTTTCGAGTATTATACATATGGAATATGAGTATTATACTAGTATGTATACGAGTATGATATGAAGAATAGTACGACATATAATACGAGTATTATATGAATATTATATGAAGAGAATAAGTGAATAATACACGTAGAATACGAATTGTATTATTAGAGTGTGAGCTAAGGATTTTATCCAATCCAATTGGACTTGGATTAATAACAAGCCCAATGAATTAAGTATGAAAGCCCAATGTTTATTAATGTCAAGCCCAATCCAAAGAATTAAACCGTGGGTCGAACCGGCGGGTCAAGGGATGGGTAAAACCCATGGGGCAACCCATGGGGTGGGCTGGCCACTTGGTGTGCAAGGCAAGTGAGTCACTTGGTCACCAAGTATTTTTCTTGGTGACAAAGTTGTAAATTAGTGCGGAGGTGCTAAATTCGACTATTTTTCCCCTCATTTGGTTTTCTATAAATAGAAAGCTAAGAGTTGGATTTTTGTTGTTTTACAAAGTTGTCTAACATATTTGAGAGAGAGAAAAGAGCTAGAAACTTATAATCTTTCTACTTCCAAGCAAACCACTAGACGTTTATCAAGAACGTTAACTACTTCAAAGGTAAATTCCTATAAACCGTAATCTTCATCCTTTTCGATTTCTTTCTCATAGAAGAATCGTAGATGAGTGGAGAGTGTTTATTGAGAAGATATTTGAATGCCTATTAATGACCAAATCATGGATAGGTCATGACCAAATAAGAAATTGTAAATGATTATGTGAGTTAAAACTATAAAAAGTCTTGAACATAAACTTAGTTATAATTGATCGTTTTGGAAATCGTTGTAGCTAAGGTATGTGCATCTTGATTTGGTTAAGAAGTAAATATGAAGTCCATGGAGTATTCCATGTGATTTGGCTTAGAGAACATTAGTAACGAAGTTATGACGGATTTTGCGGAAATAGACGATAAACGTCGAAAACGTATAATGTCCGAATTAAGGGTCAAAAGTTGTCGTGTGACTGAAAAACGTTGGTTTCCAATGTCAACATGTGAGATAAGGTAATTAAGAGTCGTTGGCGAAAGAATCGTCGCATTCTGACTTATAACAAAGAAAACGAGTATTGAACGGGCGAAAACGTTAAACGAATGCTTAAAAAACGAACTTAAAGGTGAATTCTGAGTTAACGGATTCGAAACGGTGAAATTCTTATACGAATACGTAAAGGATGTAATTTGTGACTTGTAGGAATTTGAATGGGTCAATTCAGATGTAAAACGAACAAATTAGGAAGCCGGGAGTTTCGTTAAGAAACTAAATCTGTTTTGGCTAACTAGTGCAGACAGACTTTTCATTACAGCAAATACCAAAACCAAGACAAAGTGGTGGCGCTGCATGACTCCAGACTCGGTACCGAGTACCCTCGCTAACTCTTCCGCACAGACCACTAAAACATAAGGGATGCCAATGCCAGCAATACCGTGATGGGAAAAAAGTTGACCAAGTTTGGTTTAGTTCCATTTTGAATGTAGACCTAAAGTAAGATGTTAAAGGTACTTAAAGTACATAATGAGACTTACTTTAAAAAACTTATAAGATGTTAATGTAAGAAGAACGGGTAAGGTTTAATGGAAATTAAATGAAGAACACAAATACGTAATGAGTGAACCGTAAACAACATTCAACGTTGGTAACTAACCATTAATGATCGAATTTCGGCTAATAACGTAAGAACGTTAATGAAATGTAACGAAGTATAAAAAGTCGAATCGACTTTAATAACGAAGTTAAAACAAGTAAGACATAGAAGAGAAAGAAATTGGTTAGAACCATAAGATAGTTTATGTGATAACTAATTACAGTGTACTATGTGAATATCTCATGTAGATCCTGTAAAGACTGAGAATAGTTGGAATATATATTCAAAGATGCTTGAAGGCAAGTCTTTCTTAACTCTTGTCTGACCTTTGTGTTAGCCAAGTTTTTACGTGATGCATGATATAAAATGCATGAATGGTAAATAGAAAAAGAGTCGATGCCTATTTTATCCGTGCTAGACAAGTATTTAAGGATAGATTGAATTTTTACAAGTCAATTGATATAGAACTGTTAACGCTATCCTATGTCATGTATTTGGTACGGATGAGAAGGCAAGTTTGTCTATGAACAAACAAAAGTATTTTCATCGATTATTCGATGGGCACGCGAGGTTGCCAAATGTTAAACGTAAATACGTTTAACCTAAGAGTGTTGATCAACATAGAGTACAATAGGCTGATCACCTAGAAGTGCTCGTAAGTAAAGACCGGTGGATGGCCTTAGTGCCGGATATCCTTTTCAAGTATGAAAACGAAAAGAGTATGTTCATGGTCTATTGACCGGTTCATCATTCCTAAGCTATTATATATGTTCTGGAATTGTTGTAGTAGAAGTATTAGTCAAATGATTCAGAATGTTTCATAAATAATTGTTTTGATATTCATATGTTTCGTTGTTATGACTTGCTGAGCTAGTTATTCTCATTCTTGCTTGAACCATATGTTTGCAGCTAAAGTCAAACGAACTGAGAGTTCTATGAGAGATAAAGGCAAGGCTAAGATGGACAATTAATCGTCCTGTAATAGACTAGTATATTTGTATGTAATATACTCATGAAGAACAACGAATGTATTCAGTTATGAACCTGGGAAAGGATTTATTACAAATGTAATAAAAAGATAGTAATTACAATAATTTTGTTGTTATCCCAACGGAATGATTGTATGGATTGTAGTATCATGGAGCACCATTTGTTGAGTTGGAAGATACCCGGATTTGGGGACGTCACATTAAATATTCCGCTATTTCATCTGGTTCTAACTCAATAATGTGGTTCGGGTCTTCCATAAATTTATGTAACATGGATATGTGAAAAACGTTATGAACACGAGACATACTTGGCGGTAAGGCGAGTCTATAGGCCACAATTCCTACTCGGTCAAGGATTTCAGATGGACCAATGAATCGAGGATTGAGCTTTCCTCTCTTTCCAAATCTCATAACTCCCTTCCATGGAGCAACACGAAACAACACATGTTCTCCAACATTGAATTCCACGTCCTTCTGGTGAAGATCATCATAACTCTTTTAACGATCTATTGAGGTTTTTATACATTGTCGGATTTCGTTGTCATGCGTACCAATTCCGGTCCCAACAACGTTGCTTCACCCACCTCATCCCAGCATACTAGAGAACGACACTTTCTTCCATACAACACCTCAAATGGAGCCATACACTGTTGTTATAGGAGAATTCGACCAATGGTAAGAACTTGTCCCAACTTCCTTTGAAGTCAAGGACACATAATCTTAATTGATCCTCGAGAGTTTGAATAGTCCTCTCCAACTGCTCGTCCATTTGAGGATGATAAGCCGAGATAAATCGTAAATTCGTGCCCATAGCTTTTTGCAAACTAACCCAAAATCTTGAAGTGAATCTTGGGTCTTGATCAGAAACTATGGATACTGGCATACCATGCAATCTTATAATCTCGTTTATGTACATACGAGCAAGACGTTCAAGTGTACAATTACCCAATTTGCATCTATGCCTTGAGAAACCTTGGGAAGACCAGTAACAAAATCCATGGTAATGTGCTCCCACTTCCATTCTGGAATTTCAAGTGGTTGTAATGGACCTTTTGACACTTGATGCTCCGCCTTGACACGTTGACAAGTTAAACATCTTGAGATAAACTCCGCGATCTCACTCTTCATATTGCTCCACCAAAATATATGTTGAAGATCACGATACATTTTGGTACTCCCAGGATGGATTGCAAACGGTGTGTTGTATGCTTCTATCATGATTTTATAATTCAAGTCAGAATCGTTAAGGACATAAAGTCTGGAGTTGACTCAAAGTATTCCTTCATCATCGATTCTTGCTTACGCTAGAATAAGACCTTGCACTTTGTTAGGTTTGTAATATTCATAACGCAATCAAATTGCATAAAAAGTGCGGAAGCGTGTAAAAAATCAGAGTTTAAAATTTTACAAACCATATACCCGGATCACCCTTTATGCACAATTATTAATTAAACGAAAAGATAACGAATGAGAATCATACCCTTGAAGATCGAGCTTCCTCAGGTACGAGTTCACCTCCAATCCTTTTCGCGTTCAACTTGAATCCACCGGGTTTGTTCCTTCCTTTGATCAACGTTAGCCACCCAAATGTTTGGCCTCTAGAGGTGATCCACCAAGAAAGAAAAAGATTCAAGAAGTGGGTGTATTGGCTCAAACCCTAGTTTTTCTATCTCTATAGAAAAGGAGTACTCTTCCAACTATTGGAATTATTACGTAGTTGTTAAAAGTCAACAACCCATACCACCCATAATAAGACTCCTCTTATTTATTGATGTGGGCAACCCTCCTTAACAATTAAGAAATTTGGTTTTATTTAATTAATTAAATTCTTTTAATTAATTAGGCTCCCTAATCTTATTAGGGATAATTAATTAAACTCTTTTAATTAATTTTCCTTCCTAATCCAATTAGGAATAAATGAGAGTACTTATATTAAATTAATTCCTAAACTCTTTTAGAAATTAAAATAATAATAATTGTAATAATATTAATAAGACTCTCTTATTAATTTATATTTAATATTTCTAAAATATTAAATAATAAATATTAAGCTATTTAATTTATTCTATCACCATAGATTAAATTAAATATACTTAACATATTATTACGATTATGCCATTAACTTCTTAAATAATTATTCTTCCTTTTATGGTGTGACCCTTTAGGTTCTCCATATTAAACCTATTGTGAATAAATCAATTAGAATAATTCTAATCTTATTTAAATAAATAAATTAAATAATTAATTTATTTAAATAATATTTATTCTACAATAGGGATAAGCCTCCTAGCGATCAACGACTTTCCGGATAATATAGATTTCAACATTAATCATTAAAGAACCTTTGAGTAAATAGTTACCGCATAATTCAATCCTTCCACCATACAATGTCCCAATTAAATATAAGACATGGAATTACATCACAAGTCTTATTTTATTTAATTATATGTATTTCGACTCTTAAATGCACAACTCCAAATAATGCAAATTAGAAACTCCTTTCTAATTTCATTCTCGCCTTAACCAAGGACTACTTTGGGTTGTCATTTATCGAATCACATAGACATTTCTCTTTATTAGAAGTGGTAGATTCTTTATCGATCATACATTATCTCCATGTACAACTTATTATACCCAAGCATACCCTTTGATATACCCTAAGGGTCTTAAGGAATAAGTCAAAGTATAACTCATCATACACAAGATACTATGATGATCTCAAGTCCAAGGATCACTTGTACTACTATCACTAAAGAATTCCTATCGACAGCAAATAAAACTCCATTAGGTATTCCTTAGCGAGCCACGCTCAAAGGAACTTATTCTCTAATAAGCACCTACATACTTGCTTTAGTGTCTCCACACAAATGATCATGAGATCAATCATCCTCATCCAATGAGCAAGCAACGTATGTACCAATCTATCCTGGATTCACTAATCCCCAATTTAGTAATCCAACGATTGGGAACTATTTTAGTTTTAAGCTTTCAAAGAATTTAGATCTCATTAGAATGATCATCATCATTATTCTAAAAGCATTGCTTAAAACTATGGGTTTATCACATATTATAAAAACAAAGATCATGTAGATAATTAAAAGCCTTTAATAAATTAATACTTTTTATTAAAAAATG
Source organism: Panax quinquefolius (assembly GCA_020205615.1). Lineage (NCBI taxonomy): Eukaryota > Viridiplantae > Streptophyta > Magnoliopsida > Apiales > Araliaceae > Panax > Panax quinquefolius. The sequence goes on from CM035162.1 coordinate 57,021,838, forward strand.
AATAAGATTGTTACAAAGTATATGCTTTATCATCAAACATGATCGGTTTGTGTGCATACTACTTTCAATCTCCCACTTGCACTAAAGCCAATCGTCATGGTATCTTATACTCTTCTTCTCTAAGTGACGATTATCCCGTCATTGGATAAGCTTTAGTTAATGGATATGTAATGTTGTTCATGAGAGTCCACTATCTCTATAGTGATTTCCCATCTTCAATGATTCTAATAATCAAATGAAAGTGCCACAACACATGTTTAGATCCAAGATGAGACTTAGGAACTATTCCTAGTTCTCAGTAATGAACTTTTAATCCAAACAATCAACTTGCGCAGCTTCATTTATAGCTATATACTTTGTCTTTATCACTAAACCAAAGAACTCTTTCATTGCTTGGAACCTTTCCAATTCACTACACCACTGCTCAAGGTAACACTTTACCTTAAAGTGGATTTTCTATTGTCTTGGTCTCGTCTCGAAAAACTTGAGTCTCAGAAAGCCCTCTAGTTTTAATTCGCACCCACCATGTTTATGCTCACATCCTTAGTGTCGGTTAAGAACTTTAAGATGTTTTTCATCGCCTTATGGTGATCTTCTCCGAGAATATGACCGATCAACATCGTCTCTCGTGATTTTTCATTGCATACATGATTGTCACTCATGCAATCTCTCTTCTTTGGAGTCTATGGGGACTATTAAGAGATACACACTCCATAGCTCATCGACATGAGACATCTCTTGAGTTTGCCATGCTAAACGACTTTAGCATCAAATGAATATACGTTCCTCGGGTTAAGTCGAGCATCCTCTTAAATCTATCTATATAGATTTATATCCCCAATTAAGATACTCTTCCAAATCATTCATGGAGGAATGTTTAGACAACTTTATCTTTACTTGATTGTAGCATTGGTATGTAATTCCTCATCCGTAGTATATCAACATATAATACTAGAAATTTCACGACGCTCCCAATCGACCCTTTTGTACACACTAGAAGTCTTACCTCATCGAATGTAACTCGATCATCATCTTCTATGATGTGTACCTCATCATCATCATCCATGATGAATCCATACCTCCTAGGTATCTTTGGTACTATTCCGATTTACGATTCTGTTTGTGGTACAATAGTCTATCTACGTGTTCCTCTTATTCGACTTATAGTGTTTTTTGTGGTTCTTGAACTTTTCAAGATCTATTATCCTCCCACTAGCCCCTTCAATGATAAACACCTTTATCTTAGAAGGCGTGTGTTTCGTAACAAAACACCTTTTGCTAAGTAGAATTATAGAACATATACCCTAAACTTACTTTAGGATGTCCCACAAATCGACACTTGTCAAATCTTGTCCCAAGCTTATCCTTTGAAACCTTTTCACATAAGTTGACAACCCTTATCTTAACATACTTAAGATTAGAATCCTCCCCGTCCATAACTTTTATGGAGTCTTGGGGCTGGATTTTGAGGTTACCATTTTCGTAGATATACGCACCATTTCTAGGATATGATCCTGAAGAATACCGGAATGTCTCAGTAAAATCATTATGGACCGCACTATGTCCAACAAGGTACGATTTTTCCTTTCGGATACATCAATCAATTATTACAGATCGAGGGATGTGTCCATTATGAGAAAATCCATTTGAGATGATCTAGAAATTTATTGCACAAGTATTTATTCCTTGATCTAATCAAAGAATCTTAATACTATTTCAATTTGTTTCACTTTTGAATTCTTTGAACCTTTCAAATAATTCACACTTGTATTTTAGCAAATACATACATTCAACTCGTTGAATGATCATCTCCTTTTCTTATACTAATTTGTTCAATTTGCAAAATTATTTTCAAGTAAGTCAAGTATACAAAATTTATTAAGTAATATTTCAGCTCTATACAAAACTTATTATTATAAATAGAACAACAATTGTTCTTAATTATAATACCAAAGATTTCATTGTCCAACAATAAAATGGAAATAATATTTTTAACAAGAACTGGAATACAATAACAACTTATTGACTTAATAGATTTGCTCGTAGGCATTGCTAAACGATAAGTTTCTATGGCTAATATGGCAACCTTTGCTATATTTTCCACACATAGGATTACTTATATTTGTTTAGCTTTCTACTTCGCTTGGTCCTTCATAAATCTATATTTATGATAACCAAAGTCGGTATCCAATACCCAAGTAGAACCTCGACTTAAAGAAAAATTTATTTCAATCATGAACAAAATCGTATATTAGAATCAAACTTCACTAAGCTTCTTTGTTAGCCTCTCGCAAGATGCTTCTTGAGTTTCTTTCCAAAGTCTCCGGCTTATAGCAGATGGAAGCAAACTCTTTTGCTATCCGTATCGCTTTTGTTCTTATTATCCTTTGTTTTGCCTTTCTATATACCTTCTTTGAATCGTTCTTCTTTCGTAAGATCCTTTGGCCCCTACCAAGAAGACTTGATCTTTCTTGGTTGAAAGTGACTCTCAACATTTTTCAACATAGTTAAGCAAATCAAATGAGGCGATATCTAGCTTGTTCATATGAAAAATTCACAACAATTGTGAAAGGAGTCCGGGAGTGAGTGCAAGATCAAATCTTGGCTCAACTCTCCATCCATGACAAAACCAGTTGTCCTAATTGATCAATCAAATTGATAATGTTTAGGACTTTTGTCTGCATCTTAGAAGTGTCATCGGCCATTCTAGATCGGAAGAGCTCCTTAGATATCTCGATATCTATCGGTCCTACTTTCCTCACCATCAACTACTTGATGTGCGGAATATAGTAGGAGCATCCATAGTTTCATCTTGACGACGCTGAAGCTCAAGTACTCATGGATGCGAGCATGATGCATCGAGCCAATCATGCATCATCTTGCCACTTTCTAAAAGTAGCAATGTCTTCCTCGGAGGCATTGTTCGCAACCATTGCGCGGGATAGGCGTATTAAGGATATAAGATAACTTTTCAACTATGAGAACTATTCTCAAATTCCTTAACCAATCCATTTAATTCGATTCGATTAATTTAGCATCTAATATGCTTCAGAGTGATAGTAATTTTAGACATTGTAAAATTCTCAGAAATGAATTTGTAATTAACAACATTTTAACATACATTCTTTTATTAATTACCAAAATAAATTAGGTCTTGTTTTAAATTGGTATCTCCCACTATTTTCTTCAAACTATATTACCCTCACTTATATAGTTCTAAGCAAAAAATCTAATTAAAGATTTGCTAGTGAGAATAAGGATCCCATTTCAAATGTATATAGCCTTGTGGTGACACAACAAACTATATATAAATAAATAGGTAGACAACTTTTGTCAATTACATCAACTATGCAACTCCTTGATTTTGCCTCTTAGATTATTTTGATCAAGTGGTGGCACATCCGAATCAAAATTATCCAAGTTAAGTCCAACCTAGCACTCCATATATTCAAAAAGAAAAATATCATCCTTGTGGTGACACAACAAAATAATATTGTTCAATTTTCTTTATAAGCATCAAATGTGATAAATTAACATCTTAAATACTTAATACTTGCCTTGTGGTGACACAACAAACTCATATTAAATATTTAATACTCTATTAATTTTATCATGCTAGAAGGCTGACGCTCGATATTCCAAATATCTTTGAACGCTTAGGACTTAATATAAAAATTTTGAGGGTTTGTTATTAATTTGTCTCATCTTGTTTAGCGCATTTATTATATATATATATAAAAATACGCGTCATATTAATTAACATGCGAAGCATGTTTGCATAATATATAATATATATATATAGTATAAGCATGCACATATAGAATACTATATTCTACCCGGATTGATTATGGACTTTTATTCTAGTTTGGTTCACTAGAGCCACCAAGTGAACCAAAAGGTCAAACCCTAGGGGTGCAAGAAATAATATTTAAATATAACTATTACATTTAAACCCTGCTCTATTACAAACGGGTTCTTCAAGCGCTTCTTGCTTTTGATCTCCAATTTTTCAAAATAATTCTAAATATTCCTATTACAAAACTATTTAAAATAAATAGAAACCTTGATCGCTAATAAGGGAAGTACATAGGAGGAGATAGAATTTACATTAAGAAAAATTAGAGAAGACGAGGTACGCAGAACCCATTTAATAAAACCCATACATTCATGCATCCAACTAAAATAAAATCCAATCGCATTGGTCAATAGTCCATAATCAATCCCATTTATTATCATACACATCATCATATGCATCAATAAATAACATTCATCTTATGAATAATAAACATTTAATATATATATTGATATCATTTAATGGGCAAATTTAGTTAGTATAAAATCTAATTTTGAATAAAAATAAACTCCTTTATTTTAATCCAAATTTAAATCAAAATAAAACTATTTTATTTTAATTTATCTAATTTTGAATAAAATAAACTATTTTATTTTAATCAAAATTTTAATCAAAATAAACTCCTTTATTTTAATTAATTATGGAATCCAATTCCATGTAATAAAAAAAAAAATTTAATTAAAATAAACTCTTTTATTTTAATTAATTATGGAATCCAATTCCATGTTAAAAAAACTTTTATTAAAGGAAACACGGATATTCTTTCCTATTCACAAATAAACTCCTTTATTTTGAATAATATGAAATCTTATTCCATATTTAAATAAACTCCTTTATTTAAGGAAATTTGGATTCTCTTTCCTATTCACAAATAAACTCTTTTATTTTGAATAATATGAAATCTTATTTCATATCTAAACAAACTCCTTTATTTAAGGAAAGATGGATTTACTTTCCTATTCACAAATAAACTCCTTTATTTTGAATAATATGAAATCCTATTTCATATCTAAATAAACTCTTTTATTTAAGGAAAGATGGATTTACTTCCCTATTCACAAATAAACTCCTTTATTTTAGGAAAAATAAAATCCAATTTCAACTCCAATTAGTTATCATGGAATCCAATTCCAACTCTAATTAGTTAGCATGAAATTCTAATTTTAAAATTAAAATAAAATTTAAATTTTAATATTAAAATAAACCTTTTATTTTAAAATTAAAATTAACATTTTATTTTAATTATAAAATAATTAAGAATAATATATATATATAGTATATATATATATAACTATTATATATATATATATATATATATATATATAATAATAATATATATATATATATATATATAAATATAAATATATATATATAAGCATATGATCCTTCTTTTTTTTTTTAAAAAAATTGTGAGTCGTCGATATATATATATATATATATATATATATATATATATATATATATATATATATATATATATATATACGAAATTTTTTTTTATTAATTCCGTTCTTGTCTTTAAACCAAAAAAAAAAAAATTCACCTAACATTTGTTTCAAAGCATCCACTTCGCAACACAACAACAAAAAAAACAACTCGACTTTATAAATCCAATTCCTTGATTTGCGTGCGTTATTTACTAGAATGCTTTCCTTCATTTCCAAAATCCTTTCGTTATGTAAAAAAAAAAAAAACCTCACGAAATTTCAATTTCCCGTGCTTCACTTCAAAAAAAAAAAATTACGCGATTTTTTTTTTTTTTTTTTTTTTTTTATTAAATTTTATACAATAAAATTATGCCCAATTAAATTGTTCTAAACACATATCAATATACATATCAAATTAAAACAATTAATAATTCGCATAAAGGTTTGGCTCTCGATACCACCATTAGGTTTGTAATATTCATAACGCAATCAAATTGCATAAAAAATGCTAAGCGTGTAAAAATCGAGTTTAAAATTTTACAAACCATATACCCTGATCACCCTTTATGCATAATTATTAATTAAACGAAAAGATAAAGAATAAATCATACCCTCAAGATCGAGCTTCCTCAGTGTACAAGTTCACCTCCAATCCTTTTCGCTCAACTTGAATCCACCGGGTTTGTTTCCTTCCTTTGATCAACGTTAACCACCCAAATGTTTGGCCTCTGAGGTGATCCACCAAGAAAGAAAAAAATTCAAGAAGATGGGTGTTATTGGCTCAAACCCTAGTTTTTCTATCTCTATAGAAAAGTAGTACTCTTCCAACAATTGGAATTATTACGTAGTTGTTAAAAGTCAACAACCCATACCACCCATAATAAGACTCTCTTTATTTATAGATGTGGGCAACCCACCTTAACAATTAAGAAATTTGGTTTTATTTAATTAATTAAATTCTTTTAATTAATTAAGCTCCCTAATCTTATTAGGGATAATTAATTAAACTCTTTTAATTAATTTTCCTTCCTAATCCAATTAGGAATAAATGAGAGTACTTATATTAAATTAATTCCTAAACTCTTTTAGAAATTAAAATAATAATAATTATAATAATATTAATAAGACTCCTCTTATTAATTTATATTTAATATTTCTAAAATATTAAATAATAAATATTAAGCTATTTAATTTATTCTATCACCATAGATTAAATTAAATATACTTAACATATTATTACGATTATGCCATTAACTTCTTAAATAATTATTCTTCCTTTTATGGTGTGACCCTTTAGGTTCTCCATATTAAACCTATTGTGAATAAATCAATTAGAAACAATTCTAATCTTATTTAAATAAATAAATTAAATAATTAATTTATTTAAATAATATTTATTCTACAATAGGGATAAGCCTCCTAATGATCAACGACTTTCCGGATAATATAGATTTCAACATTAATCATTAAAGAACCTTTGAGTAAATAGTTACTGATAATTCAATCCTTCCACCATACAATGTCCCAATTAAATATAAGACATGGAATTACCGTCAAAGTCTTATTTTATTTAATTATATGTATTTCGATCTCTTAAATGCACAACTCAAATAATGCAAATTAGAAACTCCTTTCTAATTTCATTCGCCTTAACCAAGGACTCTTCGGGTTGTCATTTATCGAATCACATAGGACATTTCTCTTCTTTATTAGAAGTGGTAGATTCTTTATCGATCATACATTATCTCCATGTACAACTTATTATACCCAAGCATACCTTTTGATATACCCTAAGGGTCTTAAGGAATAAGTCAAAGTATAACTCATCATACACAAGATACTATGATGATCTCAAGTCCAAGGATCACTTGACTACTATCACTACAGAATTCCTATTGACAGCAAATAAAACTCCATTAGGTATTCCTTAGCGAGCCACGCTCAAATGAACTTATTCTCTAATAAGCACCTACATACTTGCTTTAGTGTCTCCACACAAATGATCATGAGATCAATCATCCTCATCCAATGAGCAAGCAACGTATGTACCAATCTATCCGGATTCACTAATCCCCAATTTAGTAATCCAACGATTGGGAACTATTTTAGTTTTAAGCTTTCAAAGAATTTAGATCTCATTAGAATGATCATCATCATTATTCTAAAAGCATTGCTTAAAACTATGGGTTTATCACATATTATAAAAACAAAGATCATGTAGATAATTAAAAGCCTTTAATAAATTAATACTTTTTATTAATAAATGAATAAGATTGTTACAAAGTATATGCTTTATCATCAAACATGATTGGCTTGTGTGCATACTACTTTCATCGAACGGGTGCTCAAATGAGTCTCCTCTTGAGTTCTTGAAAACTCTTCACACATTCCTCGCTCAAACCGATTTTTATATCTTTACGAGTCAGCTGAGTTAATGGAGTAGCAATTCGAGAAAACCATTCTACGAATCTTCGATAATAACCAGTTAAGCCAAGAAAGCTATGTACTTCGGTCACTGATTTAGGTTGCTCCCAGCTTTGAATAGCTTCAATCTTTGTCAGGTCAATAGATATTCCATGACTTGATACTACGTGCCCAAGGAATGCTACTTCCTCAAGCCAGAACTCACATTTCTTCAACTTGGCATAAAGCTTGTTTTCACGAAGCTTTTGGAGTATCAGCCTCAAGTGTTGCTCATGATCTTCACGGCTTTTGGAATATATGAGGATGTCATCAATAAAGATGACCACAAAGTGATCCAAATATTCCTTGAATACTCAGTTCATCATATCCATGAAGGCAGCATGAGTATTAGTCAATCGAAAAGACATGACTAGGAATTCATAATGCTCGTACCGAGTTCTGAAAGCCGTCTTTGGAATGTCATCGGTTCTAATCTTTACCTGATGATATCTAGAATGAAGATCGATTTTTGAAAAGAATTTGGCGCCTTGCAACTGATCAAACAGGTCATCAATGCGAGGCAACATAAATCTATTTTTGACAGTGATATGGTTCAACTCCCAATAATAAATACAAAGTCGCATACTCCAATCTTTCTTTTTCATAAATAGAACAAGAGCACCCCAAGGAGAAGTACTAAGACGAATAAAACCAATGTCTAATAATTCCTGCAGTTCGGTCTTTAACTCTTGAAGTTCAATAGGAGCCATTCGATATGGGGCTTTGGAAATGGGTTTTGTATTGGGTTCAAAGTCGATACAAAATTCAATTTCACGCTCTGGGGGTAGGCCAGGAAGTTCTTCAGGGACTACGTCAGGAAATTTATTAACAATAGAAATATCATTCAAAACTGACGTATTTTTGTTTAAATCCTTGACATGAGCTAAGAAAGCTTGACATCCGTTTTTCAATAAACGAATAGCTTTATGGCTTGAGATGATAGTGATTGATTTTAGTGGTTTAGTTGCTTGAATTCGCATAATAGGTTGGTTAGGAATATGAAAGCTAACAACCTTACAAAAATAATCAATTTTTGCATGATGAGTAGTTAACCAACCAATCCCTAGAATTATGTCAAATGCAAGTATTTTCAATGAAATAAGATCGACAAGTAATGTGAAGGTACCGATTTGAACCAAACAAGACTTATAAACAGTGGATGTAATGAAAGTTTTGTTGGGTTTGTAATATTCATGAACGCAATCAAATTGCAAAATAAGCGAAAACGTGTAAAAATCAGAGTTTAAAAATTTTACAAACCATATACCCGGATCACCCTTTATGCACAATTATTAATTAAACGAAGAATAAGAAATTATGAAATCATACCCTTGTAGAAACGAAGCTTCCTCAGTGCGAGTTCACCTCCTACTTCTCTGCGATCTCCTTGAATCTCCGGGTAGATTCCTTCCTTTGATCAATGTAAGCCACCCAAGTGTATGGCCTCTAGAGGTGATCCACCAAAGAAGAAGAATTTTCAAGAAGAATGGGTATTGGCTAAAACCCTAGTTTTTCCTATCTGTATAGAAAAAGGGGGTACTCTCCAACAAATTGGAATTTTTATGTATCTCTTGATATCTGACATAAGATTCCTCTTATAAAGATATCAGGTACCTTTATTTAATAAAATAAGGTATTATTTAATTAAACTCTTTTAATTAAATGGGCTCCCTAATCTTATTAGGGATAATTAATTAAACTCCTTTAACTAATTTTCCTCCTAATCCTATTAGGAATAAATGAGAGTACTTATATTAAATTAATTTCTAAACTCTTTTAGAAATTAAAATAATAATAATTGTAATAATATTAATAAGACTCCTCTTATTAATTTATATTTAATATTTCTAAAATATTAAATAATAAATATTAAGCTATTTAATTTATTCTATCACCATAGATTAAATTAAATATACTTAACATATATTACGATTATGCCATTAACTTCTTAAATTATTATTCTTCCTTTTATGGTGTGACCCTTTAGGTTCTCCATATTAAACCTAGGTTGTGAATAAATCAATTAGAACAATTCCAATCTTATTTAAATAAATAAATTAAACAATTAATTTATTTAAATAAATAATATTTATTCTACAATAGGGATAAGCCTCCCAGCGATCAACGACTTTCCGGATAATATAGATTTCAACATTAATCATTAAAGAACCTTTGAGTAAATAGTTACTGTATGAAGTCAATCCTTCCACCATATAATGTCCCAATTAAATATAAGACATGGAATTCTTGTCTAGTCTTATTTTATTTAATTATATGTATTTCGATCCTTAAATGCACAACTCAAATAATGCAAATTAGAAACTCCTTTCTAATTTCATTCTGCCTTAGCCAAGGACTACTGGGTTGTCATTTATCGAATCATATAGGACATTTCTCTTCTTTTATTAGAAGTGGTAGATTCTTTATTGATCATATATTATCTCCATGTACACTTGTTATACCCAAGCATACCCTTTGATATACCCTAAGGGTCTTAAGGAATAAGTCAAAGTATAACTCATCATACACAAGATACTATGATGATCTCAAGTCCAAGGATTACTTGTACTACTATCACTACTGAGAATTCCTATTGACAAGCAAGTAAAACTCCATTAGGTATTCCTTAGCGAGCCACGTTCAGTGAACTTATTCTCTAATAAGCACCTACATACTTGCTTTAGTGTCTCCACACAAATGATCATGAGATCAATCATCCTCATCCAATGAGCAAGCAACGTATGCACCAATCTATCCAGATTCACTAATCCCCAATTTAGTAATCCAATGATTGGGAACTATTTTAGTTTTAAGCTTTCTAAGAATTTAGATCTCATTAGAATGATCATCATCATTATTCTAAAAGCATTGCTTAAAACTATGGGTTTATCACATATTATAAAACAGCATCATGTAGATAATTAAAAGCCTTTAATAAATTAATACTTTTTATTAATAAATGAATAAGATTGTTACAAAGTATATGCTTTATCATCAAACATGATTGGCTTGTGTGCATATTACTTTTAATCTCCCACTTGCACTAAAGCCAATCGCCATTGTATCTTATACTCTTCTTCTCTAAGTGACGATTATCTGGCATTGGATAAGCTTTAGTTAATGGATATGTAATGTTGTTCATTAGAGTCCACTATCTCTATAGTGATTTCCCATCTTTCAAAGATTCTAATAATCAAATGAAAGTGCCACAATACATGTTTAGATCCAAGATGAGACTTAGGAACTATTCCTAGTTCTGTAATGAACTTTTAATCCAAACAATCAACTTACGACTTCATTTATAGCTATATACTTTGTCTTTATCACTAAACCAAAGAACTCTTTCTTTGTTTGCAACCTTTCCAATTCACTACACCACTGCTCAAGGTAACACTTTACCTTAAAGTGGATTTTCGATCGTCTTAGTGCATGCGAAAAACTTGAGTCTGTAAAGCCCTCTAGTTTTAATTCAGACCCACCATGTATGCTCACATCCTTAGTGCCGGTTAAGAACTTTAAGATGTTTTTCACTGTCTTACAGTGATCTTCTCCAGAATATGACCGATCAACATTAGATCTTGTATATTTCATTGCATACATGATAGTCACTCATGCGATCTCTCTTTTCAGGAGTCTATGGGGACTATAAAGAGAGATACACTCCATAGCTCATCAACATGAGACATCTCTTGGAGTTTGCCATGCTAAACGACTTTAGCATCAAATGAATATACATTCCTTGGGTTAAGTTGAGCATCCTTTTAAATCTATCTATATAGATTTGCATCCCCAATAATGATACTCTTCCCAAATCATTCATGGAGGATTGTTTAGATAACTTTATTTTTACTGATTGTAGCATTGGTATGTAATTCCTCATCCGTAGTATATCAACATATAATACTAGAAATTTCACGACGCTCCCACTGACCCTTTTGTACACACTAGAACTCTTACCTCATCATATGTAACTCTGGATCATCATCTTCTATGATGCGTACCTCATCATCATCATCTATGATGAATCCATACCTCCCAGGTATCTTCGGTACATTTCCAGATTTACGATTCAGTTGTGGTACAATAGGTCTATCTACAGGTTCCACTTATTTGACTTATAGTATTTTGTGGTTCTTGAACTCTTCAAGATCTATTATCCTCCCACTAGCCCCTTTTAATGATAAACACCATTATCTTAGAAGGCAGCGTGTTTCGTAATAAACACCTTTTGCTAAGTAGAATTATAGAACATATACCCTAAACTTACTTTACGATGTCCCACAAATCTGTACACTTGTCAAATCTTGTCCCAAGCTTATCCTTTGAAACCTTTTCACATAAGTTGGACAACCCCTTATCTTAACATACTTAAGATTAGGAATCCTCCCTGTCCATAACTTTTATGGAGTCTTGGGGCTGGATTTTGAGGTTACCTTTTCGTAGATATGCAGCCATTTCTAGGACATTATCCCAGAAGGATACTGGAATGTCGGTAAAATTATTATGGACCGCACCATGTCCAACAAAGTACGATTTTTCCTTTCAGATACATCAATCATTTATTACGTATCATGAGGTGTCCATTATGAGAAAAACCATTTGAGATGATCTTGAAACTTATTGCACAAGTATTTATTCCTTGATCTTATCAAAGAATCTTAATATTTTGCCAATTTGTTTCACTTCTGAATTCTTTAAACCTTTCAAATAATTCACACTTGTATTTCAACAAATACATACATTCAACTCTTTGAATGATCATCTCCTTTTCTTATACTAATTTGTTCAATATGCAAAATTATTTTCATGTAAGTCAAGTATACAAAATTTATTAAGTAATATTCGATTCTATACAAAACATTATTATTATAAATAGAACAACAATTGTTCTTAATTATAATACCAAAGATTTCATTGTCCAACAATAAAATAGAAATAATATTTTTAACAAGAACTGGAATACAATAACAACTTATTGACTTAATAGATTTGCTAGTGCGCGGTCTTAAACTATAAGTTTCTATGGCTAATATGGCAACCTTTGCTACATTTCCCATACATAGGATTACTTATATTTGTTTAGCTTTCCACTTCTGCTTGGTCCTTCATAAATCTATATTTATGATAACTAAAGTCGATATCCAATACCCAAGTAGAACCTTGACTTAAAGAAAATTTATTTTAAATCATGAACAAATTTGTATTTGTAACCGAAACTTCACTAAGCTTCTTTTGGTTAGCCTCTGCGCAAGATGCTTCTCGCAGATTTCTTTCCGATTGTCGGGCTTATTGCGGTGGGAAGCAAACTCCTTTGCTATCCGTGTCGATTTTGTTCTTATTATCCTTTGTTTATGGCTTTCTATATACCTTCTTTGAATCGTTCTTCTTTTCAGAAGATCCTTTGGCCCCTACCAGTAAGACATGGTCTTTCTTGGTTGGAAAGTGACTCTCATCATTTTTCAACATGTTAAGCAAATCAGCGAGGCTGATATCTAACTTGTTTATATGAAAAATTCACAACAATTGTGAAAGGAGTCCGGGAGTGAGTGCAAGATCAAATCTTGGCTCAACTCTCCATCCATGACAAAACTCGTTGTCCTAATTGATCAATCAAATTGACAATGTTAAGAACTTTTTGTCTGTACTATAGTGTCATTGGCCATTCTAGATCGGAAGAGCTCCTTAGATATCTGATATCTATCAGTCCTACTTTCCTCACCATCAACTACTTGATGTGCAGGAATATAGTAGGAGCATCCATAGTTTCATCTTGTGGCTGAAGCTCGTTACTTTCATGGATGCGAGCATGATGCGTTGAGCCAATCAGTGCATCATCTTGCCACTTTCTAAAAGTAGCAATCTCTTCCTCAAAGGCATTATGCGCAACCATTGCGAGGATAGGCGTATTAAGGACATAAGATAGCTTTTCAGCTATGAGAACTATTCTCAAATTCCTTAACCAATCCGTTTAATTTTGATTCGTTTAATTTAGCATCTAATATGCTTCGCAGTGATAGTAATTTTAGACATTGTAAAATTCTGTAAATGAATTTGTAATTAACAACATTTTAACATACATTCTTTTATTAATTACCAAAATAATTTAGGTCTTGTTTTAAATTGGTATCTCCCTACTATTTTCTTCAAACTATATTACCCTCACTTATATAGTTCGGCAAAATCTAATTAAAGATTTGCTAGTGAGAATAAGGATCTCATTTCAAATGTATATAGCCTTGTGGTGACACAACAAACTATATATAAATAAATAGGTAGACAACTTTTGTCAATTACATCAACTATCTGACTCCTTTTCTTTTGCCTCTTAGATTATTTTGATCAAGTGGTGGCACATCCAATCAAAATTATCCAAGTTAAGTTCGACCTCTAGCACTCCATATATTCAAAAAAGAAAAATATCATCCTTGTGGTGAAACAACAAAACAATATTGTTCAATTTTCTTTATAAGCATCAAATGTGATAAATTAACATCTTAAACACTTAATACTTGTCTTGTGGTGACACAACAAACTCATATTAAATATTTAATACTCTATTAATTTTATCATGCTAGAAGGCGACGTTCGATATTCCAAATATCTTTGAACGCTTAGGACTTAATATAAAAATTGAGGGGTTTATAATTAATTTGTCTCATCTTGTTTAGCGCGCATGCACATATATATATATATATATATATATATATAAAATACGCGTCATATTAATAAACATGCAAAGTATGTTTGCATAATATATAATATATATAGTATAAGCATGCACATATAGAATACTATATTCTACTCGGATTGATTATGGACTTTTATTCTAGGTTGGTTCACTAGAGCCACCAAGTGAACCAAAAGGTTAAACCCTAGGGGTGCAAGAAATAATATTTAAATATAACTATTACATTTAAACCCGGTCTCCATTACAAACGGGTCTTCAAGCGCTCCTTGCTCCTTGATCTCCAATTTTTCAAAATTAATTCTAACTATTCCTATTACAAAACTAATTAAAATAAATAGAAACCTTGATCGTGATCGAGGGAAAGTACATAGGAGGGAGATAGAATTTACATTAAGAAAAAAAATTAGAGAAGACGAGGTACGCAGACCCCATTTAATAAAACCCATACATTCATTCATCCAACTAAAATAAAATCCAATCGCATTGGTCAATAGTCCATAATCAATCCCATTTATTATCATACACATCATCATATGCATCAATAAATAACATTCATCTTATGAATAATAAACATTTAATATATATATTGATATCATTTAATGGGCAAATTTAGTTAGTATAAAATCTAATTTTGAATCAAAATAAACTCTTTTATTTTAATCCAAATTTAAATCAAAATAAAACTATTTTATTTTAATTTATCCAATTTTGAATAAAATAAACTATTTTATTTTAATCAAAATAAACTCCTTTATTTTAATTAATTATGGAATCCAATTCCATATATAAAAAAATTTATTAAAGGAAACACGGATTTTCTTTGCTATTCACAAATAAACTCCTTTATTTTGAATAATATGAAATCTTATTTCATATCTAAATAAACTCCTTTATTTAAGGAAAGACCGATTCTTTTTCCTATTCACAAATAAACCTTTTATTTCAATAATATGAAATCTAATTTCATATCAAAATAAACTCCTTTATTTAAGAAAAATAGAATCCAATTTCAACTCCAATTAGTTATCATGGAATCCAATTCCAACTCTAATTAGTTAGCATGAAATTTAATTTTAAAATTAAAATAAACCTTTTACTTTAAAATTAAAATAAACATTTTATTTTAAAATTAAAATAAACTTTTATTTTAATTATAAAATTATTAATATATATATATATAATATATAATAATCATCCCATATTATAAATCAATATATATACATTATATTTAATTCGTATGTTTTAAAAAAAAAAATTGACAAACCGAACACACCTTTGTTTCGATTCACGTGCATCATATAAGCTCCTGCTCCCTTTAAAATTTCCATACAGAAATCCTTGAATTCAAGCAACCAAGCACGCGTGAATGAATCAGATTCACCAAAAAAAAAAAATTCATGATTTATTTTTTATTTTTTTTTTTAAAATTTTATATAATAAAATTATGCCCAATTAAATTGTTCTAAACACATATCAACATACATATTAAATTAAAATAATTAATAATTAGCATAAAGGTTTGTCTCGATGCCACTTTATTAGGTTTGTATGTTAAAATGAACGCAATCAAATTGCAAAATAAGCGGCGATGTAAAAAAATCGAGTTTAAAATTTTACAAACCATATACGGATCACCCTTTATGCACAATTATTAATTAAGCGAAGAATAAGAAATTATGAAATCATACCCTTGTAAAAACGAGCTTCCTCAGTACGAGTTCACCTCTTACTTCTCACATCTCCTCAATCTCCTGGTAGATTCCTTCCTTTGATCAATGTAAGCCACCCAAGTGTATGGCCTCTAGAGGTGATCCACCAAAGAAGAAGAATTTTCAAGAAGAATGGGTATTGGCTCAAACCCTAGTTTTTCCTATCTGTATAGAAAAAAGGGGGTACTCTCCAACAAATTGGAATTATTATGTATCTCTTGATATCTGACATAAGACTCCTCTTATAAAGTTATCAGGTAACCTTATTTAATAAAATAAGGTATTATTTAATTAAACTCTTTTAATTAAATGGGCTCCCTAATCTTATTAGGGATAATTAATTAAACTCCTTTAACTAATTTTTCCTCCTAATCCTATTAGGAATAAATGAGAGTACTTATATTAAATTAATTTCTAAACTCTTTTAGAAATTAAAATAATAATAATTGTAATAATATTAATAAGACTCCTCTTATTAATTTATATTTAATATTTCTAAAATATTAAATAATAAATATTAAGCTATTTAATTTATTCTATCACCATAGATTAAATTAAATATACTTAATATATTATTATGATTATGCCATTAACTTCTTAAATAATTATTCTTCCTTTTATGGTGTGACCCTTTAGGTTCTCCATATTAATCCGGTTGTGAATAAATCAATTAGAAAATTCTAATCTTATTTAAATAAATCAATTAAACAATTAATTTATTTAAATAAATAATATTTATTCTACAATAGGGATAAGCCTCCCTAGCGATCAACGACTTTCCAGATAATATAGATTTCAACATTAATCATTAAAGAACCTTTGAGTAAATAGTTACCTTACAATTCAATCCTTCCACCATACAATGTCCCAATTAAATATAAGACATGGAATTAGTGTCAAGTCTTATTTTATTTAATTATATGTATTTCGATCTTTAAATGCACAACTCCAAATAATGCAAATTAGAAACTCCTTTCTAATTGCATTACCTATAACCAGGACTCTTTGGGTTGTCATTTATCGAATCACATAGGACATTTCTCTTCTTTTATTAGAAGTGGTAGATTCTTTATTGATCATATATTATCTCCATGTACAACTTGTTATACCCAAGCATACCCTTTGATATACCCTAAGGGTCTTAAGGAATAAGTCAAAGTATAACTCATCATACACAAGATACTATGATGATCTCAAATTCAAGGATTACTTGTACTACTATCACTACAGGAATTCCTATTGACAGGCAAGTAAAACTCCATTTGGTATTCCTTAGCGAGCCACGTTCAGTGAACTTATTCTCTAATAAGCACCTACATACTTGTTTTAGTGTCTCCACATAAACGATCATGAGATCAATCATCCTCATCCAATGAGCAAGCAACGTATGCACCAATCTATCCGGATTCACTAATCCCCAATTTAGTAATCTAATGATTGGGAACTATTTTAGTTTTAAGCTTTCTAAGAATTTAGATCTCATTAGAATGATCATCATCATTATTTTAAAAGCATTGCTTAAAACTATGAGTTTATCACATATTATAAAACAGCATCATATAGATAATTAAAAGCCTTTAATAAATTAATACTTTTTATTAATAAATGAATAAGATTGTTACAAAGTATATGCTTTATCATCAAACATGATTAGCTTGTGTGCATATTACTTTCAGGTTTCTCCTAACATAGTTTCAACAGATAAGTTAAAGTCTAATTTTTCCAGAGTCAAATTTAAACGTTGAGCGCAAGTAGGAAAAATAAAAGAATGGGTAGAACCGGTATCAAATAAGGTATAGACTTTGCTAGAGTTTATGATAAGCTAACCCGTGATGACCTCGTTCGGGTTCCTTACTTTTTGGGAGGTCATGACAAACACTTTCCCTTGAACTACCGACTTTGACTTTTCTGGGACGGCCTTTGGTGCTTCCATCCCAGCTTGACTTCGTTTTCCTGTATGATAAAATTGGGCTAGGTGACCTTCTCTTCCATAATTGTAACACGCTTAGGACTGCATCGCGCAGTTTGGACTGATGTGTCCCTCCCCTTAGCATTTGAAGTATATGATAGGTGGTCGTTCTCCTTCCTTAACAACGGGTGTTGGTGCTGACGTCTTTCCACCATTTTTGAATCTCCTCTTCTTGAAATCTCCACTTTTATTGTCGTGGCCATGATTACCACCGAAGTGGTTACCATTTCTGGCATGGTGATTCCCTCCACGTTTGTTGTCACCGCTTCGATGACTACTACCACTGGTTATCATTTTGTCGGCTGCTTTCTCTTGGTTGGGTTGACTCATTATCGCGCTCCAATAACTGAGCCCTATTTACAATATCTGAATACAAACACAGTTTGTGAGAAATTAGATATTGATGTATCTCATGTTTCAAACCTCTTAGAAACATCCGCGTCATTCTCTCCTCATTATCAACCAAGTGGGACGAAAACCGGGATAACTTGGCAAACTTGGCTTCGTACTGCGACACAGTCATATTGTTCTGCTCCAGCTTGATGAACTCTACCTCTTTCATGTGATGAATACTTTCGAAAAAGTACTTGTCATTGAACAGTTCTTTGAATTTCTCCCAATACATCTTTAGTGCGGCAGGTTGAGTACGCTTTACCGATTTCCACCAGTAATCTGCCTCTCCTCGCAACATAAAGGTGGCAAAGGGAACCTTTTGTTCCTCGGAGCATCCCAAGACATCAAATATCATGGTGATCAACTTTATCCACGTCTCCGCCTTAAGTGGTATTGGCTATCCAATAAACTCCGGTTGTCCCAGCTCCTTAAACTTCTTAGCAGTGACCGTCCGAGAGTTTCCAGTGTTTTGACCTATATTTTGGACATGAGTCTCTCTTTCCTGATGTTGCACGAATTGTAGAAAGCTCCTAAACATTCTGTCGTTCGCCATTTTGTCGGTGTTGTTATTCACCTGAGGATTATTGCCTTCCCGATGCACAATATCCTGGGTGTTGATCTGTGGTGACTCAACGGTCTCCTGTGCTCCATTGTTATTCTCAACATTCTCGGATGTCATTTTCAAATACTGCCACAAAACAAGGGTTAATTGACATGTCACATATTATTCATATACTCTGACCGACCAATTAAACTTAGGTAGGTCATACTAGCGAAGGAATTCCCCGTCTCTCCCCTCCTAGTTCTTGTCTCACATCTCAAACAGGGATCATATCCTTAAGCTTTGATACCAACTGTGACGCCCCCAAAATAGGTATACATCACCCAACTTGAGTCGCCAAATACACGGTACAAAATTCAAATACAACTTAATAATACAATTGTCGTGTAAAATATAACAAAACATAAATTGAGAGTTTTAATACGAATATTGTCTTCTAGATAGTATTCAACTCAAATGGAGTCCTCAATACATTTATTATCACACTATTTCATAGAATAGTGAGGACTACTAATGCTATCATTTGGACCGTCACTCCATTCCCTGACTAGTCTCGGCTACGTTATCATTTCCTGAAGAGGACAATGAAAGCAAAAGGGTGAGCTCAACTAGCCCAGTAAGAAATATTATGACTAAGATAATGCAAAATAATTTATCGTTTGCCTTCAACAGTGTTAAACTGATAAAATATAACAAACATCAAGTTTAACTACAGTGGAACAAGAAATCCATTATAAGAGTCAAGTAGGGCATAAAATCTACTATCTTCTATGATTTAAAAGGTTTTTCATCACTTTTATCGTTGAGACTCAGCTTAATAAATAATCCACATCATCGAATCACCCTTTTCTACTACCAATGATATTCTTTAGTATCACGACCACAAATTATCCATGCACTACGGGCCAAGGATATTCGTGTATTCATCAATGGTCATGATCATGCCAATAACTGTCCATCAATGCACTACAGGCTAATGAAGACTTTTACCACATCATTTGTAACATTACGGTTATGATTATACCGAATAATCCTTGGTCATAATCATACCAAGTACATCTATGCAGTACAGGCCACATATGACTTTCAACATATTATAAAAATGAGGATGATGACAATGATATAAGAATTCAATAAAACAAGTTCAAAGATAAAATTTTAAAGATTTATAATTTAATTTATCCAGAAATCAACAACGTCCAAATTGTCAACATGATACTGCTTTGTGGAGTAAAATTCAAGAATAATATTGTACCAAAAATAATTTGGACCGAAAACAAATAAATTTTTTTTTATCATGAATAGTACCCCGGGTGAATAGTACTCGAATGAATAGTACCCCGTGAATAGTACTCTAACATAAAAAAAGTTAAAACTTATCAAGAATGCTCTGAATAGTATTTTCATGAAAAGATACTGGATGAAGTGCAAATATCAAGGATATTCTACTAATTTCATGGAGTTTAGAAGCCAAAACTTTAACAAAACGAGTACAGAATTCGCAATCTGAAACGAAAATATGGAAGAAAATATTATTTCAAGTGAATATTGAACAAAAATAATATCCCTTACCTTGAAAAGAAGAATATTCCAACTGGTAGAGCGGGGATATTCTTTAAGAAAACTTTCACTGTTTTCTACGCTCTAAACTTTCTAAAACTCGAAAGAAATACGCTCAATATTATAGAAGAAGAATTCTCTGATTCTGGTGTGATTTTCAATTCTAACTGAGCATCCTATTTATAGGATAATGGAAAGGATACTATTTGAAAAAGAAATCACGGACGCAACAGTGGAATCACGGGCTTGCAACGTATTAGTACACTAATTAACACTTTGAACCAATAAGGGAGTACCCTATAAAATAATTCCCACGTTGCTGAAACAAATGCTTCCAACAAATATTATACTGACCAATCAGAGACTACCTCCATCTGAGGGGAATGCTAATTTCAAGATATTGACCAATGCGGGAACACCCTCATTTATAAAGTATTGAATAGGAAGCATACTTGAAAAATATTTGGCCAACATTCGTTCATAATCTGCCCCATTCCACATGTTACCTCATGGGCACAAATTATCACCCACACACTATTTAATATATAATACTAATACTTCAATCCACCATTTCCACTTTTCCACCAAACTTCCACTTTTCCACCAAAATTCCACCGTGAATTCCCCCCACCCATGAAAACTTTATATATATATATATATATATATATATATATATATATATAATAAACAAAATTGAGATAACCTCTACCGAAAGTTTTGAAAAATGGATAAATGGTGGTCCAAATAATACGCCAAAATTTACAACAAATACTTCATAAAAATTCCCTCAATATTTTTAACAACATATATCATCGTTATTATAATTCACAATATTTAACAACCAGGTCATTCCCAGGAAAGAAGGGGCTTTCCAATAAGGATTTCTCCCTATTGGCGCATGATTAGGTGACCAAACCTCTCATTGATGAACTTCTGGCATGTCGATAATATTGCAAATAATAATATTAATAACTTTGTCGTCTCAATTATTGATTTACTAATATATAAAATATCGACAATAATTGAATCAAATAACGTGAGATACTATGCTGTAATTACTGTAGCAATAATTAAAAAAAACTGAGTGACTTCTCACGTAAGCATCAATAATCAATACCGTGTGCTACTATGCAACCACACATATTAATGTACTTTTAACACCGGGTGTTTCAACAGTTAAAAATAAAATTTTCGCCGTTATTTTATTAAAAAGATATTGTTTGTCGTTTTTTTAATCCGACAATAATTCTATTGTGGGGTCCACCAATGATTGTGCCGTCGTACGAATATTCCCTGTTAAAACAAATATTCCCTGACCAATCGAATATAATATAACAACTTGCGTACTTTTAAAAATTTATAAATATTACCCACAACTATAACATTATATTAAATTCACTCCATAATATTCAAAAATGATATTTATAGAAAATTCATATTTATTCATAAAAGTTGGGGTCTTACAAACATGAATGAAGTAGCTGAAAGTAGTATGCATACAAGCCAATCATGTATGATGATAAAACATATACTTTGCAATCAATCTTATTTATTTATTAATAAATGAATTATTTATTAAAGGCATTTATTATCTACATGGTGCTGTTTTAATAATCTGTGATAAACCCATAGTTTTAAGCAATGCTTTTAGAATCATGATGAGATCATGCTAATGAGATCTAAATTCTTAGATAGCTTAAAACTAAAATGTTCCCAATCAATGGATTACTAAAAAGGGGATTAGTGAATCCGGATAGATTAGTACGTACGTTGCTTGCTCATTCGATGAGGATGATTGATCTCATGATCATTTGTGTGGAGACACTAAAGCAAGTATGTAGGTGCTTATTAGAAAATAAGTTCACTAAACGTGACTCGCTAAGGAATACCTAATGGAGTTTTACTTGCTCATTAATAGAATTCTCTGTAGTGATAGTAATCTGAATGATCCTTAGACTTGAGATCATCATAGTATCTTATATATAATGAATTACACTTTGACTTATTCCTTAAGACTCTTAGAGTATGTCAAAGGGTATGCTTGGGTGTAATAAGTTATATATAAAGATAATGAATGATCAATAAAGAATCTACCACTTCTAGTAAAAGAATAGAAATGTCCTATGTGATTCGATAAATAACAACCCAGGAATCATTGGTCAAGGTGAAATGAAATTGAAAAGTAGTTTCTAATTTGCATTCATTAGGAGTTGTGCATTTAGGAATCAAAATACATATAATTAAATAAAATAAGAATTGACAGTAATTCAATATCTTATATTTAATTGGGACATTGTATGGTGGAAGGATTGAATTGTACGGTAAATATTAACTTAAGTGTTCTTTTATGATTAATGTTGAAATATATATTATCTGGAAAGTGGTTGATCGCTAGGGAGGCTTATCCCTATTGTAGAATAAATATTATTTATTTAAATAAATTAATCGTTTAATTTATTTATTTAAATAAGATTAGAATTGTTCTAATTGATTTATTCACAATCGGTTTAATATGGAGAACCTAAAGGATCACACCATAAAAGGAAGAATAATTATTTAAGAAGTTAATGGCATAATCGTAATAATATATTAAGTATATTTAATTTAATCTATGGTGGTAGAATAAATTAAATAGCTTAATATTTATTATTTAATATTTTAGAAATATTAAATATAAATTAATAAGAGGAGACTTATTAATATTATTAAAATTATTATTATTTTAATTTCTAAAATAGTTTAGGAATTAATTTAATATAAGTACTCTCGTTTATTCCTAATAGGATTATGAGGGAAAATTAGTTAAAGGAGTTTAATTAATTATCCCAAATAAGATTAGGGAGTCCATTTAATTAAAAAAGTTTAATTAAATAAATAATACCTTATTTTTAATTAAATAGAGTTACCTGATATCTTTATAAAAGGAGTTTTATATCGGATATCAGATATACATAATTCCAAGTGGTTTGAGAGTACGCCCCTTTTTCTATAGAGAGAGGAAAAACTAGGGTTTGAGCCAATACACCCTTCTTCTTGAAAATTGTTCTTCCTTGGTGGATCACCTCTAAAGGCCATACACTTGGGTGGCTAACATTGATCAAAGGAAAGTATCTACCCGGAGATTCAAGGAGATCGCCGAGAAGTAGGAGGTGAACTAGTACTTGTGGAAGCTCGTATCTACAATGGTATGATTCCATAACTTCGTGTTCTTCGTTTTAATTAATAATATGCATAAAGGATGATCCGGGTAATTGGTTTGTGAAAATTTTTAAAATCTAATTTTATTTTGCTTCCGCTATTTTTGCAATTTGATTGCTACTTTGATTTTCACAAAACCTAACAATGGTATCAAAGCCAAAATTTATGTGAATTATTAATTATTTTGATTCTATATATGTATTGTGACGCCCCCAAAATAGGTATACATCACCCATCTTGAGTCGCCAAATACATGGTACAAAATTCAAATACAACTTAATAATACAACTGTCGTGTAAAATACGACAAAACTTAAATTGTGAGTTTTAAAACAAATATTGTGACAACCCGAGAATTTGAATATTTTTAAAATTTTTATTAATTGATTTAAGGTTCAATATTAGAACCTAGACAGAAAATAAGTGTATTCGTTTTCTATTTTTGAGAATGAATTTTGAGGATTTCAAAATTCAGTGAATGATTTAGGTGAATTATTCAGTATTAAGGGTATAAGAGAATATGTTCTGTGTATATTGTTGTATATGTGTACAGTATGTGGTTAATGTGACACCCCCAAATTCTGGTACTTCATTTCCTCAAGATTTGGTGTTCACTTAATCAAAACATTCATTTATAACTACCCAATTATAATAAAATTGAATAATAAAACCTGCCCATACATGAATAAACTTAAATAAAAATCTCCCAGGTTATCTAACCTTTAACAACAATCATTCAAATGCGGAAAGTAAATAAACTTCATTACAATCTTTAAACCAAAGTCTGAAAATAAAACTATCAAACTATTACAAGTCTTCAGTACTTGTTCATCTTTCCTTTTCCTTTACTGGTGCTAGGTACGTCACCAGTTTCAACTTTAGCTGTAAGAAATTTTACAGGAAAGAGTGACCAAACAAGGCCCACTAGAAATAACAATAAGTAAATCTTTAGACTTTTACATCAATTGCCAATATTAGGCTCAATAGAATTGAACAATATATTCTATTAACTTTCTAAAAATTTATAACATTCAGTGACGGTCTAATGACCACGAATCATGTCCACAGTTATAAGTAATCTTTCAACTTTAACTTTAACAGTCATAAGACTATAAGGACTCTACGTACTTAGGGGGATCAACCCTTTGTATAATGTATTGTGCACAACCATTTCAACACTAAGCGTAAACCTCTAATAAAAAAGTTGTTCATCTCAGTATTTAGAGTACAAGTCCGCACCAAAGTAAGTTTGGTTTGGATAAGTTTTCAAGGAAATTTGGAATTTAACGAACATCAACTAAGGAGTAGTTGAATAAGACCAATAACAATATACTACAGAATAATAGTGATTGAATCAATCATAGTAACTAAAGTCATGCATTAGAAATAATCTAATAGCATACAATTTGAATAACTATAACATACCTTGCTTTGAACAATATTAAGCCAAGGTTAATTAGAATTGAATACTAAACATACATGGCAATTCAGTTAGCATGTACATCAATAATTGAAATACAAGAATGACTTGTTCAACATCAAACCAAAGTTTAAACAACTTACATCATTATAAGGTAATCGAATTGAAAACAATAATTAGCTCAATAAGACAAAGGATTAGAAAACTTGCTCAATTATAAAATAGAGTTAGAAAACTTGCACAATGAAGTTTTGAGTTAGAGAACTTGCCTTTAGCACAAGCTAAACCCTTACCACTTGAATTAATACCCTATACATATGCCATATTGACATAGTTAGTCATTACCAACATTGTATATTTATATAAACAAATATATTCATCATATGGGTTAAATTACCCATTCACATAATCAACTATGTTACAAGTAGATAACACTTAATAACATGATCATTCATAGTTTAATACTACTGAAATTATCATTTAACATTACTATTATTAACACATAACATTTATTTTCAAAGTTTGTGTAATTAAACAAAAGCTATCGAAACCTTCGCTAACTCGTGCACTGCATTTCACAATTTACACTATGGTTCATTTATGCATACATGTCACATGAACCATTGGTTGGCGCTATGGTGTGTGGTCTTAAGTGACATGCTGCATGAGATTTAGATCATTGGTCAATAATGACTGCGCCATTGTAGAGTCCGTAATCCGTGACAACCTCGGCAACAAAGATGAACAAAAAGCCAAATTGGCCTAAAAGCTCGAATCTAATAGACTGATTATCATGTAATACACATATAAACTTCATATAATCATATTGTGAAGACTTCTAACATGTTCCTACTCATAAAATAACATAGACATCAAATATACAACACCCAATTTCAATGTTTTTGGCAAAAACTCCATTTTTGATATTTTCAATGGAAATCAACACTGTGATTTTGTTTTTCAATCAAAATAGAAATTTCAAAACATCATAGTTATGGTTATGCCTACTCTATCAATTTCCATAATCAATTAATCAATTTAACAACTAATAAAACCTTAAATTTCTATTTTAAATTAAGCCATATTCATATATATCTTCATATGAACACTGTGATATATTTTCTTCATAAAATACATACATAAATGAACTAGTATATCTATAATCATATATAAACTAGTAAAAACCTTTTACAAACAATTATCATACCAAGTTATATATATATATATATCAACAATTCATCCTATAAAATATTTTATAGAGAACTTTTTGGGAAGAAGAAAAACTAAATTAAGAAGATGATGGCTAGAGTTTGATTATCAATTTCTTTTCTCCAATTCATTTCTCAAACCTGTTAGAGTTTGTGACGCCCCCAAAATAGGTATACATCACCCATTCTGAGTTGTCAATACATGGTACAGAAACAACTACAACTTTATTATTACAACAGTAAAACTGTGAGTTTAAATACAAATATTATCTTCTAGACAATATTTATACTCAAATAAATCCTCATCACATTTATTGATACATTATTTTACAAAAATGGTGAGGACTACTAAACAATCCTTTCTAAAACCTTCATTCCATACCCCGACTTGCATTACTCGCTATATTCTCGCCTCCCGAGAAGAATGGAACAAAAAGGAAAAGGGTGAGCTCAACTAGCTCAAGAAAGAATATTATGACTAAGATAATATACAACAAATTATCGTTAGTCTTCAACAGGAAAAATTTAATAGAATCAATAGATAATAAGTAAGTTTGATCAATATTCGCAAAATGAAATAATAATTCATAGAAGAGTTACGTAGAGAATGAAATCTACTATAATCTATGAATTTAACAGATCCATCATCAAAATTTTATCCCCGTAACATCAATCAATATTCATCTCAAATCAAACATTCATCTTTGCACTCATGAGCCAAAGATATTCATCGATCATTCATGTTCATCTCAACACTGTTCATCTTTGCACTACTGAGCCAAAGATATTCATCGATTAGTCATGTTCATTTAAACACTGCTCATCTTTGCCACTGAAGCCAAAGATATTCTTCAAATCATTCATCTTTTTACACTACTGTGCCAAAGATATTCAATAATATCATCATTTAAGACCGAGGATGATGAAAAATATTTTTAAAGAACGAATCCAAAGGAAACAAAATGACAAGGATTAAGGATTAATGATTAGTACTTTGTTTTATCCATGTCCAACAATACCTCAAAAATAATCATAGTGGTGTAAAATTCAAGAATGATCAAAACATGGATACAATCAAAGCTAGTATCCGAATAGATATTTTGGACGAAAAGAAGAAATTTTATTTTTCTATGAATAGTCAGATATCGTGAATAGTCTCAGATATCGTGAATAGTCTTAATATACGAATAGTAACTCAGACACCAAAAGATAGAAATTCCACAAAAAAAACATTTTCACGCTTCATGAATAGTACTTTGTGAATAGTAACTTGTGAATAGTAACTCATGAATAGTAACTCATGAATAGTAACCCCACATGAAAAAGTTCCAAATTTGATAAAACTTCAGATCAACATTTCAAAGATAATGATATTGAAGAAATAATATCATTACGAAAAAAAATATCCTTACCTCAAAGAATCGATTTCTTGGAAGGAAAGGTCTCAAGTGATCTTTGAATGAAACTTGTCTTGAATAAAGAACTCTCAAAGTATCTAAATACTCACAAAATACGCTCAATAATATAGAGAGAGAAGAGAGAAAACTTTGTTTCGTGTGTGATTTTCAATTCTAACTTAGCCCTCTATTTATAGGAAAATGTTAGCCCACCAAGCAGGACTTGACCACAAGCACATTGATGGCTTTACCTGCTACTATTGCCACCCACCACATTTGAAATAAAATTCAGCACATTTCTTCACCAACCACAAGTGGGGCCCACTCAATTCTAGAATTTTCCACCAAAATCAATTATAAACCTAATTTCCGAATCAGACACCTCTTAAAATTCATAACAAATCATTCGTGAATTTTTAACGGTTCAAAATTTGTGGACATATACTCAACTTATGTATGTATAACATACCCAAAAATTACCACAATCCAACGGTCGGATTAAAAATTATAACCCCCGCAATATATCTCAAAACCCTTGATTTAATTTTTAATACCTCCAATCCGATAAAATACTGATAAAACACCTCAACATAATTTCTTCATTTATAACCACATAAATAAATCCATCATTTATATCCACATAAAATAAATATTTCTTTATCATATAAATCAATAATTAATTATTCACAAATAATATTACGTAATCACAATTATGACAACCAGTAGCTCCGGGAAAGAGGGGCTTTCAGATAAGGATTTCTCCTTCTTGGCGCCGCAATTAGGTGACCAAACCTCTCCTTGATGTAACTTTCTAGACATTGCCAATAATGCTATCTAATAATATTATTCAAATAATATGAATTATTGATCCGATAATGGAGATAATGTGCGTGACAATTATTGAACAATGAATAATATAAAATATCAACGCAAAGAATTATTGAATCAATAAAATAAAATATTGAATAAGAACTCACTGTGAAAATTATTGAGTAGTGCCTTCTTACGTAAGGATCAATAATTCAACAATTACATGCAATACTGGTGCTATCAGACAACCACGCCAGTATTCTTGTATTTTAACCACCGGGTATTCCAACAATGATAAATTGAATAACAACTTCTGTAGTTATTTTTAACCAACTTATATTTGTCGCTTTCTTCATCCAATCGCTTTCACATTATGGGGCCCACACATGGTCTCTTATTTGTCGCATTTAATATTCCCCGACAATGCGAATATTCCACGACCAAACGAATATTCCCCACAAAAATGAATATTTATAACCACTTGCTTATTTTGAAATATTTGCGTGATTTAACCCTTAACTATCCACATTAATCAAATCAACCCTTACTATCTCAAAATAATAAATAAAGGAAATTCCTTTTATTTAAAAAATTTTGGTCTTACAACCTCCCTCCTTATGAAATTTCGTCCTCGAAATTGACGATGCGTACTGGTGTTTTGAAAAGGTGAGGATACCTCGCTTTCATTTCCATTTCCAATTCCCGTCATTTCATTTCTCTATAGCATGATTCCTCCACAAAAATTTAACTTGTGGTATGACCTTTTCGCGTAGGGGACATGCTCCTTCCTATCCAAGATCTTGGCAGTACCTCCTCATACGTTAAGTCTTCTGCCTATCTCGTCCGGTTCTAACTCAATAACGTGGTTCGGGTCTTTCACATATTTACGAAGTACGGATATGTGAAACACATTATGAACACGAGACATACTCGAGGTAACGCAAGTCTATAGGCTACATTTCCTACTTCGTCAAGAATTTGAAATGGACCAATAAATCGTGGATTGAGCTTTCCTCTCTTCCCAAATCTTGTAACTCCCTTCCATGGAGCAACTCATAACAATACATGATCCCTACATTAAATTCCACGTCCTTTCGATGAAGATCCGCATAACTCTTTTGTCGATCTTGTCTTGGTTTGTGTGGCCCCCCAAAATTAGGTATACATCACCCATCTTGAGTCGCCACTTACATGGTACGTAATTTAAATACAACTTATTAACATAACTGTAAGTAGTACAATATCTACGACATAAGCGTGAGTTTAAATACAAATATCGCCTACTAGATATTATACAAACTCAAACAAAAGTCCTCATTACAGATTATTATCACACTATTTTACAGAATAGTGAGGACTACTAATGCTATCTTCAGGACCATCACTCGTTTCCCCGACTCGTCCCAGCTATATTATCATTTCCTGAAGAGAACAGTGAAAGAAAGGGTGAGCTCAACTAGCCCAGTAAGAAATATTATGACTAAGATAATGCAGAATAAATTATCAATAGTCTTCAACAATGTTAAACTGATAAAATACAATAGACAACCAGTTTAACTGCAGCAGAATATGCAATCCATTAAAAGAGTCAAGTAGAAAATAAAGTCTACTATCTTTTAGGTTTTAAAAGGTTTTTCATCATTATTATATAATTTGAGACTCGACTTTAATAAATATTCCACATCATCGAATCACCCCCGCACTACTCTGACAAGGATATTCTTTAGTATCACGACCACAATTATTCATGCACTACGGGCCAAGAATATTTGTGTATTCATTAATGGTCATGATCATGCCAACAACTGTCCATCAATGCACTACGGCCACTGAGGATTTTTATCACATCATTTGTAACATTACGGTTATGATTACAATCAATAGTCTCTCAGTCATAATCATACCAAGTCCATCTATGCACTACTGAGCCACAGATGACTTTCAAAAAATATAAACATGAGGATGATGACAATGATATAAGAATTCATAAAACAAGTTCAAGAATTATTTTATCCGTGGAATTATTAACGTCCAAATTGTCAACATGATCTTTGTTTTGTAGAGTAAAATTCAAGAATGATCGGAAGAATATTTCCATGAAAAGATCTTTGGATGAAACGCAAATATCAAGGATATTCTACTAATTTCATGGAGTATAGAAGTCAAAGTTTTAACCAACTAGGTATAATAAAGAATGGAATAACAAAAGAAATCACCATGCATGCGATGAGCCATGCATGACGTGTTATTCCAACGAATAATAAATAACGGAACCAAAGTCGGTGAAATTCACACCGACGGGATGTTCCAACAGAATAATAAAGATGGAACCGGATCCGGTGTAAAACACACGATAGGATATTCCAATGTAATAATAAAGATTTTAACCAGGTCCGGTGTAAACACACATGACGTGATGTTCCAATGAGAATAATAAAGAGCGGAACCGAGTGCGGTGTAAAACACACGCATGATGATGTTCCAACAGAATAATAAAGAGCGGAACCAGTCCTGTGTAAAACACACGAGACGGATGTTCCAATGTAATCATAGAAGAATGTCACCAAGTATAGGGTAAACCACATTATACGAGTTATTCCACCGAATAATAAGCAATGGAATAACAACAGTTCTCTTCATGAATAAGAAAGAATAACACCCCTTACTTTTGGTAGGAGATTGAATCTGCGCAGGTGTAGTAACAAAATACTCTTCTTCTTTCTCTCTTATTCTTTCTATACTTTCTCTATAGCTTGAATGAATTAAGTGAAAATAATGAAGCCCTAGGCCTCTATTTATAGAAGATTTCTAGCTTAGCACCGCTTAGTGTGAAAAGGCAAGTGGCTTGACGTAATCGGTTTGACCTTTGTAATGTGAAACGACAAGTGGTTCGACGCCTGTAATGTGAAACGACAAGTGGTTCGACGTCTGGTAAAGGTAATTACTATTAACGAAGATAAATACTATTGACGAAGGTAAATACTATTCACAAGGGTAATTACTATTGACGAAGGTAATTACTATTGACGAAGGTAAATACTATTCACAAGGGTAATTACTATTGACGAAGAGACTCTTAGATGATGACATATGAGCCCCCCATAAAATAATCAAACTTACCACAAATCATTTTTTTTTTATCAACACATATTTAATCTTTCAACAATTATTAATCATTTATAACTTGTCGTCTCAATTATTGATTTAATACTATAACATATTATACAGATGATACTGTGACAATAATTGAATCAATAATATAAGAGATATGATGCAGCAATTACTGTAGCAATAATTGAGCATAGCTGAGTGACTTCTCACGTAAGCATCAATAATCAATACCGTGTGCTACTATGCAACTACGCGTATTACTGTACTTTTACCACCGGGTAGTTCAACAGTTTTAACGGTAACACCTCCGCCGTTATTTTTATAAAATATTTTTTGTCGTTTTCTTTCAATCCGACAATAATTACATTAATGGGGTCCACCAATGATTGAGCCATTATGCGAATATTCCCTAACAAAAGAATATTCCCGACCAAACGAATATTTTATAAGAACTTGCATACTTTGTAAAATTTATAAATATTACCCACAACTATAACATTATATCAAATTTATTCCATAATATTCAAAAATAATATTTATAGAAAAATTCATCTTTATTTATAAAAGTCAGGTCTTACAACCTCCCTTCTTATGAAATTTACGCCTCGAAATTAGGGTGCGATACACAGTATGTCGAAGAGGTAAGGATACCTTGATTTCATTTGATTCTAACTCCCAAGTCATTTCCTCAACATCGTGGTTCCTCCACAAAACTTTGACTTGAGGTATAACCTTTGAGCGTAGAATATGTTCCTTCTTATCCAAAATTTGAACAGGAACCTCTTCATACGTCAAATCTTCCGCTATTTCGTCCGGTTCTAACTCAATAATATGGTTCGGGTCTTTCACATATTTACGTAACATAGATATGTGAAAAACGTTATGAACACGAGACATATTTGGCGGTAAAGCGAGTCTATAGGCCACAGTTCCTACTCGATCGAGGATTAAAAATGGACCGATGAATCGAGGATTAAGTTTTCCTCTTCTTCCAAATCTTATAACTCCTTTCCATGGAGCAACTCTTAACAACACATGATCTCCTATATCGAATTCCACGTCCTTTTGATGAAGATCAGCATAACTCTTTTGTCGATTTTGTGAGGTTTTTATACGTTGTCGGATCATTTGAATCTTTTCCGTAGTCATACGTACCAACTCTGGTCCCAACAACGTTGCTTCACCCACCTCATCCCAGCATACTGGAGAACGACACTTTCTTCCATACAATGCTTCGAATGGAGCCATGCCAATACTTGCTTGATAACTGTTGTTGTAGGAAAACTCCACCAATGGTAAGAACTTGTCCCAACTCCCTTGAAATCAAGGACACAGAGCCTTAATAGATCTTCAAGAGTTTGAATAGTCCTCTCCATTGTCCGTCCGTCGTCGAGGATGATATGCCGAAAGCTAAATCGTAAGTCTGCGCTCATAGCTTTTTGCAAACTAACCCAAAATCGTGAAGTGAATCTTGGGTCTCGATCGAAACTATGGATACCGGCATACCATGCGATCTTACAATCTCGTTTATGTACATCTGAGCAAGACGTTCAAGTGTATAAGTTTCAGATGTCGGTAAGAAATGAGCGGACTTGGTCAATCTATCAACAATGACCCAAATCGCATCAATGCCTTGAGAAACCTTAGGAAGGCCGTGAACGAAATCCATGGTAATGTGCTCCCACTTCCATTCTGGAATTTCAAGTGGTTGCAATGGACCTTTTGGTACTTGATGCTCTGATTTAACTTCGTTGACAAGTTAGACACCTTGAGATAAACAAATATATCTCTCTCTTCATATTGCTCCACCAAAATGTATAGCGAATATCATGATACATTTTGGTACACCTGAGATGGATTGCAAATGGTGTGTTGTGCGCCTCCATCATGATATTATACTTTAAATCGTGGTCGTTAGGAACACAAAGTGCGGAGTTGACTCAAGTATTCCTTCTTCATCGATTCTTGCTTCCTAAGATAGCACCTTCTTGCACTTTCTTCCTCATACGCATCGACTCCAGTGCGTAGCTTGAGCGGCGACTTTAATTTTATCAATTAAAGTCGGTTCTACTTTCAGAGTATACTCGTTGTCATCACATGCGTCCCCAGAGTCTTTAATTCTATCTCCATCCTTTGTAAGTCACACAAAATGGGCCTTTGCGTTGACAATATCGCACTTGTACTTGCATATGATTTCCTACCAAATGCGCCGCCTACCACGCTTTGCTTTTCGGGATGGTATTGGATGGTATGATCATAATCTTTCATGATTCGAAGCCAACGTCGTTGTCGCATGTTGAGTTCCTTTTGAGTGAAGAAATATTTGAGGCTTTTATGATCCGTAAAGATCTCCACTTTCTCCCCATACAAGTAATGCCTCCAAATTTTAAGTGCAAAGACAACAAATGCTGACTCTAGATCATGAGTAGGATAATTCCTCTCATATTCTTTGAGTTGTCGCGAGGCATAGGCTATTACTTTTCCATGTTGCATGAGAACACATCCCAACCCTTTGCCCAAGCATCATCAGAGATGACAAATCCTCTCGAGCGGATGGTATTGTCGAGCAGTCTTGAAATAAGTCTCCTCTTGAGTTCTTGAAAACTCTTCTCACATTCTTCGCTCCAACCGAACTTTGTATCTTTCCGAGTCAATTGAGTCGATGGAATAGCGATTCGAGAAAATCCTTCCACGAATCTCCGATAATAACCACTTAAACCGAGAAAGCTACGTGACTTGATTCATCATGATTTAGGTTGTTCCCGACTTTGAATAGCTTCAATCTTTCTTTGGGTCAACAGATATTCCATGACTTGATACCACGTGCCCAAGGAATGCTACTTCTTCAAGCCGAACTCGCATTTCTTCAACTTGGCATAAAGCTTATATTCACGAAGCTTTTGGAGTGTCGACCTCAAGTGTTGCTCATGATCTTCACGGCTTTTGGAATAAATAAGGATGTCATCAATAAAGACGACCACAAAGTGATCTAAATATTCCTTGAATACTCGGTTCATCATATCCATGAAGGCGGCGGGAGCATTAGTCAATCCAAAGGACATGACTAGGAATTCATAATGCCCGTCTTAGGAGTTCTGAAAGCCGTCTTTGGAATGTCGGTGATTCTAATCTTCAATTGGTGATATCCTAACGAAGATCAATCTTTGAAAAATTTGGCTCCTTGCAACTGGTCAAAACAGGTCATCAATACGTGGCAATGGATACCTATTTTTGATGGTGACATGATTCAACTCCCGATAATCAATACAAAGTCGCATACTCCCATCTTTCTTCTTCACGAATAGAGCAGAGCACCCCAAGGAGAAGTACTAGGGGCCGAATAAAGCCAATGTCTAACAATTCCTGCGGTTGGGTCTTTAACTCCTGAAGTTCAATAGGAGCCATTCGATATGGGGCTTTGGAAATAGGTTTTTCTGGGTTCAAGGTCGATACAAAATTTAATTTCACGCTCTGCAGGGGTAGGCGGGAAGTTCTTGAGGAATACGTCGGAAATTTATTAACAATAGGAATATCGTTTAAAACCGGCGTATTTTTATTTAAATCATGACATGAGCTAAGAAAGCTTGACATCCGTTTTTTCAATAAACGAATAGCTTTATGGCTTGAGATGACCGTGATTGATTTTAATGGTTTGGTCGTTTGAATTAAGCATAACAGGTTGGTTAGGAATATGAAAGCTAACAACCTTA
This sequence comes from Panax quinquefolius, assembly GCA_020205615.1. Lineage (NCBI taxonomy): Eukaryota > Viridiplantae > Streptophyta > Magnoliopsida > Apiales > Araliaceae > Panax > Panax quinquefolius. The sequence goes on from CM035162.1 coordinate 57,057,315, forward strand.
CGAAAACAATCAATTTTGCATGATAAGTAGTTAACCAATCAATCCCTAGAATCACGTCAAATGCAAGTATTTTTAATGAAATAAGATCGACAGTAATGTGAGGGTACCGATTTGAACCAAACAAGACTTATAAACAAAGATGGATGTAATGAAGGTTTCTCCCAACGGAGTTTCCACAGATAAGTCAAAGTCTAATTTCTCCTGAGTCAAATTTAATCGATGGCGCAAGTAGGAGAAATAAAAGAATGGGTAGAACCGGTATCAAATAAAGTATAGACTTCATTAGAGTTTATGATAAGCTTACCCGTGATGACCTCATTCGGATTCCTTGCTCTTTGGGAGGTCACAACAAATGCTCTCCTTAGACTACTGGGTTTTGAATTTTCTGTGATGGCCTTTGGTGCCTCCATCCTAGTGAATTTGTCTTGATGGCGACAAAATCGAGCTAAGTGACCTTCTCTTCCACAATTATAACATGCTTTAGACTAAGCATGACGCAGCTTGATTTGGTGATGTGTCCCTCTCCTCGCATTTGAAGCATATGATAGGTGGTCTTTCTCCTTCCTTAACAATGGGTCTTTGGTCTTGGCGTCTTTCCATCATTGTTGAATCTCCTTTTCTTGAAATGTCCATTCTTATTGTTTTGGCCACGATTACCACCGAAGTGGTTACCATATCTCGCCCGTTGATTCCCTCCACGCTTGTTGTCACCGCCTCGATTGACTATTCTCATTGTATTATAATTTTGCTTACCGCTCTCTTTTAGTTGCGTTGACTCATTATCGCGCTCCACTAATCGAGCCCTATTTACAACATCTGAATACAAACACGGTTTATGAGAAATAAGATGTTGACGTATCTCCCGACTTCAAACCTCTTAAAAACATTCGCGCCATTCTCTCTTCATTATCCACCAAGTGGGGACGAAACCGTGATAACTCCGCAAATTTTGCCTCGTATTGCGACACGGTCATATTGTTTTGTTCCAACTTGATAAACTCCACCTCCTTCATGTGGCGAATACTTTCAAGAAAGTATTTGTCGTTGAATGCGACTCTGGAACTTCTCCCAAGATATCTTTAAGACAATTTGGTTGAGTATGTTTCTACCGATTCCCACCAAAGAATCCGCCTCTCCACAAGACATAAAAGCGTGAAAGGAACCTTTTGCTCCTCGGAGCATCCCAAGACATCAAATATCTTGGTAATCTGCTTTATCCATGCTTCCGCGAAGTGGTTTTGGCTCTCCCTTAAACTCCCGGTGGTCCCAGCTCCTTAAATTGTTTAGCGGTGACCGCCTGAGAGTTTTCCGTGTTTCCACCTACGTTTTGGGCCAGAGTCGCTCTACTTTGTTGTTGCATAAATTGCATAAAGCCTCTGAACATTTGATCATTTGTCATTTGGTCAGTGTTGTTGTTTGCATGAGGATTGTCGCCTTCCTGATGCACATTATCTTGATTATTGATATGTGGTGAATCAACGATCGCCTGCGCTCCATTGCTATTCTCAACATTCTCAGATGTCATTTTTGACATCGCCACAAAACAAAAGGTTAATTGACATGTAACAAATTATCCTTATCTTCTGACCAACCAATAAAATAGCACATAAACTTAGGTAGGTCATACTAGCGAAGGTATTCCCCGTCTCTCCCCTCCTAGTACTATTCTCACATCTTAGCCAGGGATCACATCCTAAGCTCGATACTAACCGTGGCGCCCCCAAAATTAGGTATACATCACCCATCTTGAGTCGCCACTTACATGGTATGCAATTTAAATACAACTTATTAACATAAGCGTAGGTATACAATACGACATAACTGTGTGAGTTTAAATACAAATATTGTCTACTAGATATTATACAAACTCAAACAAAAGTCCTCATTACAGATTATTATCACACTATTTTACGAATAGTGAGGACTACTAATGCTATCTTCAGGACCATCACTGCTTCCCCAGACTCGTCCCGGCTATATTATCATTTCACAAGAGAACGGTGAAAGAAAGGGTGAGCTCAACTAGCCCAAGAAGAAATATTATGACTAAGATAATGCGAGAATAAATTATCAATAGTCTTCAACAATGTTAAACCGATAAAATACAATAGACAACCGGTTTAAGCTGCGGAAGCTGAATATGCAATCCATTAAAAGAGTCAAGTAGAAAATAAAGTCTACTATCTTTTAGGTTTTAAAAGGTTTTTCATCAACATTATAGCCGAGACTCGACTTTAATAAATATTCCACATCATCGAATCACCCCGCACTACTACTGACCAAGGATATTCTTTAGTATCACGACCACAATTATTCATGCACTACGGGCAAGAATATTTGTGTATTCATTAATGGTCATAATCATGCCAACAATCGTCCATCAATGCACTACTGACCACGAGGATTTTTATCACATCATTTGTAACATTACGGTCATGATTACACCAATAGTCTCTGGTCATAATCATACCAAGTCCATCTATGCACTTTCAGAGCCACGAGATGACTTTCAAAAAATATAAACATGAGGATGATGACAATGATATAAGAATTCAATAAAACAAGTTCAAGAATTATTTTATCCGAGAATTATTAACGTCCAAATTGTCAACATGATCTTTGTTTTGTAGAGTAAAATTCAAGAATGATCGGGAAGAATATTTCCATGAAAGATCTTTGGATGAAACGCAAATATCAAGGATATTCTACTAATTTCATGGAGTTTAGAAGTCAAAGTTTTAACCAACTAGGTATAATAAAGAATGGAATAACAAAAGAAATCACCATGCATGCGATAGACCACACGACGGGTTATTCCAATGTAATAATAAATAACGGAACCGGTCGTGTGAAATTCACACCGACAGCGGATGTTCCAACGAGAATAATAAAGATGGAACCGGATCCGGTGTAAAACACACGAATAGGATATTCCAATGAGAATAATAAAGATTTTAACCAGTCCGGTGTAAAACACATGCATGGATGTTCCAACAGAATAATAAAAAAGATTTTAACCAGTGCGGTGTAAAACACACGAGCGGGATGTTCAACGAATAATAATAAAGATTTTAACCCGGTCGGTGTAAAACACATGCATGGGATGTTCCAATGTAATCATAGAAGAATGTCACCAAGTATAGGGTAAACCACAGTATCAAAGTTATTCCACCGAATAATAAGCAATGGAATAACAACAGTTCTCTTCATGAATAAGAAAGAATAACACCCTTACTTTTGGTAGGAGATTGAATCTTTAAACGATGTAGTAACAAAATACTCTTCTTCTTTCTCTCTTATTCTTTCTATACTTTCTCTCTCTATAGCTTGAATGAATTAAGTGAAAAATAATGAAGCCCTAGGCCTCTATTTATAGAAGATTTCTAGCTTAGCACCGCCGCGGTGAAAAGGCAAGTGGCTTGATTGTTTGGTTTGGCCTTTTGTAATGTGAAACGACAAGTGGTTCGACGCCTGTAATGTGAAACGACAAGTGGTTCGACGTCTGGTAAAGGTAATTACTATTAACGAAGGTAAATACTATTGACGAAGGTAAATACTATTTACAAGGGTAATTACTATTGACGAAGGTAATTACTATTGACGAAGGTAAATACTATTCACAAGGGTAATTACTATTGACGAAGAGACTCTTAGATGATGACATATGAGCCCCCCATAAAATAATCAAACTTACCACAAATCATTTTTTTTTATCAACACATATTTAATCTTTCAACAATTATTAATCATTTATAACTTGTCGTCTCAATTATTGATTTAATACTATAACATATTATACAGATGATACTGTGACAATAATTGAATCAATAATATAAGAGATATGATGCGTGAATTCTTTGAGCAATAATTGAGCATAAATGAGTGACTTCTCACGTAAGCATCAATAATCAATACTGCAGTGCTACTATCTTAACTACGCCAGATTCTCGTACTTTTTACCACCTAGGTTAGTTCAACAGCTTTAAACGGTAACACCTCCGTAGTTATTTTTATAAAATATTTTGTCGTTTTCTCAATCCGATAATAATTACATTAGGGGTCCACCAATGATTGAGCCATTTATGCGAATATTCCCTAACAAAAAGAATATTCCCCACCAAACGAATATTTTATAACAACTTGCATACTTTGTAAAATTTATAAATATTACCCACAACTATAACATTATATCAAATTTATTCCATAATATTCAAAAATAATATTTATAGAAAAATTCATCTTTATTTATAAAAAGTTGGGGTCTTACAGGTTTGTATATCGTTGTCGAATCATTTGGATCTTTTCGGTGAGTAAATACGTATTAACTCGGGTCCCAACAATGTTGCTTCACCCACCTCATCCCAACATATTGGAGAACGACATTTTGTCCATATAATGCTTGAATGGAGCCACACCTATACTTGCTCGATAATCTGTTGTTGTAGGAGAATTCCACCAATGGTAAATACTTATCCCAACTACCCTTGAAGTCTAGGACACGAGTCTTAATAAATCTTCAAGAGTTTGAATAGTCCTCTCGATTGTCCGTCTCTGCTTTGGGGATGGTATCTTTGAACTAAATCGCAAATCCGTGCCCATAGCTTTTTGCAAGCTAACCCAAAATCTTGAAGTGAATCTTGGGTCACGATCCAAACTATGGATACAGGGCATGCCATGCAACCTCACAATCTCATTTACGTGCATATACTAGCAAGACGTTCAAGTGAATAAGTCTCCGTGATCGGCAAGAAATGAGCGGACTTGGTTAATCTATCAACAATAACCCAAATAGCATTGATGCCTTGAGAAACCGTAGGAAGACCCGTGAACGAAATCCATGATAATGTGTTCCCACTTCCATTCCGAATCTCAAGTGGTTGCAACGGACCCTTAGGTACTAGATGCTCGCGCCTTTACACGTTAAAGTTAAACACATCGAGATAAACTTTGCAATCTCTCTCTTCATATTATTCCACCAAAATGTATGTCAAGATCACGATACATTTTAGTACTTCCAGATGGATTGCAAATGGTGTATTGTGTGCCTCCATCATAATCTTGTACTTCAAATCGTAGTCGTTAGGAACACAAAGTCTAGAGTGGACTCAAGTATTCCTTCTTCATCAATTCTCGCTTAGGAATAGCTCCTTCTTGTACTTTCTTCTTCATACGACGTGTCGATTTCCGGATTCGGTGGCTTGAGCAACCTTAACTTTTTCTATTAAAGTTGGCTCTGTCGCGTATACTTGACATCATCGCTTTTCGTTCCGCATATGATCTTCTACTCAATCGCGTCGGCTACGTTAAACTTTACCGGGATGGTATTGAATAGTGTGGTCGTAGTCTTTCAATAGCTCGAGCCAACGTCATTTGCCGCGTGTTGAGTTCTTTTTGTGAAGAAGAAATATTTAAGGCTTTTATGGTCCGAATATATCTCCACTTTCTCCCCATATAGATAGTGCCTCCATATTTTTAAGCGCTGCATTGCGATCACGCTAACTCTAGATCATGAGTAGGATAATTCCTCTCATACTCTTTTAAGTTGTCATGAGGCATAGGCTATGACTTTCCCACATTGCATGAGAACACATCCTAACCCTTTGCACGAAGCATCATTGTAGATAACAAATCCATCCGAACCGGATGGTATTGTTAGAGCAGTCTTAAAATAAGTCTCCTCTTAAGCTCTTGGAAACTCTTCTCGCATTCTTCAATTTGGCATATATTGGTTTTCACGAAGCCTTTGGAGTACCAAATTTTCAAATGGTGCTCATGATCTTCACTGACTTTTGGAATATATAAGGATGTCATCAATAAAGACAACAACGAATCGATCCAAATATTCCTTGAATACTCGGTTCTCATCATATCCATGAAAGCCGGGGAGCATTAGTTAGTCCGAAAGACATGACTAAGAATTCATAATGCCCATACCGAGGATTACGAGGCGGTCTTTGGAATATCCTCGATTCTAATTTTCAAATTGATGATATCCGAATCGAAGATCGATTTTGAAAAGAATTGTGCCCTTGCAATTTGGTCAAACAAGTCATCAATACGAGGTAGAGGATACCTATTCTTGATGGTGACATGGTTCAATTCCGATAGTCAATACAAAATCGCATACTCCCGTCTTTCTTTTTACAAATAAAACAGGAGCACCCCAAGGAGATGTACTAGGACGAATGAAACGATGTCCAACAATTCCTGTAGTTGGACCTTTAACTCCACGAAGTTCAATAGGATCCATTCGATATGGGGTTTTAGAAATGGGCTTTGTACGGGTTCAAGATCAATAAAGAATTCAACTTCACGTTACGGGGGTAGACCGGAAGTTCTTCAGAAATCGTCAGGAAAGTCAATAACAACAGGAATATTATTCAAATTTGGCGTGTCTTTATTCAAATTCATAACATGGGCTAAGAAAGCTTGACATCCGTTTTCAATAAACGAATAGCTTTATGATTAGATATGACGTTGATTGATTTTAATGGTTTAGTTGCTTGAATTAAATACAACAAAGTTGGTTAGGAATATGAAAACTAACAACCTTACGAAAACAATCAATTTTGGCATGATGAGTAGTTAACCAATCAATCCCTAAAATCACATCAAAAGCAAGTATCTTTAAAGAGATAAGGTCAGCGGGTAAGGTGATGGTGCCAACTTGAATCAAACAAAATTTATAAGCGATGGATGTGATGAAAGTTTCTCCTAACGGAGTTTCCACAGATAGGTCAAAGTCTAATTTCTCCTGAGTCAAGTTTAAACGTTGAGCACAAGCGGAGAGATAAATGAATGGGTAGCACCAAAGATGTCGAGTAAGGTATAAACTTACGCAAGAATTTATAAATAGCTTACCCGTGATCACCTCGTTTGGGTTCCTCGCATTATGACCAAATCAACAAACGCTCTTCTCGGAATTATTGACTTTGACTTTTTAGGGGACGGTCTTTTGAGTCACCGTCCCCATTGAACTAGGTTTCGCTATCAGTCTAATCTCGAAAGCGATATGTCCTTCCTTTCCACAACTATAGCATACCTTGAATCGTTGTGGGGCGGGTTTGGTGATATGTCCCTCTTTTCGCATTTGTAGCATATGACCGGTGGTCGTTCTCCTCCTTAGAACCGATTCTTTGCCAAGACTTTGTCGTCTTCATATAGTCGTTGTTAAATCTCCTCTTTTTAAAATCTCCTCCCACTCGCTTCTTCATTTTTCATGACCATGATTACCACCAGAGTGGTTACCATTTCATCCGTCATTCTGCTTTCTTTCTTCGCAGTTATCATTATTACATTGACCGCTATCTCTGATACGATCCTGGTTATGGTCCCTCGGTTGACCGTACTCGTTATCTCGCTCTAATAATTGAGCCTCATTTACAACATCTCGAATAAAGAGAAAGTTTATGAAAAATGATAATGGCGTATCTGGGTTTCAAACCTCTAAGAAACATCCGCGCGTCATACGTTCCTCATTCTCCACCAAATGAGGTGCAAACTCGATAACTCGCAAACTTTGCCTCGTCTTTGAGACACCGTCATGTTGTTTTGCTCTAATCGATGAACTCCACTTCCTTCATATGACGAACACTTTCGGAAAGTATTTGTCATTAAATAGTCTCTGAAACGCCTCCCAAGACATCTTTGAAAAGTACCGGTGGATGGAGTGCGCTTCACGAGACTCCCACCGATGATCTCCGCCTCGCCACGGAACATATAGGTGGCGAATGGAACCTTCTGTTCCTCCGTGCATCCCAAGACATCGAATATCTTGGTAATTTGTTTGACCCATGTTTCCGCCATGATCGGATCGGCTTTCCCTTAAATTCGTGGTCCCAACTCTTTGAATCGCTTGGTTGTGACAAACCGTGAATTGCTATCATTTCCTCCTCAGATTTTGAACACGAGTCTCCCTCGTGCGATTTTGCATGAACTGCAAAAGCTTCTAAACATCCCTCGTTCATCATCTCGCTTTCGGTGGTGTTGTTCACGGGAGGAACATTGCCCGACTGTTGCACGTTCTCCTCGTTGGTAAATACAGCATCTCCACGGTCTCATTTACTCCATTTGTTAATATTCTCGATCGACATTCTCAAATCATCGTAATAAAACAAGGGTTAATTAAGGAAATCAATATATCACATAATATCCCTATATCTTGACCAACTAACAAATAAGCTTAGGTAGGACACACTAGCGAAGGATTTACTCGTCTCTCCCTCCTAGTTCTATTCCCCGATCTCCGCCAGAGATCATATCCCTAAGCTCGATACCAACCGCGACGCCCCCAAAATAGGTATACATCACCCATTACGAGTTGTCAATACATGGTACGTAAACAACTACAACTTTATTATTACAACAAGAAAAGCTGTGAGTTTAAATACAAATATTATCTTCTAGACAATATTTATACTCAAATAAATCCTCATCACATTTATTGATACATTATTTTACAAAATGGTGAGGACTACTAAACAATCCTTTCTAAAACCTTCATTCCATACCCAGGCTAAGTACTACGCTATATTCTCGCCTCCACGAGAAGAATGGAACAAAAGGAAAAGGGTGAGCTCAACTAGCTCGAAAAGAATATTATGACTAAGATAATATACAACAAATTATCGTTAGTCTTCAACGGGAAAAATTTAATAGAATACAATAGACAACAAGTTTCGGATCAATATTCGCAGTGAAATAATAATTCATAGAAGAGTTACGTAGAGAATGAAATCTACTATAATCTATGAATTTAACAGTCCATCATCAAAATTTTATCCTCGTAACATCAATCAATATTCATCTCAAATCAAACATTCATCTTTGCACTACTGAGCCAAAGATATTCATCGATTAGTCATGTTCATCTCAACACTGCTTCATCTTTTTTGCACTCTGAGCCAAAGATATTCATCGATTAATCATGTTCATTTAAACACCTATTCATCTTTGCTACTACTGCCAAAGATATTCTTCAGAAATCATTCATCTTTGCACTACAGGCCAAAGATATTCAATAATATCATCATTTAAGACTGAGGATGATGAAAAATATTTTTAAAGAACGAATCCAGTGAAACAAAATGACAAGGATTAAGGATTAATGATTCATACTTTGTTTTATCCATGTCCAACAATACCTCAAAAATAATCATAGTGGTGTAAAATTCAAGAATGATCAAAACATGGATACAATCAAAGCTAGTATCCAGAATAAATATTTTGGACGAAAAGAAGAAATTTTATTTTTCTATGAATAGTCTTGATATCGTGAATAGTCTTAGTATCGTGAATAAGTAACTCAAACACCAAAGATAGAAATTCCACAAAAAAAACATTTTCACGCTTCATGAATAGTACTCGTGAATAGTAACTTTCGTGAATAGTAACTCATGAATAGTAACTCATGAATAGTAACCCCGACATGAAAAAGTTCCAAATTTGATAAAACTTGGATCAACATTTCAAAGATAATGATATTGAAGAAATAATATCATTACGAAAAAAAAATATCCCTTACCTCAAAGAATCGATTACTTGGAAGGAAAGGTCAAGTGATCTTTGAATGAAACTTATCTTGAGCAAAGAACTCTCAAAGTATCTAAATACTCACAAAATACGCTCAATAATATAGAGAGAAAAGAGAAAAACTTTGTTTACGTGTGATTTTCAATTCTAACTTAGCCCTCTATTTATAGGAAAATGTTAGCCAGTACCGGCGGACTTGACTTGCTGCACGATGGCTTTACACGCATACGTGATACTGTGATAACTTTGTCGTTCTGCATAAGAACACAACCCAACCCTTTATGTGAGGCATCACTGTACACCACAAAATTTCCTGTATTATCTTGTAATTTCAACACAGGTACCATACTTAACTTCTTCTTTAAATCTTGGAAACTCTCTTCACATTTCTCCGTCCAAACGAATTTTACAGCTTTTCTTGTCAAATTTGTTAGCGGAGTGGCTATCTTAGAAAAATCTTAAATGAATCTTCTATAATAACAAGCCAGTCCAAAGAAACTCCTCACTTCTGATGGTATTCTTGGTTGTTCCCAATTGATCACAGCTTCCACTTTTGACGGATCCACTGAAATCCCATCTTTGTCAATAACATAACCCAAAAATTGTACACGGTCGAGCCAAAATTCGCACTTAGAGAATTTCGCGTCAGCTTTTCCTTCCTTAGTGTTTCCAATGTCAAACGTAAATGTTCCACGTGTTCTTCTTGAGTTTTGGAATACACCAGAATGTCATCAATAAATACCACTACAAACTTGTCTAAGAATGGTTTAAACACTCTGTTCATCAAATCCAAGAACGCAGCAGCGGCATTAGTTAAACCAAATGACATCACCAGAAACTCGTAATGTCCATACCGAGTTCTGAATGTCGTTCTAGGTATATCCTCCTTTCTTACCTTCAATTGGTGATACCCACTTCTCAAATCTATTTTCGAGAAATATTTAGCACCCTTCCGCTGGTCAAACAAGTCATCTATTCTAAGCAACGGATACCTATTCTTAATAGTGACCTTGTTTAACTCCCTATAATCAATGCAAAGATGCATTGATCCGTCCTTCTTCTTAACGAATAAAACTGGCGCTCCCCATGGTGATACGCTTGGTTGAATATAGTTATTGTCCAGCAATTCTTGCAACTGTACCATCAGTTCCTTCATTTCTACTGGAGCCATTCTGTACGGGGCCTTCGATATCGGTGTTATTCCCAATGCTAAGTCGATCACGAACTCAATTTCTCTGTCAGGCGGAAGTCGTGGCAAATCTTCTGGAAACACGTCTTCGAATTCTCTCACTACCGGTATTTCTTCTAGTTTCACACCCTTCGTCTGAGTATCGACTATGTAAGCTAAATAGCCCACACAACCTTGACTCAACAATTTCTTGGCTGCGTGAGTAGTCGAGACATTTCATTTGTCTAGGCGACTTGCTACCATAAAATACTACCTTTAACTGAGTCATAAGGTTTACACACTTCTTGTGACAATCGATTACTGCTCCATGTTTGAACAGCCAATCCATTCCCAAAATTACATCAAATTCCCCGAGTCTAATCGGAATCAAATCTACCAACAAGATGTTCTCCTTAATGTTCACCCTACAGTTCTTGTATACGAATCTAACAGGGATTACTTCTTTATTCGCAATTTCTATGTTCAAAGGAAAATTCAGTTCTTCTCTAGGCAATTCTAACCTCTTATCAAATTCATCAGATATAAACGAATAAGTAGCACCCGAATCGAATAATACATAAGCATTTATATCATTGATTGGGATAATACCTAACACTACATCTTTTGATTGCACAACATCTTGTATAGTCATGTTGAAGGTTCTGGCTGTGGGTTTATTTGATGTTGTAGGTCCTGTAATGGCCCATGTACCTCCATTGTTACCTCCATTGCTTCTGGTTGTCACTCCTTCCCTCTTCTTAGGGCATTCATGAGCAAAGTGATCCTTGGATCCTCACGTGAAGCATACATTCTTCTTCGGTTGAGTGCAATTTGGGGTGATGTGACTCTCCTGGCCACAATTGTAGCATAATCGCTTCCCTATCAAGCACACACCCTTATGGAATTTCTCGTATGTCGCACATGCTTCAAACTTTTTATTTTACTGGTTACCCTACTGGTTTCCAGCACCCACGTTCCCATTCCACTTCCTCTTCATGTCGTTGCTGTTGTTATTGTTGTTGTTGTTGTTGTTGTTGTTGTTGTTGTTGTTGTTGTTGTTGTTGTTGTTGTTTCCACTGCTACCACTTCCATTTTTAATCTCATTCTCATTCTTCTTCTTCATTTGTTCCTGGTTGAACTTTGTCACTGCCTCGCCTCCACCTTCACCTTAGTAATCTTGCTTTCTCCATCATTCTTTGCAAATGTCTTCAATCGAAGCAGGATACCCTCTTCGTCTGACCCGTGGCTTCAAATCAGTATTAAAATCTCTTTGCCTTACGCTCGTCTATGCTGACTTGATATGGTACAAACCTCGCCAATTCAATGAATTTTGCGGCATAGTCGGATACCGTCATCGTCCCTTGTTTTAGTTCCAGAAACTGTACTTCCAGCTGACTCTTCAAACTTTCCGGGAAATAGGTCTCAAAGAACAACTCCTTGAACCTATCCCAGGGCATCACTCCTAGCCCTTCACGAGTTTTATTGGCCTACCACCAATAACTAGCTTCTGCTTTCAACATGAACATTGCGAAAGCAGTCTTCTGATCATCCCCTACCCTAGCGACATCGAATACTTTTTCTATCTCCATAATCCAGGTTTGTGCTTCGACTGGATTCATAGACCCACGGAATTCAGGTGGTCCAACCACCTTGAAATCCTTAAACGTTGTACCATGGTTTTGTGGTTGATTCTGCAATGCTCCTGTCAGTAGTGTCACTAGTTGATGAACGGGGTTACCGTCAACATTGTCGTTATTGGTAGTTCTCTAATTGTTTCTCTATCGGGGTGGTTCACGTCTGGGGGGCATTTTCTGTTAAAATAAAACATCTATTAGACTATTACTCAGCTTCTTTAAGTATTTCTAATTAACTTGCCTCCATAAAAGAAATAACCACATAACACATAACACTTTGAATAAAATAATAACTTTTATTTATTCATCATTACTTTGAAAAACATAAAAACAATAGCATCACTGCTATTTACATTCCTTTCTTGAACTACAAAAGTTACATGACAACATCATTATTATCATATCCCATGGTTACTTAACACTGGGGATTTACACATTATTTAATACTTATTACGTGCTTTACAGAAACATTTTCTACGATGATCTATTAAGATACTTCTTAGCCCTATCACGTTCTTCCTCCGTGACTTGAAACATTGTCCTGAGATCTAATATATATGATGGCAGCGTCTCGAACTGATTCGGGTATCCCATGACCCGATCTTGAGCTCGATTAATTGCGATGTCAAATACTTTATCAATCTCTTCCATCTTCATCCTTTTCGCCCGTGAGTTCCTTACTGCTCTTCCAGTTCGTTGATAAGCTTCCTCGTATTCATCTTCAGCTCTTGCCCTCTTAGCAGCTTCTTCTCTCAGCTTGTTCTTTAGTTCAGCAACCATCTCGATCAATTGTTCTTTCTCTCCTTCAGTCTGTATTAGTCTCTCCTCGGCGTTTGTCAGTCGTTCCTCACGATCCTGGATCTCGCCCTCTTTTTGTGTCATTGTAGTCTGTTGTTCAGCTACTATCTCCTGCAACTCCTCAACTGTATCCTAAAGTTCTACGTTACGGTCATGCACCTCATCGTATATACGGCCAGCTATTGAGTTAAGAGGAATCCTTTCCTCCTCGTCCTCATCATATCCTCCTGTGGTAACTCAATGGGATCCTCCTCATCTGTTTCCACGTCATCATCCTCATCTTCAACTACTGTGACCAACGGGGCTGACTCCCATGGCAGTAGTTGTTCCCAAACTACCTGAATGTCGCGAGGCTCCTCCTCTATAGGCATTTGAGGTCCCTCCTCCTTAGCCTGACTGGATTCTCCGACATTAGTCATCCTGACAACAAAGTTTTAAAGTTTTAATTATTAATCATTACTACTCGACACTCACGAATACATAAACTATAAACACATAAGCACATAAGTGTTTTATTACTTTTTTCTTAAAACTCGATAAGAGTTAACTCCACTATCTTTTTAAAGGTTACTTCCTAAGGCTTTTCCCCCCACCTAAGGTTCATAACCTAAAGCTTTGATACCAACCTGTGACACCCCCAAATCCTAGTACTTCATTTCCTCAAGATTTGGTGTTCACTTAATCAAAACATTCATTTATAACTACCCAATTATAATAAAATTGAATAATAAAACCTGCCCATACAGGAATAAACTTAAATAAAAATCTCCCAAGTTATCTAACCTTTAACAACAATCATTCAAATGCAAAAAGTAAATAAACTTCATTACAATCTTTAAAACCAAAGTCTGAAAATAAAACTATCAAACTATTATAAGTCTTCAGTACTTGTTCATCTTTATTTTCCCTTTACTGGTGCTAGGTACGTCACCAGTTTCAACTTTAGCTGTAAGAAATTTTACAGGCAAGAGTGAGCAAACAAGGCCCACTAGAAATAACAATAAGTAAATCTTTAGACTTTTACATCAATTGCCAATATTAGGCTCAATAGAATTGAACAATATATTTTATTAACTTTCTGAAAATTTATAACATTCACTGAGGGTCTAATTACCATGAATCATGTCCACAGTTATAAGTAATCTTTCAACTTTAACTTTAACAATCATAAGACTATAAGGACTCTACGTACTTAGGGGGATCAACCCTTCGTACAATGTATTGTGCACAACCATTTCGACGCTAAGCGTAAACCTCTAATAAAAGAGTTGTTCATCTCAGTATTTAGAGTACAAGTCCGCACCAAAGTAAGTTTGGTTTGGATAAGTTTTCAAGGAAATTTGGAATTTAACGAACATCAACTAAGGAGTAGTTGAATAAGACCAATAACACTATACTACAGAATAATAGTGATTGAATCAATCATAGTAACTAAAGTCATGCATTAAGAATAATCTAATAGCATACAATTTGAATAACTATAGCATACCTTGCTTTGAACAATATTAAGCCAAGGTTAATTAGAATTGAATACAAAACATACATGGCAATTCAGTTAGCATGTTAATTAATAATTAAAATACAAGAATGACTTGTTCAACATCAAACCAAAGTTTAGACAACTTACATCATTATAAGGTAATCGAATTGAAACAATAATTAGCTCAATAAGACAAAGGATTAGAAAACTTGCTCAATTATAAAATAGAGTTAGAAAACTTGCACAATGAAGTTTTGAGTTAGAGAACTTGCCTTTAGGACAAGCTAAACCCTTACAACTTGAATTAATACCCTATACATATGTCATATTGACATAGTTAGTCATTACCAACATTGTATATTTATATAAACAAATATATTCATCATATGGGTTAAATTACCCATTCACATAATCAACTATGTTACAAGTAGGTAATACTTAATAACATGATCATTCATAGTTTAATACTACTGAAATTATCATTTAACATTACTATTATTAACACATAACATTTATTTTTAAAGTTTGTGTAATTAAACAAAACTATCGTAACCTTACGCTAACTAACTCATATGCATTTCACAATTTACACTATGGTTCATTGCTGCGGCCTTTGAGTTAAGGCCATTGCATGGTCACAGCCATTGGTTGGCGTCATGGTATGTAAATTCGTATTGCATATTACATGATTTGATTTATCTTCTTTGGTATCTTCTTTCTTGCCAGAGTCCGAATCCGTGACGACCTCGAACAAAGATGAACAAAAAGCCAAATTGGCGTAAAAGCTCGAATCTAATAGACTGATTATCATGTAATACACATATAAACTTCATATAATCATATTGTGAAGACTTCTAACATGTTCCTACTCATAAAATAACTTAGACATCAAATATATAACACCCAATTTCAATGTTTTTGGCAAAAACTCCATTTTTGATATTTTCAATGGAAATCAACACTGTGATTTTGTTTTTCAATCAAAATAGAAATTTCAAAACATCATAGTTATGGTCATACCTACTCTATCAATTTTCATAATCAATTAATCAATTTAACAACTAATAAAACCTTAAATTTCTATTTTAAATTAAGCTTATATTCATATATATCTTCATATGAACACTTTGTGATATATTTTCTTCATAAAATACATACATACATCAACTAGTATATCTATAATCATATATAAACTCATAAAAACCTTTTACAAACAATTATCATACCAAGCTATATATATATATATATATATATATATATATATATATATATATATATATATATATATATATATATATATATATATATATATATATCAACAATTCATCTATAAAATATTTTATAGAGAACTTTTTGGGGAGAAGAAAAACTAAACTTTTTGAAGAAAAGGTTAAGCCCCTACCTTTGATTAAGAAGATGATGGCTAGATTTTGATTATCAAACTACACCACATCAACTCAAATTGTCATTAAATACGTATATAATTCAATAAATATTTAATATTGCAAATAAATATTTAATATTTAATATTTAATTATTTATTCAACAAATAATTAACTAAATCACATCAACTCAAATTGAACAATTATTTATTCAACAATAAACATAATCCATTAAATACTTATATAAATCAATAAATACTCCCTCTAGTCCCAAATTAATTGCTCGGTTTTGACTTTTTAAAGTCAAATTGACCATTTTAAAACTAATATTTTACTATTTTTGCTAAAATATAGGTGAAGAGATTATAACCAAAAAAAGTATATACATTTATTACTAATCCCAATTTTTATAATTTTAGAAATATATTTATATATGCGTAATTATTAATTCTAAAAATAGTCAATTTGACTTTAAAAAGTCAAAACTGAGCAATTAATTTGGGACGGATGGAGTATTTAATATTACAATTTAAAATTCTGGAATGTTACAGTTAAAGGTCAATGGTTGACCAAATAAACGATATCTGTAACAAACCCTATGTATTTATTAAGAACGTCAACGTTCGGTTAGAAAACCCTAGCGAATTATAAGAAACCCTGAAAACCGGTTCTGAAACTCTAATTTTAGTTCTGGGAATTCGAAACCCTAATTCGGAAGTTGAAAACACTAATTCGGGAATGCGATGTTAGTATAAGGTTTAAAGTTACTAAATATAATCTAATTAGGGAAAACCCTGAAGATTTACTTGAAACCCTAATTGATTTAGAAAACCCTAATTTTTGGATTTGAAACCCTAATTTATAATTAGGGAAAACCTAATTGTTAGTTTACTAATTTTAACGTTAATTAGGAAATAGTAATCCTAATTTTCAAGTTATAATTAATTAGAAAACCCTAATCTAATTACGAAATCTAATTTCTATATTAGAAAATTATTTTTCTATTAGAAACCTTAATTTTTGGGTTGTAAACCCTAATGCATGATTTTGACCCTAATTGCTAAATTAGCAATTTTAATTAGGAAATACTAATCCTAATTAGCAAGATTTAAGGTATGATTAAGAAATTTTAATATAATTAAAAAATTATAATTATAATTTAGAAATATTAATTTTCTATTTTGAAAACCTGCGAATTCTAGAAATTATTTTTTTTTTAAACTTAAGGGTTCAAATCCTAAACCTTAAGGGCTCAAACCCTAAACCCTAAGGGTTTGGTCAAAAGACTTGTATGCCATTAAAATTAATTGTGAAAAGACTATATTGCCCTTTTTGTACTATTTTGTAAATATAAGATATTTTGCTTATTTGTGTGGTGTTTCACCAAGGGGACTTGGCAAGTGTCCCACTACACCACAAATCAGCCAATTAGGCCACATCACAACATTCTTGGCCTTGGAATCAAAAAGTAGGAAGATTAAAGTAATAAAAATCTTACTTTTATGATTCATTCTATTCAACCCTTTCTCTCTCTACAAAATCCGAAATCTATACTAAGAGAGAGTGAAATATTGAGCCATGATCATTGTATAGCTTTCCATAATTAGAATCAAAAGTCAGAAAACCAAGATCAAAGTTTTAAAGGTATAAAACCCTAATCCTAGAAATTCGATGATTTGATGTTAAAGGTTGTTGTTTGTTGGTTAGATATATGTTAGAGGGTGTCACTTGATGATCTGGGTTGCTAAAACTTAGATCCATATCATTTTGATGCTCGAAATTAAGTTTTTCAAAACTGATCTATGAACCCTAAAACATGGCTTGACAGCCGAATGTCAGGGCTCATAGATCATTACCTGTTATTTGTTTTTATGTTTTAAGAGTTTGTACTTGAAGTATGTTGTAAGGACTGTGTTCTGGAACTTGAATCAAGCCTAGATCACGTGTCGATTGAAAGTTCTGAGTGATCGAAAGGTCGTTGACTGCTTCATTTAAAAAAAGCGGTTTCTGGCGACCGAACCGATCTGACAAGATTTTTAAGGTCATTGATCTTACTGCTGTTACGTGTTTTAGCCATGTTGTTGTTTAAAGGTTGTTGTATGACATGTATTCTACACAATAATGCTTTTATTTTACTTAGATCGTGACCAGAATAAGAATTAATCTTGGTCAAACCTTGGTTGACCGTTTGCTTTGTTGAAGTTCTGGAAAACCCAAAATCTTCAAAGGCCGAATTTTCTAACAAGGGTTGATTAGCTTTAATCTGTCATGTGTAATGTTGTTAGGATGATATGTTGTTAAATAAATGAAGCCTGACATCTCCACTACAAGATGAAACCATTACTTTACACAAACAAAACCCAGAACTCAAGTTATAAGGATCGAGATATTGTACCATCGTTTGTTCTTCATTTTCTGGAAAACCCAGAAATGAAGAACAGCGTTGTCAGACTTTTTTGAAGCTTGATTCTCTCTGTTATGATATTTAATGACCTTGGAACTTGTTTATGATTGTAGTACTACATTAGTTCTACAACAATATCACATTAGTTGCCCAGAAAACCTAAGGATCACAGATCTAGCATTAGTCAAACATACACCCTGCGAACTAGCCATGCGTTTCTGGGTTGATGAAGAACAGGCTCAAGAACACCTATAGCGACGGGTCTGTCGTTATAGGGCCCCTTTAGCGACAATTAAATAATGAAAATTATTAATTAAATAAATAAATAGAAAAAATGATTTTTAATTATTAAAAATACAAAATAAATTCTGAAAAAATATTTTAAAGTCTGAAAAATAGTTTTTAATTATGTTGCGTTTATTTCATAAATATTTATTATTTTTTGGAATATAAATGATATTTAATTTATTTAATTATAATATTAAATAAATTATTTAAATACATGAAAAATCATAAAAAAATATATATTATGGTAAAAGAAAATATTTTAAGTTATTTTTAGTGACTTTGAATATTTTGTGATGAATTTCATTAATTAATCAATATTAATGATAATTAGTTTATTTAATAAATATATTAAATAAATTGTGGAAAATAGAATTAATCTTTAATAAATCATATAAAAATGATTTAAGAGTTATAAAAATATTTTAAGTTATAAAATATAACTTTTGATATTTTGTTATGAAAATATTAATATTTTAATATTAATAGCAATTATCCGATAATGAATTTAATTGTTTAAAAATCATATAAAGGTGATTTTAAAGTATTAAAATACTTTGTGATATTATAAATATATTATAATATTATGACATTTATTTCATTAATATTTGTTAATAAATAGATATTAATGATAATAGAATATTGTGGTATTTATATTATATAAATACATTTTTAATGATGGAAAATTCACAATAAATGATAATAATTATCTGAAAATTATTATGAGCTTGTGAAAATTATTTTGACTGTTAATAAATTATCTTAGACAATGGTTAAGTGTTTAGACAGAGTTTAATTGAACTTAAACTCGTGAATTTTTCGACTAAACCGCCGGGAAGTTAGAATTTTGTCGGATTCAAGTCAGACTGAAATAGTTTGACCTGATACTGATCCTTATATGTGTTATAGACTGATAGGGTTATGTGTTATGTGTTTAGGTTATTCTATGTTTATATATATATTAGTATTATACTGTGATGATATTATTCTAATATTGGAGATCTATATTACTAATATTAGATTGTCGAATAAAGCGTTATAAATTGTGTAGAGGTAATCAACGGTTCAGGCAAGTTTTACTTAACTCTACTAAGAGTTTTTTCTATTAAGTTTTACTTAACTCTACTAAGAATTGTACTCTATACATATTGCATGTATAAGTCAGGTATGAAAGGCTGATCACCTTCATTACCCTTCGGTCCAGATATATTTGTTCATGTTATATACTTGTTCAGTCAAAATTTTGTTCCTACTAGTTCACAATTATATTGTTGAATTATAGCCAGCTTATTATTCAGATTCTTTCAATCATGATATATCGTTAAATTATTGAACTTAAACTTGCTGGGCAATCTTATGCTCACCCTTGCTATATCATGATAATATATTGCGATTAAAATGCGAATCGTCGGATCTGAGGAAAGGTTAAAAGATGGTTCGACTTAAAGTTAATGTGTGCGATTAGATTTGTATAAGTATTGTATATTAATGTTATTATAAGTTAAATAAGTTATGTATTGTGTATTAAGTAAAGGTTACTCGACCTTGGGGAAAAGTGTGTAAGTTTAATGTATAAACAATTTATGTTTATATCTTTCGCATAAATAGTAATAGTGATAGAATGATTGAACCAGATCTGCGGTGATTCGGGACCTCGGATTCGGGGCTCTCACAAATATTGTCTTCTAGACAGTATTCAACTCAAATGGAGTCCTCAATACATTTATTATCACATTATTTCATAGAATAGTTAGGACTACTAATGCTATCATCTGGACCGTCACTCCGTTCCCCGACTAGTCCCGACCACGTTCTCATTTCCTGAAGAGAATAATGAAAGCAAAAGGGTGAGCTCAACTAGCCCAGTAAGAAATATTGTGACTAAGATAATGCAGAATAAATTATCGTTAGCCTTCAACAATGTTAAACTGATAAAATATAATAAACATCAAGTTTAACTACAGCGGAATAAGCAATCCATTAGGAGAATCAAGTAAAGTTTAAAATCTACTATCTTTTATGATTTAAAAGGTTTTTCATCACTTTTATCGCTAAGACTCAGCTTAATAAATAATCCACATCATCGAATCACCCTTGCACTATGGCCAATGATATTCTTAAGTATCACGACCACAATTATCCATGCACTACGGGCCAAGGATATTCGTGTATTCACCAATGGTCATGATCATCCCAACAACTTTCCATCAATACACTATAGGCCAATGAGGACTTTACCACATCATTTGTAATATTACGGTCATGATTATACCGAATAATCCCTGGTCATAATCATACCAAGTCCATCTATGCACTAAAGGCCACAGATGACTTTCAACATATTATACACATGAGGATGCTGACAATGATATAAGAATTCAATAAAACAAGTTCAAGGATAAATTTTTAAATATTTATAATTTAATTTATTCAGACATCAATAACGTCCAAATTGTCAACATGATACTGCTTTGTGGAGTAAAATTCAAAAATAATATTGTACCAAAAATAATTTGGACTGAAAATGAATCAATTTTTATCATGAATAGTACCCCGGGTGAATAGTACTCAAATGAATAGTACCCTATGAATAGTACTTTGAGAATAGTAACCTCGTGAATAGTACTCTGGCATGAAAAAAGATACTGGATGAAATACAAATATCAAGGATATTCTACTAATTTCATGGAGTTTAGAAGCCAAAACTTTAACAAAACGAGTATAGAATTCGAAATCTGAAACGAAATAATATTACTTACATACTACAGAGTATGGAAGAAAATATTATTTCAAGTGAATATTGAACAATGATAATATCCCTTACCTTGACAAGAAGAGTATTCCAACTGGCATAGCGGGGATATTCTTGAAGAAAAATTTCACTGTTTTCTACGCTCAAAACTTTCTAATACTCTAAAGAAATACGCTCAAGATTATAGAAGAAGAATTCTCTGATTCTGGTGTGATTTTCAATTCTAACTAAGCATCCTATTTATAGGAGAATGGAAGGATACTATTTAAAAATAAAATCATGAATGCACAGTTGTTTTTTAAAAATTATTCACAGACGTCTTACAAATATCACAGGCTACTAAATTTTCTAAGAAAACCTCAAGTAAAACAAAAAACAAAAATATAATACATATATATATATATATATTATATAAACACATGTTCCATTGAAAAAATTTCCTCCTCCATGACAATTTTTGCAAGATCCCCCCTCATTTTTCTTTCAACGTGGGACCCACGTGTTCCCCTTCCACCAACATGTCACCATCACAGGCGGGTCCTACCATACTGAATAACTTTCTACCGATTATTTTGAAAAATGGTAAATGGGGGTCCATAAAATAAGCAACATTTACAACAAAACTTTATAAAAATTCCTTCAATATATTTACCAACATTTATCATCATTATTATAATTCGCAATATTTAACAACCAGGTTGTTCCCAGGAAAGAGGGGCTTTCCAATAAGGATTTCTCCCTATTGGCGCGCAATTAGGTGACCAAACCTCTCATTGATAGAACTTCTAGACATTGTCAATATTGTAAATAATAATATGAATAACTTTGTCGTCTCAATTATTGATTTACTAATATATAAAATAT
Organism: Panax quinquefolius; assembly: GCA_020205615.1. Taxonomy (NCBI): domain Eukaryota; kingdom Viridiplantae; phylum Streptophyta; class Magnoliopsida; order Apiales; family Araliaceae; genus Panax; species Panax quinquefolius. The sequence goes on from CM035162.1 coordinate 57,079,613, forward strand.
CGACAATAATTGAATGAAATAACGTGAGATACTATGTAGTAATTACTGTAGTAATATCGTGTGCTACTATGAAACCACGCGTATTACTGTACTTTTAACACCAGGTATTTCAACGGTTAACGGTAAAACGTTCGTCGTTATTTTTATAAAAAGATATTTTTGTCGTTTTTTCATTCCGACAATAATTTCGTTGTGGGGTCCACCAATGATTGTGCCGTCGTACGAATATTACTTGTTAAAAAAAATATTTCTCGACCAATCGAATATGATATAACAACTTGCTTACTTTGCAAAATTTATAAATATTATCCACAACTATAACATTATTTCAATTTCAAACCTTAATATTCAAAAATGATATTTATAGAAAAATTTATCTTTATTCATAAAAGTTGGGGTCTTACAACCTCCCCTTCTTATGAAATTTCACCCTCGAAATTAGGGTACATACCTGGTATGACGAATAAGTGAGGATACCTTGATTTCATTTCAGATTCTAACTCCCAGGTCATTTCCTCAACATCGTGGTTTCTCCACAAAACTTTGACTTGAGGTATAACCTTGGAGCGTAGAACATGCTCTTTCTTATCTAAGATTTTAACAGTCTTCATACGTTAAATCTTCCGCTATCTCGTTTAGTTCTAATTCAATAATGTGGCTCGGGTCTTTCACATATTTACGTTACATAGATATTTGAAAAATTTTATGAACATGAGACATACTTGGTGGTAAGGCAAGTCTATAGGCAACAGTTCCTACTCGATCGAGGATTAAAAATGGGTCAATGAATCGAGGATTGAGTTTTCCTCTTTCTAAATCTCGTAACTCCCTTCCATAGAGAAACACGTAACAACACATGTTCTCCAACATTGAATTCCACGTCCTTCCGATGAAGATCATCATAACTCTTTTGACAATCTTGTGAGGTTTTTATACGTTATCGGATCATTTGAATCTTTTTCGTTGTCATGCGTTCCAATTTCGGTCCCAACAACATTGCTTCACCCACCTCGTCTCAGCATACTGGAGAACGACACTTTCTTTCATACAACGCTTCAAATGGAGCCATGCTGATACTTGCTTAATAACTGTTGTTGTAAGAAAATTCCACCAATGGTAATAACTTGTCCCAACTTTCCTTAAAGTCAAGGACACAGAGTCTTAATAAATCTTCAAGAGTTCGAATAGTCCTCTCCGACTGCCTATCCGTTTGAGAATGATATGCCGAACTAAATCGTAAATCCATGCACATAGCTTTTTGCAAACTAACCCAAAATCTTAAAGTGAATCTTTGGTCTCGATCAGAAACTATGGATACTGGCATACCATGAAATCCTACAATCTTGTTTATGTACATACGAGCAAGACGTTCAAGTGTATAAGTTTCTCGTATAGGTAAGAAATGAGCAGACTTGGTCAATCTATCAATAATGACCCAAATTGCATCTATGCCTTGAGAAACCTTGGGAAGACCAATAACGAAATCCATGGTAATGTGCTCCTACTTCCATTCTGGAATTTCAAGTGGTTGCAATGGACCTTTTCGTACTTGATGCTCCGCCTTGACTTGTTGACAAGTTAGACACCTTGAGATAAAGTTCGAGCGGATATTAGAGTGCCTACGTTACACGTCTTTGCGAGACGACGCGACCCATGGCTTAGCGGGCAACCTTGGGTAGTCAGCCATCATACATCTGCGTCCGAGCCGCATCCCCCCTCCATAAATAAAGGGCTTGAGGTGGCCATTTGTAAGAGAAAAAAGGCGACGAAGCCTTGTCAAATTTGCTCCGTACTCACCCTATATTGAGTGCTTTCTCATTTTAAACACCTGTGAGCTCATATATAGCTACTTTTGTACCGGCGGGAGCCGAGTGTTCATCCACTTTAAAGATATAGAAGTATTCTTTGGCAGCCCACTGTAAGCCTTCTCACACACTCTAAGGCATTTCTCTTCATCTTTGCACACACATTTCTTCACGTTGAGAGTCGTGTTGCGTGTGTTTGCCTGGACTTCGGTCCGTGGTTTTATTTCAATTTGTATATACATATATATGTATATATATATATATATGGACTAACATTATCGAGTAATGCCTCGATTGAGCCTAGACTTTAGTCTGGAGCGTTTATTTTCTTATATATATATATATATATATATATATATATATATATATATATATAATGTATTGATTCGGTCCTGACGCCTTGACCGGAGTAAAAGACGGACCAAATTTTTTTTTTGTTTTTTTGCTTTTTTTTTTAAACAAATAAAAAAAATAATTAATATTTTATGAAATTAAAATTTTTCTATAATACAATGTTTTGGGGGTGATTTGAATACCTATACCAAAAAATGGTGGTACAGTCTGCACAGACTGTACCACCATGTTTTGTTATACGTACCCAAATCACTCCTAAAACACTTTATTATGAAAAAAATTCAATTCCATAAAATATCAAATATTTTTTTAGTTGTTTTAAAAAAAAGCAAAAATAAAAAGAAAAAAAAAACTCCGGACGGGATAAAATTCGGGCATTCGAACTGGAACCGGACTCTATATATATATATATATATATATATATATATATATATATATATATATATATATGAAATGTGTGTTGGACTTTGTTCGATGAGCCTGAGACTTGATGCGAGCGCGTACTACTTTAATATATATGTATATATATATATATATATACTTATATTATATATATTAACTGTTGTCGAACTTTTTCGATGAGCACAGATTTTACATCCTGAGCGTTTACTTGCTTTTAAATATATATATATATATATATATATATATATATTTATATATATTAACTATTGTCGAACTACATTACGATGAGCACGATTTTACATCCGGTGCATTTATAAACTTATATATATATATATATATATATATATATATATATATATATATATATATATATATATATATATTCCGTCCCACCTGAATTTACTTCGTGGTGGTTAATCGCTTTTACAGCTTTCTTTACATTTCATCCCGCCTGGAGTTTTCTCCGTGGCGGTTGATCCCTTTTACAGTTTTCTTTACGCTTCGTCCCGCCTGGAGTTTCCTCCGTGGCGGTTGATGGCTTTTACAGCATTATTTACATTTTCTGATCCCCTATGGAGGTGCTTCGTGGTGGGTGATCATGTCTGTATATATATATATATATTTATAGCTTATATATATATATATATATATATATCTGTTTACTGCTTTCATACAAATTACAGCATCGTGTGAGCCTATGAATCATGTCATCACTGATTCAGCCTATTGGATCTAGATTCGGTTCCCGTGATGGATATTTTTAGCTGTAAGCAGCTTGTAAATTTATTTGTGGTGTCTGAATTTCCTCAGATGGTTTTCATACCCACGAGGAGGTCGGCATTATTTTGTATATTATTTTCTTATAAATGCTTCACATCTCGAAAATAAAAGCAATTAAGCCGAACACTTAATAAAATGGAAGTATAAAAGGTCTCAATTACTATTGAGCAAAAGGGTTTGAAAAACCTCTTTTATAAAACATCACTGCCATATCTTGCTAAAAATTGAATTTTTACATAAATTCAAACCATGTGTATATAGGTGCGAACGAGGCCTCGCAACACTTCCAAATAAATAGCACATTGACTCTCTCTCTCACACACACACACATTCAGATAAAAGTTTCCTGAAAAATGGTAGTCACCGTGGTAACACGGATGTTGGGGGGTGCCTAACACCTTCCCTCCGCATAATCAAGTCCCCGGACCCTAATGAATATTGGTTTCACCGACCCGTTTAGCAGTGTCACATCATTGGGTCAATGTGCAAACCTTTTCTCGGTTGTGTTGGTATAACCCTTTAAAAAACCAACTGGCGACTCTTAACAGTCCATCGTTGACATTATACATGTCGGACCTTTTTCACTTGTTTTTTTCAAACAAATCTCACCTATCATGAGAACACCAAAGAACAAGGAACGAAAAGGGACAACTAAAAATCCCGACGTCGACAGGTGGCGACTCTGCTGGGGACTCCAGTAAGAGGACTTAAGCCGCTATTTCAAAAATTTCAAAACTATTATCTACTTGTGTGTGGATGTTGCATTTACATTTATGATGAATGTGTACGAATGCATTTACTTATTTGCACTTAGTGCTTCGCACCATATCTGCTTATGATATTAGTGCTTTGTAAATGTCATCATTTCCATACGGTGAGACGCGATGTGTGTGAATGTATGATGTGTGGTCCCTCCACTAGGAGGCTATCATGTCGGTGTTTGATTACTTGACTCGTAGGAAGACTAATTCCAACGAGGCTTAGGAAAGGCACCACCCAAATTCGCTCAAGTTGAAAGACCAGATTAATTTCCCGTTGAGTAAATTGCGATGATTTGGGAACCTTCATGCAAAAAAGCCGCGAGAGTAACCTAAGATAGGTCAGCCTCTGATAAACCCAACACGGAGGAAAGTCTCTTCATGCTTTCTAATTTTTAAGTACTCGTAAAATTAATTACTTGTAATTTCATTCCATATTCATCTCCATGTAATGAGAAATATGAAGAAATGTGTATACATACATATTTAATTTAACATGCTATCATGTATTACAAATAGCTAATATCCGTTTTGCAGGATAATATTCCTAAAACAGACACATCACATAGCATGTTATTTTTACACATTCCCTAAAGACTAAACTATGCAAGTCTTTCGCAGGGAAACAATCAGACCTACTACCCGGTCAAAATCCAAAAAAGCCGCGAGCCTACAGTCAATCATGCCATCATCTGACCAAACTGACCTTAATCCAATTTCTCACAAAGAATTCGACGGATTAAGCAAACAAATTACAGATTTAGTTGTTCTGCTTAAAGAACTACACCAGTCTTCTCAGGGTCCAAAGATACCCATACATGCTGAATCATCTACACAAGGGGGAACTCAAGCCATTACAATACCTGAACTGCAGTTGGATACGACCAACAAAATTCATGATGCCATCCATCTCACAGGAGATCCACACACCGGTGACATCAGAAAGAAAGTCCTTCAAATGGAAGAAACCCTTCGTGCTATCAAAGGAATTGGAACACACGGGAGTGTTTCATATGCTGACCTATGCATATTCCCTGGTGTTCATTATCCAAAAAAGTTTAAGACTACTGACTTCAAAAAATATGACGGGTTAGGAGATCCTTACACACATTTGAAGGTGTTTATTGGAGAACTCGGATCTTATGCAGAGGACGAGAAGCTCAGAATGCAGTTGTTCCAGAAGAGTTTGACTGGAGAAGCTCGTTCGTGGTATATCAGATTAGACAACTCAAAGATCCATAACTGGGAAGAGCTAGCACACGCCTTCCTCACACAATACAGCTTCCAGTCTCAGATGACTCCTGACCGGTATCAGATTACCAAGGTCAAGAAACAGTCTAACGAGTCTTTTAGAGAGTATGCTCAAAGGTGGAGGCGCTTGACTGCCCAAGTTATTCCTTCCATGACACAATCAGAAATGGTCATGACTTTCATAGACATACAAGAAGCTCTTTTCTATGAAAGAGTCTTAGCCGGCATCGATAAACCATTTTCTGAAATGGTCAAACATGGGGAGATGGCTGAGATGGGATTGAAGTCCGGAAAAATTCAAGACCTAGTCGCCTTAAAGTCATTCTTGAAACACGTCCAATCCAGAAATTATGGAAACAACCCCCGGAGGGTCCATAAAAAGAAAGAGGAAGATGTTTTCCTAATACTACAGGGTCAAAAAGGCAATCAGAACATGCCTATCCAGACGAGAAAATATACTCCCTTTTAAGCACAGTCTTCAAACCCTCCAATGCCAAAAGGTGGAGAAGTTAAATGCCCTCGAGTGTTCACACCCTTAGGGGACTTACTCGAGAATATTCTCACTCTTTTGACAACGCAGAAGAAAATCACGTATCTTCTTCCACCAGCCAGCCCTAATGGAAGGGGTTTCAATGCTGCTCGAAAATGTGTTTATCATGTCGGGGCACCTGGACATGATACTCAAGATTGTTGGGCCTTGAAACACAAGATCCAAGACCTGATAGACAACGGTGAGATTGTGGTCACCAAACCAGATCAATCTCACGTACAAGGCAATCCTCTCATTCAACACAAAAAAGAAGAGGTCAACATGATTAATTGGAGCAATGGACATAGTTCCAATTTCAACGGCGAGTCATCTCAGACCACCAAAGATGGTGTTGACAAATGGGATTATGCCAAGTTCTAGTTTGAAATGGAACGTAAGATGAAAGCTCTGTGCAAGCAAATTGAGCAATTGGCAGAACTGGTGACTTATCAGCATCAAGTAACACGCCAATTAGTCATCCAGGAGCATGCTAGTCTCCTTCCTCTTGTAATGAATATTCCCTCATCACCTTCAAAAAATGAAATGCTGGAGGACAAAGTGACAAAGAGAGCGAATGACAAAACCCATCAGGATTTTGCCAACAGAAGGGAATTTACATACCCGGGCTAACCTATGGAGGAAATCCTGCAGATGCTAATCAATGAAGGAAGAATCACTTCCCTTCTTCCTCCAATTAATCCCCGTTCAGGACGGTTTAATTCTAATGCAGTATATCAATATCACTCCCATTCTCGCGATCACAGCTCAGAAGAATGTTGGACACTCCACCACTTTATCCAGAATCTAATTGACAGTGGTGACTTGCAACTAGAAGACGATGATACTGTGCTACGTGAGAGTGAGAATGCATGTCCTACTAAGTGGAAGGGATCGGTAGTAGTCATATCCACTGAGACTGATGGGACTAGCAAATCACTCACCATACCAGCAATTCAACTCAGAGGACACAAAAATCCTTTGAAAGTGGCCGCTCTAAAGCCAATCAACTTACCATGTAGAGCACAATATCCTATTGTCAGCTTACACAAAGTTCCATGGAATTATGGAGAAGGTGAAGGATCCACCTCGCATACAACTACTGCAGTGTCAAAGGAAAATCCACTGTAAATTCCCCAACGGGTGATGAAGTCTACCATCAAATTGAAAAATTCCTCCGCACAATGGGTCATAACGAAGCCAAGGCGGTTTTAAGCTTAAAAGAAGCTCCGCACCAAATTTCAATTTTGGACTTGGTCCTCACTTTCGAGGATCATCGGAAGATTGTACTGAAGGTTTTAGAAGAAGCCTATTTACCAAGATTAGTGGATGTGGAAAGATTTCAACATTTGGTTGATCACATTTTTAACAACAATGTGATATCCTTCACTGATGACGACATACCGCCCGAAGGGACCGGTCATTGCAAGCCGTTGCACATTGCGATTTTGTCCTCCGGATATATGCTAGCTGGAGTCTTGATAGATGGAGGTTCATCTCTAAATATATGTCCATACACTACATTGGTGAAGATGAATGTCAATCTCAATTGAATCCGGAGCAGCCATACGGTTATCAAAGCTTTTGATGGGGCCCAATGGAATTCGGTCAGAGTAATTGAGCTGTAAATTGAAATTGGTCCCTATACATTCTGCGTGTCTTTTCACGTACTCAAGATAGATTCAGGATACAACCTGCTCTTGGGAAGGCCATGGATTTATATGGTCGGGGTAGTCCCCTCCACCCTTCATCAACAACTGAAATACATTATAAACAATAGCCTAGTCACGGTCAACGCTGAATCGGAATGTCCTCCACATGGTGACATACCATACATTAATGTCAATTCAAGTGTTTAACCGGTCAGTTTTCATGCCTTGGAAGTAAGCAACACTCAGTACCATTCTATTGGAATGCCATTTCTCGTACCCAAGATTTCTGCCGAAGTAATGTCGGCTACTCAAGAAATGATGTCATTGGGTCATCAGCCGGGATAAGGGCTGGGTAAAGATCACCAGGGTATCAAACTCGCCATTCAAGTATCTAGTCAAACTGGGACAACTGGACTAGGCTATTCTGCCTGTTCTAGTAATAGGAATCCTCATAAACATCAGCAGATTCCTTGAGCTTCAACCACATGGCGATTATCTTCATCTTCGAATTCTGAGTCCACACAACCTCCAGTAAAGGTGCAAACCAACGTAATGGCTATGTTATTTCCCAAGCTGGTACCGGTAAAGACAAAAGAAGTATTTATTCCAGATCCCACAGTGGAAGAAGAGGAACGAAGAATCAAACAAGACATCATTTGAATGATGTCAGGCATATGCATCATCATTCATGATTAACATACAAACAAATACACCCCAGACGATGATTGCCCAGACGTAATGACCATCATTCGGGAAAATGAGGATGATGACGACCCCTCCATCACTGCAGTCCACCCGGACTTTGCCCTTGCAAATTGGAGCAACACTCCTTATATTGGTCGACAAGGGTAAAATGAGCAGGAACTCTTTCTGCCCTGTAGATATCATAACTGCTTACTTTTCTGTACAGTATTAGCAGTCGTTTTGCCAGTACATGCTAACACATTATATGATCAAACCTTTTCATATATACTAAGTGAAAGCATATTTTATTTCAGGACCCTGAATTTAGATGTGCCTGTACTTGCTGATATGGTGCCTCTTCTCCACAAAGATTGTAACTTTGATGTAGAGATGAATTCAGCCTTGATGGAAATCCATGAGGACATTGAGGTGCCTCCAGAAATTCAAGAATGGGTTAAAAACAAACCTAAACCTAACGTCGATCAAACCACTTCCTTCAATCTCGAAACCTTAGAAAGCCCTAAGTTAATCCAGATTGGTTCAGACCTTACCCCAAAACAGCGGAATGACATGGTTACGCTGCTAACCCAATTCCAGGATGTGTTTGCATGGTCTCATGAAGACATGGTGAGTTTGTCCACTAAAATTGTCCTTCATCGCCTTCCCATTAAAGAGGGATTCAAGCCAATCAAGTAGAAGCTTAGGCGATTGAAACCTGAGTGGAGTTTAAAGGTGAAAGAAGAAATTATGAAACAATTTCAAGCTGGCATCATCATGGTGTCCACATATCCTGAGTGGATATGTAACATCGTTCCCGTGCCTAAACCTGGAGGAAAGGTGCGAGTTTGCGTGGATTATCGAGACTTGAACAAAGCTTGCCTCAAAGATAGCTTTCTCGTGCCATTTATCCACATTCTCATTGACAATACTCCTCAATACTGCATGAACTCCTTTGCTGATTGCTTTTCGGGGTACCATCAGATCATGGTTGCTGGGGAAGATCGTGAGAAAACTACTTTCATCACGCTTTGGGGAACTTTTTGCTATAGACGGTTGTCATTCGGCCTCATCAATGCTGGAGCCACTTATCAGCGAGCTATGATGGCTCTCTTCCACGACTTAATGCATAAAGTGATCGAGATCTACATGGATGACATCATTGTAAAATCCTGAAAGGAGGAAGACCACTTAAACCATCTAAGGAAGCTCTTCAACATGTTGCGTAAGTACAACTTGAAGTTGAATCCAGCCAAGTGCGCCTTTGGAGTTAAATCAGGCAAGTTGCTAGGATTTCTAGTCAGCCACAAAGGGATTGAGCTGGATCCTACCAAAATCCAGGCCATCACGAAAATGCCCATTCCTCAGACAAAGAAGGAAATATGGGGATTTTTGGGAAGAATCAACTTCATTAACAGGTTCATTTCTCAACTCACCACAACATGTGAGCCTATCTTCAGGTTATTAAGGAAGAACTCCTCTATGAAATGGAATGATGAGTGCCAAAAGGCCTTCCTCACAATCAAGGAACAGCTATTCAAAGCTCCCATTTTGGTACCACCCAGGGATAATGTTCCCTTGTTCATGTACCTGTCTATAAGTGACAATGCCATGGGCCACATGCTGGGATAGAAAGATTATAGAGGCTAAGAACGAGCTATCTATTACCTCAGCAAAAGATTTAGCAGCAGTGAACACAAGTACACTATGATTGAGGAGACTTGTTGTGCCTTAAAATGGGCTTCCATGAGGTTACAACATTACCTCCATGGTAACACAACCCATCTCATATCCCACGTGGATCCTCTCAAGTACGTGTTCAATAACCCCATGTTAAATTTTCAGCTGTCCAGATGGCAGTTGATCCTTCAACAATTTGACATCGTCTACGTGACTCAAAAGTCCATCAAAGATCAAGGAATTAAGGATCAACTGGCTGCCACACCTTTAGGGAACTTCAAACCCTTGGAGACATACTTCCCGATGAAGGAGTAATGACAGTTCAGCAACACCATCCGTACGATACACTCCAAACATGGAATATGTATTTTGATGGGGCTGTTAATATGGAAGGTTCTGGAGTTGGAGCAGTTCTAGTATCCAGGACGGGGGAGTAGTATCCCGTCGCCGTCAAATTGCAGTTTGTTAGCACCAACAACACAGCTGAGTATAAAGGCTGTCTCATGGGGCTAAAACTTGCCCGTTCAATGGTCATCAGGCGATTAACTGTCTTTGGAGATTCGGATTTAGTGGTCAGACAATCCATGTGAATCTATCAAACCAAAGAGTTACATTTGTTGCCTTACCATCGGCAAGTTTTATATATGGTTTTGGAGTTCGAAGAAATCTCTTTTCTACACATTCCTCGTAATAGGAATGACTTTGATAACGCATTAGCAACTTTGGCCTCCTTGATTCATATACCTGATAAGGCACACTTGTCAAGCGTCACAATTTCCCTACACAAGGCCCTAGCCCATGTGAACTACGTTGGAGAAGTATCGGATGAGCTACCTCCCATCCATCATCCTTGGTACCGATATATCAAAGAGTACCTACGAGATGGATCTACACACGCTGAGGCGAGCCCGACTGAGAAAAGGCGGATCCATCGTCTTGCTATGAAATTCTATTTGAGCGGAGATGCCCTCTATAAAAGAGATGCAGGACAAGGTCTCCTCAGATGTTTAGACAAAGACCAATCTCAAAGGCTTATAGATGAGATCCATGGTGGAGTCTGTGGCCCACATATTAGTGGCCCCCTCCTTGTGAAGAAGATCCTCAGGACAGGACATTACTGGCTCTCTCTCAAAGCTGACTGCAATGACCATGTCAGGAAATGTTATTAGTCATGGGAATGCTATCCACACCCCTCCACGGGAACTCCACAATTTAAGTTCGTCTTGGCCCTTCTCAATGTGGGGAATGGACGTGATCGGGCCCATTGAGCCCAAAGCCAGTAATGGGCATCGATTTATCTTCACCATGATTGACTACTTCACCAAGTGGGTAGAAGCGGCTTCCTTCCCCAGGGTTACCAAAGAATTCATCATTGCTTTCATCAGAAATAATGTCATTTGTCCATATGGACAATCCAAGTTGATTGTATCAGACAATGCTAAGAACCTCAACAACAAGATGATGGAGGAACTATGCAGTAAATTCCACATCAAACATCTTAACTCTGTCATCTCTCGTCCGAAGATGAATGGTGATGTTGAAGCGACTAATAAAAACATTAAGAAGATTATGCAAAAGATGTCCGCCAATCACAAAGGATGGCCTGACTTATTGCCTCTTCCTCTGTTAGCCTACAGAACCTCAATTCGCACTTCCTTTGGGGCAACCCCCTATACATTAACCTATGGGATGGAAGCAATGCTTCCCATAGAAGTAGAAATGGAATCCCTTAGAGTGTTGATAAACGCTCAGCTAGATGAAGAACAATGGGTACAAGACAGGTATCACCAATTGTCTCTAACAGACGAAAGGCGAGCCACGACTATCTTCCATGGTCAGTTATATCAACAGAGGATGGCCAGATCCTACAACAGAAAAGTCCGGCTACGGCAGTTTAAATAACATGACTTGGTTTTGAAGAAGATCATTGACAACCAAGATCAGTCCAAGGGAAAATTCGCTCCTAACTGGGAAGGCCCATTTGTTGTCAAGGAAGTATTGACAGGAGGTGCTCTCAGATTGCAAGAAATGGACGGCGATGAATTTCCACAACTCATCAACTCGGACACTGTGAAAAGGTACTATGTCTGAAGTGACCATCAAGCAAACATCCTTGTGTTGGATCATCAGATCACCAGTCATTCTTGTTTTTTAACCCTTCACCACATACAACCTTTTTCCACACTTTGCCCCTCCAGGAGACATACTTTTCAAGCCAACAGCCTGGCTTCACTACGTTCCTACAACTTTGGTCATCCCAATAGGGATTGAACTTTTCGCGCTTACAGTTTGTTACCCCAAACATGGGATCAAACTTTTTACACATGCAGTTTATCCTCAACATAGAATCAAACTATATCTTCCCCGCAGTCTGACCTGCATGTGGGATCACGCTTTTTAACTCATCCTGAGGGGTGAACTACGCTGACCTGATCTCCTCTTCAATAGGAGTACGTAGGCAACTATTTTACATGGCCCGGTCGCAATAAAATAAAAACAACAAAAACATTTCTACCCCCTTCCCCTTACAAAAACAAAAACAACAAAATACATTCCTAGACCATTCCTGCCACATACATCATTGAACCTCTTACACCAAGTTCGAACTACGTAGACCTGATCTCCTCTTCAATAGGAGTACGTAGGCAGCCATTTATGGTTCGGTCTTACCCCCTACCAAAACACAAATACTTGTCAGCGGTACTGGGATCAAACTTCAATCCACCATATTTCATTCGGCTTCAGACCAAAGGGATGGAATTACCTGAACTCCTCCTAAATAGGAGATTCGGCGGCCATCTAAGTTGTGGTTGTGCCTCAAAGAGAAACACCAATCCATAAGAGATGGAATTAACTAGGCTTCTCCTAAATAGAAGTACGGGCGACCATCTGTGGTGCGATCAATCTTAGAGAGGAAAGCCACACTCCTCTCCACATTTCCATACAAAAACCAGTCCCAAGACACAAAAGATGGTAGGGATACACACAGATCAATGATCCATTCTGAACTATCCAGAGATAACTCAATATCCATCCATCTAGGAGGAATTCAGAATATATCAAGATCAAAAGTCCTTAAGAAGCAGGCAAAATATCAAGCAAGTATCAGAGTATATCTAAAAGGAAAGTGATCAAAAATATATTTCCCTGCTATATATAATGATGTTTGATATACATAATGTAAACTGTATAGGACAAAATGGTTATGCTAGTCTATGCAGGAAAATACAAGCCCATCTACAAGTCAGGGTATATGCAAGCTAGCAAGCCCAACATGGCATCCCTCTCAGAAGAAGGAGGCAAAGCTGTGGTCTCCTATACGAGGGTATCCACACGACCCAACAGATCTGCAGCCATCTGCATGGTGACCATATGCTCATCAATGTAAGTGCTCATATCCGCAATCATGCCAGTGGTAAGGGACCTCACTGTAGTACTATCTATGACGGCTACATCTCAGGCAGATATGGCAAAATCCCGCTCAACTATCACTACATCTCTGGCTGATCTAGCCTCATCCCGCTCGACAACAGTAGCGTCTCTACGAGCTAATGCATCATCTCTCTCTAACAGAGTTGCATCTCTCCCATCAAGGGAAGTCAACATCAAGGCTCTAGCCTGGTCTCTCTTGAAGGTCATCAGATGAAGACTCTGATCAAAGTACTGTGTCGAATGTTGTATCATAATAGTTCTAGTATTGGGAGAATCTAAAGGAGATGCTGGCAACCCAGCAAGTAGCTCCTCTTCGATGTGGGAATCAATGTCCTCCATGGGCTCTCCATCGTCTGAATCACTATCCGGTACTGTGGATACTGTCGCAGCCGATGAAATCTCTGTCTCCATACATGCAGCATACTCTGGCAAAAATCCCGGATGGCTAACAAAGAAAGCAGCTACCTCACGCTGATCCCAACAAGCATACACACGGGATTGATCCTCTGTTGAAAGATAGCGAGAAGCTAAACGCTGGCCCAGCGCCCCCTCAAAAGGATGAAAAACCTGAAACTGGTCAAACTACGACATCACAACCATCGGGTGATATGTAGTCATGCCCCTCAAACCAGCCAGAAGGAGGTAATCAATGCCCGTAGCATGAGTAATAAAGTTGTAAGGTGAGCTGAGCCCCGAACATGGTAATATGCTAAACGGATCACTGATCACCGTCAAAAATACCGACCAAGACATAGCGTCAAAACACTCTGTAGGCTGAAAGGAGTATGGCATGGCTATATCATGGGTTAAACAATATCCATGTCATCTAAAAGTGCCGATCGGTCTCAAGTGTGACATAAACCACAAGTACAGCATGACTGAACTGCCCGTAAACACTCCTATAGGATAAGTGCAGTATGTAGCTGACCTCAGAGTCTCTGCTATAATCATCGGTATGATGGTATGACCCTCCCTAAGAGCTCTCACTGCCATGATAACTCTTACGTCCAACTCATCCATATACTGTGGCATATATATATATATATATATGACAGTACGCACAATAGCAGTACATCCACCCTGGCTAGACGCCAATGATCCTCCGATGTGGTGAAATCCCCGGAATGTCATTTATAACTATCCTCAGAGCCAAATTTGTCAAACAGAAAATGCTGGGATATAACATGGCCAGTTGTAAGCTCATCCTGTACCACCCTACGCCTTAATCCAGTAAGGGTCATGAACCGTCGACTCATGTCCCCCAAAGCCATATGCACGCAAGGTCTGGTAGCATAGTCGCCAACTGCGTGCATACTCATGAAAGATGCCATCCACGAATCTTGTGGGAACCTGAAACATCAATAGGGTCATAGTATACTGCAACAAGTGATCTATTGTCACCTTGTCTGATGGTAACATGTTGTCATACCACGATCGCATATGAGATGCCACCAATAATGGTGGGGTATGATCAATACGGCTAACTGTCGAAGAAGACATCTGTACGGACCGTGTCATAAGACCATCAAGGGGTAAATGTTGAATATCTCTGGAAATACATACGTATGCAGAACACGATACATACATTACAGGTAATAGATGGCAATATGATATAGGGAATGGAAAACTGTACATACATTCCTAAATATATCATCATCAATATACATCATCTCTGTATAACTAAAAATACAGGGAAATGGAGCACATACGCCCTACTACTAACATAGGCATATCAAAAGATATAGCGAGAATGGGGCACATCCACCCAATAGCGAACAGAGGCCTATCAAAAGAGATAATGAGAATACACATCAGAAGAAGGCAATGGTGTCAATGTTTACATCATCAATCCTTTCCACATGATGTAACTCCTCATGAGTCACTAGATCTCTATCATCAAGGATGTCAGGCCTATACAAAGGAGGATCTGCGCCGACAAAGACAAATGGGTCATTTGAGGGGCCAGTGCCTGAGCCGGAAGGAGCAAACGAATCTGCCTCTGCCGGATCTCTGCCCAAATGCCAGATAAAGAAATGTGCCCGGTCCAGTTGCTGGGTCAAACTGTCAATCCGTGTCACATGAGTCGATCCCCGACGGGGGTTACAACGCGTGTTCATCCATTGACACACACATCAACGAAGGTCAAGCAGCCTTGACATCATCATAACCGTTGGCAAGTAAATTCAATGAGGCATCGGAAGCCACCCGATGAACAGCTATTGATATACACATCAACAATTTTCAAACAATCCCCGGCGGGGGTCATAACGCAGACTTATGAAAAGAAATCCCCGGTGGGGGTCACCACGCATTGTCATCCATTGATGTATGTATCAATGAAGGTTAAGAAGCCTTGACATTATTTCAGCCGATGGCAAGTAAACCCATCGAGGCATCGAAAGCTATTCGATGATTTTGTAATTTGGTATTCATATTCCCCATCAGATCCCCGGTGGGGGTTACAATGCATATCAGCCGTTGATTCACACGTCAGCGAAGGTCAAGCAGCCTTGACAGTCTACCCCATAGGGTTTTCTTCCGTTGATTCACACATCGGTGAAGTACACATCAATGAAGGTCAGGCAACCTTGACATCATATGTTGTTGGCAGTAAATCCAACAGAATCTTGACATATCCTGGCGATACAAACCAAGAAAGGTTAGCATCGTCGAGGAGGATCGATGATGGAATATGTTATACACATCCTCAAATACACAAAGCTTTATCCCCACAGATCTCTTACACATAAGAGGCACTTATTCGAAATCAATTCTGTATCAAGGATTAAGGACTTTGGTGATAGCCCCAATGTCAACATCCTAAAAGATTTGGATCACGCATCCAATCTGGTCATAGTTGCCAATCTCCGGTAAAAGATACAAGGAGCCGGCAATCATCCCCAGAATGTCAGGCAAGAACCCCGCACACATGCATCATACATTTGCATCATGTTGCATTTCAAGTGTCTAGGATTCTTAATCATACCCATGCAATGCATTGCATGAATATGATAAAGAGGGGCATTTGTAGACACTCAAAATTTTCTACACACCTATCACTGACTTTGCAGGAGTGTAGATTCGTCTTTTAGAGATAACCCTGGAAGACAGCTCACATCCAGTCCGGATACTACCGGAAGTTCAAGGCTCAACCCCAGAACACACACCAGGAGTAAAAGTTCCAACCTTGGAGATAACCCCGAGGCATGCAGATCCAATACCAGGAAATCCACCGGAGAAGACAGATTAATCTCGGAGATAACTCCGAGGTATCAAGTCTCAGTCCCAACACTGGGAGTAACATGTACCAACCTTAGCGATAACCCCAAGGAATGCAGTTCTGGCGATAACCCCGGATATGTTTGTTTCAAATGCATGCCATCAACTTCAACCTCGGCGCTCACACCGAGGCACTCAATACAAGACCTGGAGATAACACCGGGAAGACAGGCACACCTCATAGAGGACACTGAGGACCTTCAACACTTGCAGCAGTCCAATCTCAAAGATAACCCTAAGCAACGTCTGCTTTACCACCCCAAACTAGTGATAACCCCGGTGAAGGGAAAAGTCATCATCTCGCCACCTTGACGCCATATAGCGCCGTCTCAACATCTCATACATATATTTCTACACAACAATGTCCCACAAGAAACAAGGAAAACCAATCCCGAGTGACTATTACACAGGGTAACTGATTGAATTTAAATCTTGAAGACCAGAGGGCACCGTCCCATCTTCCTGACTTCGTACAACCTCTAATCCAATTCCATTGCGTACCTCTTGACAACATCGGTTTGAAATAGGTCTTAAATACCTCAGTCGGATGCCTGGATTGCAATTCTGAAAGTTCTAGCGGACATTGCAAAGGTTTACGCACACATATCTTGCGAGATTTATCGACCCGCCAAGGCTTAGGAAACTTCGGGTAGGCTAGTACATCTGCTGCCCAAGTCAGTAGAACACTTAAGGCTCCCCTCTATAAATACATGGCTTGGGGTGGCCATTTGTAAGAAAAAAAAGGCGAGGAAACCCTGTCAAATTTGCTCTGTACTCACCCTATATTGAGTGCTTTCTCATTTTAAACACCTGTGAGCTCACATATAGCTACTTTTGTACCGGTGGGAGCCGAGTGTTCATCTACTTTAAACATATAGAAGTCTTCTTTAGCAGCCCACTTTAAGCCTTCTCACACACTTTAAGGCCTTTCTCTTCATCTTTGCACACACCCTTCTTCACGTTGAGAGTCGTGTTGCATGTGTTTGCCCGGACTTCGGTCCGTGGTTTTATTTCAGTTTTTATGTATATATATATATATATATATATATATATATAGAGCCCTTCCATAGCAAAGGTTGCTATGAGTACAAGGTAACACCCCTTTTTCAATCGTTGATAAATTGAATTAATGGTCACGATTAACTTTTTATTTGATAAGTCGACAAAGTTGTTGTGCCTAATTATTTACCCAGAAACTTCTATTTTAATAAGTGAGGCCCATGTAAAATTAACTTGTCAGTATAGTTATAAAAATGAATATTTATTATTAAAATAATCTTGCCGGAAGAGCTTGTACCGGCTTACACATATTTTTTTTATTTTTTTTATTTCTCCATTATATGTCATGACTCAACACATTAAAATGGAATAAAATAAATAAATAAATTACGCCAAGACAAAATGATACTACCGGCATTAAAATAATAAAAAAATCCTACTTAGACAAAATGATACTCTACGGCTGGCATTAAAATAATATTAAAATGTCGGCCGGTACAGGCTGATACGGCTTGCAATAAAAAATTGAAAAAAATAGCCGGCCGGTACAGCTTGTCACGGCTGACAATAAAAATTGAAAAAAAATGATTTTATTCAAGCAATTCGCTGCTAAACAGATTACCTCAAACTCCATACACTCGTCATATGACCACCCGAGCACCACGGGCCTAGCTGTTAATTTCAACCGAGGATATATCTTTATATTAAAACTTCACCATCCCCCAAAATCTATTTTCTTGCATTATTATTATATTACAATTTATTATTATTAATAAGTCTATATAATACATATACGGGGTTTTCTATTTAGAAATAAGTTAATATCTATATTTATTATTATCCCTTTAATATTTTTTTCTTATTTTTGTAATAATATCAATAAAAGGATTATTAATATATTAAAAAAAATATCATTCTTTAATAAAATATAAATAATGATTTTATATTCATGTATTACTATTATTATTATATTCATGTATTACTATTATTAAAAATAATATTAATAATGATTTTTAATATTAATATAAATAATGTGATTATTAATATTAGTCCTAATAAAAATATCCATACAATTCAACAAAATAGATAAATTTTTTTCAGACATAATATGAAGTGGTTTTATGTGATTCAACAATATTCATATTACTAAGTTATGAATTTGAAAATCCCATAAAGTTCAACCAAATAGACATTCTTATTAATTAATATGTACATTAGATAACGTTGGATGAGCTCTATATGTCAGAGGCCGGAAGTAATCTTGCGGATTTCTTGTAGAGCTTTCACGCGACGCGGTAACAAAAGACTGTGACATCTTCCAAGGACCACTTCTCTTCAGAAATATTACCATTGGCCCTAACGAAACAGTCAACATACTTGCATACAAAAATGCCACAGTCTGAGTTGTTGTGTTGTTTTGGTCAAATTTTAAGGTCTGCACAGTAGGATTACCGCCGGGCCACTCACGCATCGGATTACCATTTCGCAAATAAAATGGTATCAAATGTACCTGCATGTACAAAGTAGTTGGTTAATAATTTTTTTAATATTAAAAGACATTATAAAATTAAAATATTTTAAAACTAAACATACTGCAACTTTAACGAATTCTGAGTACATTTCATGTAACTTAGTACACATAGTGTCATTGTAGAGCGGGTCAATTATGGTAACCATCCAATCTTCAACTGCGAATAGGAACAAAACAAAATGGCGTTGATTGGTACTACACACCGGCATGAATATGTATTTGCATTCGTGTAAAGGTGGACCAACATCTTGGTTAACATACGGATTGCAAAAACTCCATGTAGTATTCACGTTAATGCAGGGCACATAGCCCTGCCCAAGATGCATGAAGAATGAATTCATGAAACCAAATTGGGACCACCTTTGTATTCCCCGCGACCTGTAGTATTCCTCTCTGTCTCGTAGCAACAACATATAAGCGTCGATGACATGCTCGAATATCTAACTCCCAGGCCCTAAGGATTGTACTGCATTGTGTTCTAATTCATATAACTGGCGCGGATGTGATAAAGGATATAAATCCTCTTCTGGTGCCACCACGTTTCCAAACATATGTTTACTTACAAATGTCTCCTTCCCATCTTTAAGTCTTTAGGATAAGGACCCTTTTGGTTCATAAGAGATGTGGTCTCCCGCATCTTGTACCTGATTGAGACCCAAATGTACATTATTATTATATAGCAATAATAATTAAAACCATCACTATTAACATAACTATATATACCTTTTGTGAACTAGATCCCTTGGCATTAGAAAGTCCCGCAAATGAAGAGTTGGTTGGAATGTAACACTCCTCATAGGTTTGGAAGGTTGGAATGTAACATTCCTCGTAGGCTTGGGTGGTGGGAATGGAGCTCTCCTCGATTACTTATGGGGTGGGTATGTAGCTCTCTTGTACAACATAATCAGTTTGTTTCAAAGCCCTTCATTGAGTTGTGTGTATTGGGATTGTGGTCCAAAATTTGTGGGACCCCCCTATCGAGGTATTTGTTTACCTCTTGCTTGAAGTCGATATATGTATTGAAATCCCAATTATTTTTTTTGCGTAACCAACTCGGAGGCAAATTTGAGTAAATCTTGAAAATTTATCAAGTAACGACTTTGCACTCTCAACCTGTTATGTAAGATAAACACAAACAAATATTATTAACAATAAATATGAATAAATGTAATATTAAGTATTTACTCCAATACATGATTTATTAAAGAAGAATATAATTTTATACCATTTGAATAAGGTGTTGTTGGTTGTAAATGGCCCGAGGCTCATAACAACCGCCGAGGTCTGTTTGCACAATCGAGGTCTGATGGATTTTCCAACGTGTAATTTTCCTATACCAGACCATGTAATCATCTATTGGGACATAATCAGAAATTTTAGTTTGTTGTCCTTTGAGATGATCCATGTATGCCTCCCACCTCGAAATATATTCCCCTCTCAAGGCCATCCAATCCTCGACATCAATAAATTTAAACTTTTTCTCCTTCCTAAGGCACCTACAACCATCATCACTGATCAAGACAGAGCCATGAGTAATGCTATTGCTACGGTACTTCCAACTAGTTATCATTTATTGTGTTCTTGGCATATTAGCAATAAATTTCCTGAAAAATTGCATCATATTTATTCTGAGCACTCATCGTTCAAAAATGATTTTAACAACTATGTGTATAACTCATTGTCCATCAAGAAATTTGAAGAGCGTTGGCATATTCTGATAAGTTCCTAAGAATTATATACTAATGAATGGCTTGGAAGTTTGTATGATGTACGACAGAAATGGATTCCAGCACATACAAAGAGATATTTTGCCGCGGGAATGACTACCACTAGAAGAAGCGATAGCATGAATGCCTTTTTTGATGAGTATGTTAATGCATCAACAGTATATGCTATGTTTTGTCTTCGCAGAGTCAAAAGGTCATAGAAAAGACAGGTTTATCGGGAGAGGAAGGCCGACTACATAATAAAACATCATAAAAGGATTATGGTACTCGGTTCATCTTTAGAAGTTCATGCTGCACAAGTGTGCACAAAAGAGATGTTAAGACGTTTCCAACGTCAATTCGTCGATTCCATGAAATACAATGTTCATAAACTTAGTGAGTTATGTGTCACTGATACTAAGGTTTATGCAGTGTATAATGCAGATGCAACTGAAAGTGGTGGAAGATATAAAGAAGTTGTCAACAATCGACAACCGGGATCAGAACATGTAATCGCCAAATTTTTCTCACTCTGGTGAATTATGCAAGCACATCTTGAGATATTTCATAGCAAAGAGTATTTCACAAATACAGACCGACATGATCCTTCATCGGTGGACAAGAGACGTGAACAAAAACAATGGTGAAGACTTACTCTTTAACTCCACATATGCTGACTTCGAACAAAATCAAGCAATGCGCTATAATCATTTGATGGGTGATTACCAGGAATTAGCAAGCAAAATGGCTTGCTCAGTCCGAGGTTACAAAACCGTTCTTAAACTGAATGCATGAGGAAAAGAGTTGGTTGACCAGTATGATCCGGATGAGAATATTACTGAACTGGCAGATGACGACATTGATTGCACAGTTGCAGATCCAAATCATGATATGGGATACGATAATGACGATGAAGATGCAGAGGTGGAAGAAGAAGAAGAGTTTTTGCCGCCTAATATTTCTCAAACAAAGGGCCGCAAAAAACAATCTAGATTCAAGAGTGCACTCGAGAAAATCATTCCTTCTAAGACTCATCGAAAATGTGCAATTTGTGGCTTTGAAACCGACCACGATAAGCGAAATCACTATCGAGTGCTAGGGATTCCTGAGCCAAAAAAATAGGCGTCAGTTGTATTAATCATGCTATGTTTTTTTTATTTTATGAAAATGAACATGTAATATGTACTATTCCTCTTAATGTTATGCGAAGACTAGTATTGGTATAATCTATACTTCTAATATTGATAATCACATTATTATTATTATAATAATACTTCACTACTTTTATAAATTCAATAAGTAAATTAATTTCCGAAATGACTTGAAAAATTATCATCATTACTTATTAGACTAATTGAACTAATTTTATTAATAATAAAATCATTTCTTAATAATAAAATCATTGATTAATATATAAAATCATTACTAATAATCATTGCTTAATAATAAAATTATTAATACTAATAATGCAAGATTTATAATGATCACTTTATATTTTATTAAAGAATGATATTTTTTTAATATATTAATAATCCTTTTATTGATATTATTACAAAATAAGAAAAAAAATATTAAAGGGATAATAATAAATATAGATATTAACTTATTTCTAAATAGAAAACCCCCATATGTATTATATAGACTTGTTAATAATAATAAATCGTAATATAATAATAATGCAAGAATATAGATTTTGGGGGATGGTGAAGTTTTAATATAAAGATATATCCTTGGTTAAAATTAATGACTAGGCACGTGGTGCTCGGTGGTCATATATACGAGTGTATGGAGTTTGAGGTTGAGGAGTTCGAATCATTTAGCAAATGAATTGCTTGAATAAAATCATTTTTTCAATTTTTTATTGTTAGTAGTGATAAGTCGTAATTTAAATAGGCTATTTTTTTTCAATTTTTATTACCAAAGTCAGTATCGGCATATAATTTGGCTTTGAATTTATTTTATTTTTTATTCCATTTTAATGTCTTTGAGTCGTGACATATAATGGAGAAATAAAAAAAATATGTATTTACATACAAAAGCTCTTCCTACTGCGATTATTTTAATAATAAATATTCATTTTTATAACTATAACGACAAGTTAATTTTACGTGGGCCTCACTTATTAAAATATAAGTTTGCAGGGTAAATAATTAGCACAACAACCAAGGTCTTAGGCTTATCAAATAAAAAAAGTTAATCGTAGCCATCAATTCAATTTATCAACGGTCCAAAAGGGGTGTTACAGATAAAGACTCATAGCAACCAAATTTGCTATGGAAAGGCTCCTATATATATATATATATATATATATATATATATATATATATATATATATATATATGGACTAACATTATCGAGTTATGCCTCGATTGAGCCTGAACTTGATGCGGAGCATTTATTTGCTTTATATATATATATATATATATATATATATATATATATATATATGAACCATAAGACCCCAACTTTTATGAATAAAGAATAATTTTCTCAATATATTTTTTGAATATTATGGTGTGGATTTGATATAATGTTATAGTTGTGGGTAATATTTTCAAATTTTGCAAAGTAAGCAAGTGGTTATATAATATTCGATTGGTCTGGGAATATTCATTTTAACATGGAATATTCATACGACTAACACAATCATTAGTGGACCCCACAATGTAAGTATTGTCGTAGTTAGAAAATGATAGAATTATCTTTTATAAAAATAACGGCGAAAAGTTTTACCGTTAAACCGTTGAACTACCCTAGAGTAAAGTATGCGATGTCTGGCGTGGTTGCATAGTAGCACACTACGTATTGATTATTGATGCTTACGTGAGAACTCAGTTAGTTATATTCAATTATTGCTACAGTAATTGATGCATCATATCTCTCATATTATTGATTCAATTATTATCACAGTATCATCTGCATAATAATTATTATTATAAAATCAATAATTGAGACGACAAAGTTATTCATATTATTATTTACAATATTGACAATGTCTAGAAGTTCTATCAAGGAGAGGTTTGGTCACCTAATTGCGCGCCAATAAGGAGAAATCCTTATCGAAAAGCCCCCCTTTCCTGGGAATGACCTGGTTGTTAAATATTGGGAGTTATAATATTAATGATGAATAAGTTGTGTTGATTAAAGATGAAAATGATAGTTCCATTGTGTTAGGATTATTAGTGTTAGTGGAAATCGACATTTATTTCGATAATAATTGATGTCTGGAGGTTATATTGACCAATCGGGTAATTAATCGGATAAATGAGCAATTAATTGCTATTATTTCACATGCTTATAACTATTTGTTCACATGTGTGTACTATTGATTCACATTCATGTACTATTAGGGGAGGTGGTGCAAGATTGATAATACTTACATGACTAAATTAAAAATGGAGGTATAGATGAAGGTACTATACTGAAATTAGTTTTTTCACATGATTATACTATTAACTCAAATGAATGAACTATTAATTCACATTATTTACTATTAGGGGAGGTGGTGCAAGTTTGATAATACTTGCAGGACTAAATTAAAAATGAAGAAAAAGAGGAAGGTATTATACTTTAATATTTGTAGCCGCAAAATGTGCAATTATCGAAACTATATTTTCCTATAAATAGAAGCTCATTCTTCCTTCATTTCTCACCAATTCACTAAAGCTATAGAGCAATTATTATAGAGAGAAAGAAGAAGAGAAGTCTGCTACCTCACTATTCAAGTATCTAGTCTTCTTCTAAGGTAAGGGGTGTTATTGTTTCGTATTCATGAAGAGGGTTATTTTCTTTCAATACTTGTAATGGTTGTTATTTCATTCTTTATTATTATGTTGGAATACCCTGTCTATGCGAAGTACCGCATACATGGTGAAATTTTTCTGTTAGTCCATTCTTTATTATTCTGTTGGAATAACCTGTCTATGCGGTCTATCGCATGCCTGGTGAATTCTGTTGTAATTCCATTCTTTATTATTCTGTTGGAATATCACGTCTGCATGCGGATTCTGCATGACACGTTCCATTCTTTATTATTCTGTTGGAATAACATGTCTATGTGGATTACCGCATGCATGGTGAATGATCCTTCGTATTCATTCCTTATTAAATTATGGAAATGATCTGTTTACGTGGATTATCGCATGGCAGGCAAAAATCCATTTGCAGTTTCATATATTGTATTATACTCAGTTGGTTAAAATTTTGGCTTCTATACTCCATGAAATTAGTAGACTATCATGGATATTTGCGCTTCATTCAGTATCTTTTCATGGAAATATTCTTCTGAGCATTCTTGAATTTTACTCCACAAAGCAGTATCATGTTGACAATTTGGACGTTATTGATTTCTGGATAAATTAAATTATAAATCTTTAAAAATTTATCCTTGAACTTGTTTTATTGAATTCTTATATCATTGTCATCATCCTCATGTTTATAATATGTTGAAAGTCATTTGTGGCCTGTAGTGCATAGATGGACTTGGTGTGATTATGACCAGGGATTATTCGGTATAATCATGACCGTAATGTTACAAATGATGTGGTAGAAGTCCTCATTGGCCATAGTGTATTGATGGACAGTTGTTGGCATAATCATGACCATTGATGAATACACGAATATCCTTGGCTCGTAGTGCATGGATAATTTGTGGTCGTGATACTAAAGAATATCCTTGGCCGTAGTGCAGGGGTGATTCGATGATGTGGATTATTTATTAGGCTGAGTCTCAGTGATAAAAGTGATGAAAAACCTTTTAAATCATTGAAGATAGTAGATTTTATGCTCTACTTGACTCTTCTAATGGATTGGTCGTTCCGCTGTAGTTAAACTTGATGTTTGTTATATTTTATCAGTTTTAACACTGTTGAAGGCTAACGATAAATTATTCTGCATTATCTTTAGTCATAATATTTCTTATTGGGCTAGTTGAGCTCACCCTTTTGCTTTTATTGTTCTCTACAGGAAATGAGAACGTAGATGGGACTAGTCGAGGAACTGAGTGACGGTCCATATGATAGCATTAGTAGTCCTCACTATTCTATGAAATAGTGTGATAATAAATGTATTGAGAACTCCATTTGAGTTGAATACTGTCTAGAAGACAATATTCGTATTAAAACTCTCAGTTTATGTTTTGTCGTATTTTACACGACAGTTGTATTATTAAGTTATATTTGAATTTTGTACCATGTATTTGGCGACTCAAGATGTGTGATGTATACCTATTTTGGGGGCGTCACAGTTGGTATCAAAGCTTAGGGATATAATTCCTGGCTGAGATATGAGACAAGAACTAGGAGGGGAGAAATGAGGAATTACTTTGCTAGTATGACCTATCTATGTTTATTTGATATTTAATTGGTCGGTCAGAGTATAGAGATAATATGTGACATGTCAATTAACCCTTGTTTTATGGCAATATTTGAAAATGACATTCGAGAATGTTGAGAATAGTAACGGAGCACAAGAGACCGTTGAGTCACCACAGATCAACACCCAAGATAATGTGCATCAGGAAGGCAATAATCCTCAGGTGAACAACAACACCGACCAAATGGCGAATGACAGAATGTTTAGGAGCTTTCTACAATTCATACAACATCAGGCAAGAGAGACTCATGTCCAAAATGCAGGTGGAAACACTGGCAACTCTCGGACGGTCACCGCTAAATAGTTCAAGGAGCTAGGACCACCGGAGTTTATTGGAGAGCCAAAACCACTTAAGGCGGAGACGTGGATAAAGCAGATCACCAAGATATTTGATGTCTTGGGATGCTCCGAGGAGCAAAAGGTTCCCTTTGCCACCTTTATGTTGTGAGGAGAGGCAGATTACTGGTGGGAATCGGTAAAGCGTACTCAACCTACCACACTGAAGATGTCTTGGGAGAAGTTCCAAGAACTATTCAACGACAAGTACTTTCCCGAAAGTATTCGTCACATGAAAGAGGTAGAGTTCATCAAGTTGGAGCAGAACAATATGACCGTGTCGTCAAAGACGGGCTTAAGTTTGCCGAGTTGTCCTGGTTTTGCCTCACTTGGTTGACAATGAGGAGAGAATGACGCGGATGTTTCTAAGAGGTTTGAAACCTGAGATACGTCAATATCTAATTTCTCATAAACTGTGTTTGTATTTAGTTATTGTAAATAGGGCTCAGTTATTGGAGCGCGATAATGAGTCAACTTAACCAAGAGAAAGTAGCCGGCAAAATGATAATACCAGTAGTAGCAGTCATCGAAGCGGTGACAACAAACGTGGAGGGAATCAACATGCCAGAAATGGTAACCACTTCGGTGGTAATCATGGCCAAGATAGTAAGAATGGACATTTCAAGAAGAGGAGATTCAACAATAATGGAAAGACGTCAGCATCAGCACCTGTGGTTAAGGAAGGAGAACGACCACCTATCATATGCTTCAAATGTGGAGGGGAGGGACATATCAGTCCAAACTGTGCGCAGCAGTCCAAAACGTGTTATAATTGTGGAAGAGAAGGTCACCTAGCTAGATTTTGTCGTACTTGGAATCCAAGTTCAGTTGGAACGGTTACACCAAATGCCATCCCAGACAAGTTAAAACCAGTAGTTCAAGGCAGAGCGTTTGTTGTGACCTCCCAAAAAGCAAGGAACCCAGACGAGGTCATAACAGGTAAGCTAATCATCAACTCTAGCAAAGTATATACCTTATTTGATACCGGTTCTACCCATTCTTTTATTTCTCCTACTTGCGCTCAACGTTTAAATTTGACTTCGGAGAAATTAGACTTTGACTTATCTGTTGAAACTCCGTTGGGAAAAACCTTCATTACATCCACTGTTTATAAGTCTTGTTTGATTCAAATCGGTACCCTCATATTTCCTGTCGATCTTATTTCCTTAAAAATACTTGCATTTGACGTGATTCTAGGGATTGATTGGTTAACTACTCATCATGCTAAAATTGATTGTTTTCGTAAGGTTGTTAGCTTTCATATTCCTAATCAACCTATTATGCGATTTCAAGCGACCAAACCATTAAAATCAATCACGGTCATCTCAAGCCATAAAGTTATTCGTTTATTGAAAAATGGATGTCAAACTTTCTTAGCTCATGTCACAGATTTAAACAAAAATATGGCAGATTTGAATGATATTTCTATTGTTAATAAATTCCCTAACATATTCCCCGAAGAACTTCCTGGCCTACCCCCGGAGCGTGAAATCGAGTTTGTTATTGACCTTGAACCTGGTACAGAACCCATTTCCAAAGCCCTATATCGAATGGCTCCTATTGAACTTCAGGAGTTAAAAACCCAACTACAGGAATTGTTAGACATCGGTTTCATTTGTCCTAGTACGTCTCCTTGTGGTGCTCTTATTCTATTCATGAAGAAGAAAGATGGAAGAATGCGACTTTGTATTGATTATCAGGAGTTGAATCATGTCAGAATCAAAAATAGGTACCCGTTGCCTCGCATTGATGACCTGTTTGACAAGTTACAAGGATCCAAATTCTTTTCAAAGATTGATCTTCGTTTCGGATATCATCAGTTGAAGATTAAAACTGATGATATTCCAAAAACTTCTTTCAGAACTCGGTATGGGCATTACGAATTCCTAGTCATGTCTTTTGGATTGACTAATGCTCCTGCTGCCTTCATGGATATGATGAACCAAGTATTCAAGGAATATTTGGATCACTTTGTGGTTGTCTTTGTTGATGACATCCTCATTTACTCCAAAAGCCGTGAAGATCATGAGCAACACTCGAGGCTGATACTCCAAAAGCTTCGTGAAAACAAGTTATATGCCTAGTTGAAGAAATGCGAGTTCTGGCTTGAGGAAGTAGCATTCCTTGGGCACGTGATATCAAATCATGGAATATCTGTTGACCTGGCAAAGATTAAAGCAATTCAAAGCTGAGAGAAACCTAAGTTAGTGACTGAAGTACGTAGTTTTCTCGGCTTTGCTGGTTATTATCGGAGATTCGTAGAAGGGTTTTCTCGAATCACTACTCAATTAACTCAGCTGACTCGAAAAGATACAAAATTCGGTTGGAGCGAGAAATGTGAGAAGAGTTTTTAAGAACTCAAGAGGAGGCTTATTTTTAGCACTTGTTCTGATAATACAAACTGGCTCGGAGGGATTTGTCATCTACAGTGATGCTTCAGGCAAAGGGTTAGGATGCGTTCTCATGCAACAAGGGAAAGTCATAGCCTATGCCTCACGACAACTCAAAGAATATGAGAGGAATTATCCTACTCATGATCTAGATTTGGCAGCTATCGTTTTTGCGCTTTAGATTTGGAGGCATTACTTGTATGGAGAGAAGATGGAGATCTATACAGATCATAAAAGCCTCAAATATTTCTTCACTCAAAAGGAACTTAACATGCAGCAACGACGATGGCTTGAGCTATTGAAAGATTACGATGATACCATTCAATACCATCCTGGAAAAGCGAACGTAGTAGCTGATGCATTGAGTTGAAGATCGTATGCGTTTATGAGTACGATATTGTTAACATAAAGACCCATTTCGTAAGACTTACAAATGATAAAGATAGAGTTAAAGACTATAGGGACCCACGTGGTGATATCAAATATATGAGTAGAATAGACTTTAATCGATAAAGTTAAAGGCCGCCCAAGCTACAGACCCAAAGCTGATAAATACGAAGAAGAAGGTTCAAGAGGGCATTATTCTAGAAGCAATAATCGATGAAGAAGGAATACTTCGAGTCAAATCTAGACTTTGTGTTCCTAACGATTCTGACTTGAAGTATAAAATCATGATGGAGGCGCACAACACACCGTTTACAATCCATCCTGGGAGTACCAAAATGTATCGTGATCTTCGACATACATTTTGGTGGACCAATATTAAGAGAGAGATAGTGAGGTTTATCTCAAGGTGTCAAACTTGTCAACGAGTCATGGCGGAGCATTAAGTGTCAAAAGGTCCATTGCAACCAATTAAAATTTCAGAATGGAAGTGGGAGCACATTACCATGGATTTCGTTACTGGTCTTCCCAAGGTTTCTCAAGGCATAGATGCGATTTGGGTCATTATTGATAGATTGACCAAGTCTGCTCATTTCTTACTGATACGAGAAACTTATACACTTGAACATCTTTCTCGTATTTTAATAAACGAGATTATAAGATTGCATGATATGCCAGTATCCATAGTTTCTGATCGAGACCCAAGATTCACTTTAAGATTTTGGGTTAGTTTACAAAAAGCTATGGGCACAGATTTATGATTTAGCTCGGCATATCATTCTCAGACGGACGGGCAGACAGAAAGGACTATTCAAACTCTTGAAGATTTATTAAGACTCCATGTCCTTGACTTCAAGGGAAGTTGGGACAAGTTCTTACCATTGGTGGAGTTTTTCTACAACAATAGTTATCAAGCAAGTATTGGCATGGCTCCATTTGAGGCGTTGTATGGAAGAAAGTGTAGTTCTCTAGTATGCTGGGATGAGGTGGGTGAAGCAACGTTGTTGGGACCGGATTTGGTAAGTATGACTACGAAAAAGATTCAAACGATCCGATAACGTATAAAAACCTCACAAGATCGACAAAAGAGTGATGATGATCTTCATCGAAAGGATGCTGATTTCAATATTGGAGATCATGTGTTGTTATGTGTTGCTCCATGGAAAGGAGTTACGAGATTTGGAAAGAGAGGAAAGCTCAATCCTCGATTCATTGGTCCATTTATAATCCTCGATCGAGTAAGAACTTTGGCCTATAGACTCGCCTTACCGCCAAGTATGTCTTGTGTTCATAACGTTTTTCACATATCTATGTTACATAAATATGTGAAAGACCCTAACCACATTATTGAATTAGAACCAGATGAGATAGAGGAAGATTTAACGTATGAAGAGTTACCTGTTAAAATCTTGTATAAGAAGGAACATATTCTACGCTCTAAAGTTATACCTCAAGTTAAAGATTTGTGGAGAAACCACGATGTTGAGGAAATGACTTGGGAGTTAGAATCTGAAATGAAATCAAGGTATCCTCACCTCTTCGACATACCAGGTACGCACCCTAATTTTGAGGACGAATTTTCATAAGAAGGGGAGGTTGTAAGACCCCAACTTTTATAAATAAAGAATAATTTTCTCGAAATATATTTTTGAATATTATGGTGTAGATTTGATATAATGTTATAGTTGTGGGTAATATATTCAAATTTTGCAAAGTAAGAAAGTGGTTGTATAATATTCGATTGGTCGGGGAATATTCGTTTTAACAGGGAATATTTGTACGATGGTACAATCATTGGTGGACCCCACAACGGAAGTATTGTCGTAGTTAGAAAACGACAAAATTATCTTTTTTATAAAAATAATGGCGAAAGTTTTACCGTTAAACTGTTGAACTACTCGGTAGTAAAAGTACAGTAATACGCGTGGTTGCAGAGTAGCACACGGTATTGATTATTGATGCTTACATGAGAAGTTACTCAGTTATACTCAATTATTGTTACAGTAATTGCTGCATCATATCTCTCATATTATTGATTCAATTATTAACACAATATCATCTGCATAATAATTATTATTATTAAATCAATAATTGAAACGACAAAGTTATTCATATTATTATTTACAATATTAACAATGTCTAGAAGTTCTGTCAAGGAGAGGTTTAGTCACCTAATTGCGCACCAATAAAGAGAAATCCTTATCGAAAGCCCCTTTCCTGGAAGCGACACGGTTGTTAAATATTGTGAGTTATAATATTAATGATGAATAAGTTGTGTTGATTAAAGATGAAATTGATAGTTCCATTGTGTTGGGATTATTAGTGTTAGTGGAAATCGACATTTATTTCGATAATAATTGATGTCTGGAGGTTATATTGACCAATCGGGTAATTAATCGGATAAATGAGCAATTAATTGCTATTATTTCACATGCTTATAACTATTTGTTCACATTGTGTACTATTAGGGGAGGTGGTGCAAGATTGATAATACTTGCATGACTAAATTAAAAATGGAGGTATAGATGAAGGTACTATACTGTAATTAGTTTTTTCACATGATTATACTATTAGGTCACATGAATAAACTATTAAGTCATATTATTTTCTTTTAGGGGAGTTATTACAAGTTTGATAATACCTGCACGACTAAATTAAAAATGAAGAAAAAGAGAAAGGTATTATACTTTAATATTTTGAGCCCCAAAACATGCAATTATCGAAACTATATTTTCCTATAAATAGAAGCTCATTCTTCCTTCATTTCTCACCAATTCATTAAAGCTATAGAACAATTATTATAGAGAAAAAGAAGAAGAGAAGTCTGCTACCTCACTATTCTAGTATCCAGTCTTCTTCTAAGGTAATGGGTATTATTCTTTCGTATTCATGAAGAGGGTTATTTTCTTTCAATACTCGTAAGGGTTATTATTCCATTCTTTATTATTATGTTGGAATAACCTGTCTATACGAAGTACCGCATACATGATGAAATTCTTTTGTTATTCCATTCTTTATTATTTTGTTGGAATAACCTGTCTGTGCGGTCTATCGCATTCCTGGTGAATTCTGTTGTTATTCCATTCTTTATTATTCTATTAGAATATCTTGTCTGTGCGGATTACGCATGACTTGGTTGCATTCTTTATTATTTTGTTGGAATAACCTGTGTGTGCGGATTACGCATGACCTGGTTCCATTCTTTATTATTCTGATTGAATAACCTGTCTATGTGGATTACTGCATGCATGGTGAATGATCCTTCGTATTCATTCCTTATTAAATTGTGGAAATAATATGTCTACGTGGATTACCGCATGGCGGGCAAAAATCCATTTGCAGTTTCATATATTCTATTATACTCAATTGGTTAAAGTTTTGGCTTCTATACTCCATGAAATTAGTAGAATATCCTGGATATTTTCGCTTCATCCAGTATCTTTTCATGGAAATATTCTTTTGAGCATTCTTAAATTTTACTCCACAAAATAATATCATGTTGACAATTTGGACGTTATTGATTTCTAGATAAATTAAATTATAAATCTTTAAAAACTTATCCTTGAACTTTTTTTAATGAATTCTTATATCATTGTCATCATCATCATGTTTATAATATGTTGAAAGTCATATGTGGCATATAGTTCATAGATGGACTTGGTGTGATTATGACCAGTGATTATTCGGTATAATCATGACCGTAATGTTACAAATGAAGTGGTAAAAGTCCTCATTGGCCGTAGTGCATTGATGGACAGTTGTTGGCATGATCATAACCATTGATGAATACACGAATATCCATGGCCCGTAGTGCATTGATAATTTGTGGTCGTGATACTAAAGAATATCCTTAGCTGTAGTACATGGGTGATTCGATAATGTGGACTATTTATTAGGCTGAGTCTCAGCGATAAAAGTGATGAAAAACCTTTTAAATCATTTAAGATAGTAGATTTTATGCTCTACTTGACTCTTCTAATGGATTGCTTGTTCCGCTGCAGTTAAACTTGATGTTTGTTATATTTTATCAGTTTAACACTGTTGAAGGCAAACGATAAATTATTCTGCATTATATTAGTCATAATATTTCTTACTGGGCTAGTTGAGCTAACCTTTTGCTTTCATTGTTCTCTTCAGGAAATGAGAACCTAGCTGGGACTGGTCGGGGAACGGAGTGACGGTCTAGATGATAGGATTAGTAGTCCTCACTATTCTATGAAATAGTGTGATAATAAATATATTAAGAACTCCATTTGAGTTGAATACTGTCTAGAAGACAATATTCATATTAAAACTCTCAGTTTATGTTTTGTCGTATTTTACACGATGGTTGTATTATTAAGTTATATTTGAATTTTGTACCATGTATGTGGCGACTCAAGATGGGTGATGTATACCTATTTTGGGGGCGTCACATGAACTGTGTGTCAGACTTTGTTCGGTGAGCCTAGACTTCGGTATGGAGCGTTTACTACTTTAATAATTATATACTTATATTATATATATTAACTGTATTCGGACTTTTTTCGATGAGCCTGGATTTTACATCCGGAGCGTTTACTTACTTATATATATATATATATATGAACTATTGATGAACTCTGTTCGATGAGCCTGGATTTTACATCCGGTGCGTTTATCGCTTATATATATATATATATCGTCCCACCTGGAATTTACTTCGTGGTGGTTGATCGCTTTTACAATTTTCTTTACGTTTCGTCCCGCCTGGGGTTTCCTCTATGGCGGATGATTGCTTTTACAGCTTTGTTTACGCTTCGGCATTATTTTGTACATTATTTTCTTATATATGCTTTGCATCTCGAAAATAAAAGCAATCAAGCCGAACACTTAATAAAATGGAGTGTAAAATAACTCAATTACTATTGAGCACAAGGGTTTGAAAAACCTCTTTTATAAAACATAACTGCCATATCTTGCTAAAAATTGAATTTTTATATAAATTCAAACCCTGTGTATATAGGTGCGAACGAGGCCTCACACCACTTCCAAATAAACAGCACATTAACTCTCACACACACACATTTAGATAACAGTTTCTTGAAAAATGGTGGTCACCTTGGTAACATGGATGTCAGGAGGTGCCTAACACCTTCCCTCCGCATAATCAAGTCCCCGGATCCTAATGAATCTCGGTTTCACTGACCCGTTTAGCAGTGTCACATCACTGGGTCAATGTGCAAACATTTTCTCAGTTGTGTTGGTACAACCATTTAAAAAACCAATTGGCAACTCTTAACAGTCCATCATCGACATTATACATGTCAGACCTTTTTCACTTATTTTTTTTAAACAAGTCTCGCCTAACATGAGAACACCAAAGAACAAGTAACAAAAGGGACAACTAAAAATCCCAACGTCGACATATGTCGAAGATCACGATACATTTTGGTACTCCCATGATGGATTACAAACGGTGTGTTGTGCGCCTCCATCATGATTTTATACTTTAAATCAGGGTCGTTAGGAACACAAAGTCTGAAGTTGATATGAGACCCCAAATTTTATGAATAAATATTTAATTTTCTCAAAATAATTTTTTAAATATTATGGTGTGAATTTGATATAATGTTATAGTTGTGGGTTATATTTATAAATTTTGTAAAGTACGCAAGTTGTTATATAATATTCGATTGGTCGGGGAATATTCTTTTTGTCGGGGAATATCCGTACGACGGTACAATCATTGGTGGACCCCTACAATGAAATGCAGCGATTGAGAAAACGACAAAAATACTTTATGAAAATAACGACGGAAGTTTTACTGGTTAGCTGTTGAAA
Source organism: Panax quinquefolius (assembly GCA_020205615.1). NCBI lineage: Eukaryota > Viridiplantae > Streptophyta > Magnoliopsida > Apiales > Araliaceae > Panax > Panax quinquefolius. The sequence continues at coordinate 57,114,734 of CM035162.1, forward strand.
CACCCGATGTTAAAAAATGCGATGTCTGGCGTGGTTGATGCTTACGTAAAAAGTCACTCGTTATACTCAATTATTGCTACGATAATTGCTTTGCATCATATCTCTCATATTATTGATTCAATTATTGTCACAAGATTCTCGCATAATATGTTATATTATTAAATCAATAATTGAGACGACATAAAGTTATTCATATTATTATTTATAATATTGACAATGTCTAGAAGTTACATCGATGAGAGGTTTGGTCACCTAATTGCGCTAATAAAGAGAAATCCTTATCGGAAAGCCCCTCTTTCCGGGAAAGACTGGTTGTTAAATATTGTGAGTTATAATATTAATGATGAATGTTATTAAAATTGAAGTTGTGTTCGGAGTTGAATTTGGAGACGCGAACGTGATATTTGAGTCCGGAACGATGAAATTAGTTAAAATAGTCTATAAACACAAAATTTTCTGGGATTCACTATTTCGTCAAAAAGTCAACAGTTGACTTTTTTGGGAAAAGTCAAACTTTGAAATTTTAAAAGTTATATTGTTGATAAAAATTGTTTCATTATGTTGGAATTGTTTGTGTTAGTGAAAATCGACATCTATTCCGATGATAATTGATGTCTGGGGGTTATATTGATAAATCGAGTAATTTATCGGATAAATGAGCAATTAATTGCTACTAATTCACATGTGTATATAACTATTTGTTCACGTGTGTGAACTATTGAGTCACATAATTTACTATTGATTCACATTATTTACTATTAGGGGAGTTGGTGCAAGTTTGATAATACTTGCAGGACTAAATTAAAAATGTAGAAAAATAAGAAGGTATTATACTGTAATATTTCGAGCCCCAAAACGTGCAATTATCGAAACTATATTTTCCTATAAATAGAAGCTCATTCTTCCTTCATTTCTCACCAATTCACAAAAGCTTTAGAGCGATTATTATAGAGAGAAATTATAGAAAGAAGAAGAGAAGTCTACTACCTCACTATTCCAGTATCCAGTTTTTCTAAGGTAGGGAGTATTATTTCATTCTTATCAATGAAGAGAACTTCTGTTATTCCATTCTTTATTATTACATTGGAATAACTTTTGTATCGCTGAGCTACCTATACTTCTTTGAAATTCTTACATTGTTCCATTCTTTATCATTCTGTTAGAACATCCTGTCTGTGCGTTCTACGCCGGACCTGGTTCCGTCTTTATTATTCTATTAGAATATCTTATGCATGCGTTTTCTGCGGGACTGATTCCGTCTTTATTATTACGATGGAATATCACATGCATGCGTTTCTGTTGGGACTGATTCCGTCTTTATTATTTTGTTGGAATATCCTCATGCGTGCGTTTTCTGTGGGACTGATTCAGATTATTTAGAATTACATTGGAATAACTTTGTCTGTCAAGCAATCTGCATACATGGTGATTTCTTTTGTTATTCCATTCTTTATTATACTAAGTTGGTTAAAGTTTTGACTTCTATACTCCATGAAATTAGTGGAATATCCTTGATATTTACGCTTCATCCAGTATCTTTTCATGGAAATATTCTTCTGAGCATTCTTGAATTTTACTCTACAAAGCAGTATCATGCTGATAATTTGGACATTATTAGTTCCTGTATAAATTAATTCTTGAACTAGTTTTCTTGAATTCTTATATCATTGTCATCATCCTCATGTTTATATTTTGTTGAAAGTCATTTGTGGCATGTAGTGTATAGATGGACTTGGTATGATTATGACCAGGGATTATTCGGTGTAATCATGACTGTAATGTTACAAATGATGTGGTAAAAGTCCTCATTGGCCCGTAGTGCATTGATGGATAGTTTTTGGTATGATTATGGCTATGGATTCTCTTGACCAAGGTGCAAAGATGAATTGTTTTATGGCATGATCGGGAATAGTAGATGAAAAAACACGATTATCTTTGGCACATGTAGTGCATGGATAATTCGTGGTCGTGATACTAAAAATATCATTGGCACGTAGTGCGGGGATGAGTTAATGATGTGGATTATTTATTAAAATTTGAGTCTCGATTGATAAAGTTGGTGAAAAACTTTTAAATCATAGAAGATAGTAGATTTTATATTTTACTTGACTCTTCTAATGGATTGTTTATTCCGCTACAGTTTTTGATCTAAAACTTGTTGTCTATTATATTCTATCAGTTGTTATACTGTTGAAGGCTAATGATAATTTATTACGCATTATCTTAGTCATAATATTTCTTCTTGGGCTAGTTGAGCTCACCCTTTCTTTCACTTTTCTCTTTGAGTGAAATGAGAGCGTAAATGGGACTAGTCGGGGAACAGAGTGATGGTCCTAGATGTTTACATTAGTAGTCCTCACTATTCTGTGAAATAGTGTGATAATAATAGTAATGAGGACTCTTTTTGAGTTTGTATACTCTCTAGTAAACAATATTTGTATTCAAACTCACAGCTCATGTTGTATATTAAAGATTGTATTTGTATTTTGTACCATGTATTTGGCGACTCAGAATAGGTGATGTATTCCTGTTTTGGGGGCATCACAATTGACTCGAAGTATTCTTTCTTCATCGATTCTTGCTTCTGGCATAACACCTTCTTGCACTTTCTTCCTCATACGCATCAGCTCCAGGTCTGTAGCTTGAGCAGCTTTAACATTATTGATTAAAGTCGGTTCTACTCGTATATTGGCCATCATCATGTGGGTCCCTGGAGTCTTTAACTCTATCTCCATCCTTTGCAAGTCATATAAAATGGGCCTTTGCGTTGACAATACCGCACTCGTACCCGCATATGATCTTCTACTCAATGCGTCAGCTACTACGTTCGCTTTACCAGGATGGTATTGAATCATATTATCATAATCTTTAATAGCTCGAGCCAACGTCTTTGGCGCATGTTACGTTCATTTTGGGTGAAGAACTATTTGAGGGTTTTTAGAAATAGGTTTTGTACTGGGGTCAATACAAAATTCAATTTAACGTTCTGGGGTAGGCCAGGAAGTTCTTCAAGGAATACGTTAGGAAACTTTTTAACGATAGAAATATCATTCAAAACTGTGACTCTCATCCAAGACTTGGATATCACATGTAATGAAGGTTTCTCCTAATGGAGTTTCAACAGATAAGTCAAAGTCTAATTTCTCCGGAGTTAAATTTAAACGTTGAGCACAAGTAGGAGAAATAAAAGAGTGGGTAAAACCGATATCTAATAAGGTATAGACTTCACAAGAATTTATAATTAACTAACTCGTGCTAACTTCGTTCGGGTTACTCGCTTTTTGAGAAGTCACGAAGAAACGTTATTCCTGAAACCACTGACTTTGTTTTGTCTGTATCCGCCTTTGGTGCCACCGTCCCAGGTGGACTTGATTTCGCTATAGGACAAAATCGAGCTATGTGACCATCTTTTCCATAACTAAAACATACCTTGTAAGGCTATGAATAGTTTGGACTTATGTGTCCCTCTTCTCCGCATCTGTAACATCTAATTGGCGGTCGTTCTCCTCCCCTAGAATTTGTTGCTGGTGCTGGTGCTGCTGCTGATGTCTTCCCATCATCGTTAAATCTTCTCTTCTTGAATTTTCCACTTGAATCATTTCTTCTATTATCTTGGCCATGATTACCATCGAAGTGGTTACCATTTCTAGCATGATAATTTCCTCCACGATGGTTATCATTATTCCAATGGTCATTGCCACTGGTATGATTATTATCGTGCTGTTGCTCGTTATCTCTTGGTTGGGCTGGATCATTATAGAGCTCCAATAACTGAGCATTATTCACTACATCTGAATAAAAACACAATTTGTGAGAAATGAGGTATTGATGTATTTCGGGTCTCAAACCTCGCAGAAACATTCGCGTCATTCTCTCCTCATTATCAACCAAATGGGATGTGAACAAGGACAACTCGGCAAACTTAGCCTCGTACTATGACATAGACATATTATTTTACTCCAACTGGATAAACTCCACCTCCTTCATGTGATGAATACTTTCGGGAAAGTACTTATCGTTGAACAGTTCTTGGAACTTCTCCCAAGATTCCTTTAGTGCGGCAGGCTGAGTACGTTTTACTAATTCCCACCAGTAATTTGCCTCTCCTCGCAACATGAAGGTGGCAAAGGGAACCTTTTACTCATTGGAGCATCCCAAGACATCAAATATCTTGGTGATCTACTTTATCCACGTCTCCACCTTAAGTGGTTTTGGTTCTCCCAAAAACTCTGGTGGTCCCAGCTCCTTGAACTGCTTAGCAGGGACCGTCCGAGAATTGCCAGTGTTTCCACCTGCATTTTGGACAGGAGTATCTCTTGCCTGATGTTGCATGAATTGCAGAAAGCTCCTAAATATTCCGTCGTTTGCCATTTGGTCGGTGTTATTGTTCACCTGAGGATTATTGCCTTCCTGATGCAATTATCCTGGGTGTTGATCTGTGGTGACTCAACGGTCTTCTGTGCTCCATTGCTATTCTCAACATTCTCGGATGTTATTTTCAAATACTGCTACAAAACAAGGGTTAATTGACATGCAACATATTATCCCTATACTCTGACCGACCAATTAAATACCAAATAAACTTAGGTAGGTCATACTAGCGAAGGATATCCCCTTCTCTCCCCTCCTAGTTCTTGTCTCACATCTCAACTAGGGATCATATCCCTAAGCGTTGATACCAACTGTGATGCCCCCAAAATAGGTATACATCACCCATCTTGAGTCGCCAAATATATGGTAAAAAATTCAAATACAACTTAATAATACAACTGTCGTGTAAAATACGATAAAACATAAATTGAGAATTTTAATACGAATATTGTCTTCTAGACATTATTCAACTCAAATGGAGTCCTTAATACATTTATTATCACACTATTTCATAGAATAATGAGGACTACTAATGCTATCATCTGGACCGTCACTCCGTTCCCCGACTAGTCCCGGCTACGTTCTCATTTCCTGAAGAAAACAATGAAAGCAAAAGGGTGAGCTTAACTAGGCCAGTAAGAAATATTATGACTAAGATAATGCAGAATAAATTATCGTTAGCCTTCAACAGTGTTAAACTGATAAAATATAATAAACATCAAGTTTAAGTGCAGCGAAACAAGCAATCTATTAGGAGAGTCAAGTAGAGTATAAAATCTACCATCTTCTATGATTGAAAAGGTTTTTCATCACTTTTATCGTTGAGGCTCAGCTTAATAAATAATCCACATCATCGAATCACCCTTGCACTACAGCCAAAGATATTCTTAAGTATCACGACCACAATTATCCATGCACTACGGACCAAGGATATTCGTGTATTCACTAATGGTCATGATCATGCTAACAACTGTCCATCAATGCACTACAAGCCAATGAAGACTTTTACCACATCATTTGTAACATTACAATCATGATTATACCGAATAATCCTTGGTCATAATCATACCAAGTCCTTTTATGCACTACAGGCCACAAATGACTTTCAACATATTATAAACATGATGATGATGATGATAATGATATAAGAATTCAATAAAACAAGTTCAAGGATAAATTTTTAAAGATTTATAATTTAATTTATCCAGAAATCAATAACGTCCAAATTGTCAACATGATACTGCTTTGTGGAGTAAAATTCAAGAATAATATTGTACTAAAATAATTTTGGCCGAAAACGAATCATTTTTTATCATGAATAGTACCCCGGGTGAATAGTACTTGATTGAATAGTACCCCATGAATAGTACTTCGGGAATAGTAACCAAGTGAATAGTACTCTGGCATGAAAAAGTTAAAACTTATCATGAATGCTCCGAATAATATTTTCATGAAAAGATATTGGATGAAGCGCAAATATCAAGGATATTCTACTAATTTGATGGAGTTTAGAAGCCAAAACTTTAACAAAACGAGTATAGAATTCGAAATCTAAAATAAAATAATATTACTTACATACTACAGAGTATGGAAGAAAATATTATTTCAAACGAATATTGAACAAAGATAACATCCCTTACCTTGACAAGAAGAGTATCCCAACTGGTATAGCGGTGATATTGTTGAAGAAAACTTTCACCGTTTTCTACGCTCAAAGCTTTCTAAAACTCTAAAGAAATACGCTCAAGATTATAGAAGAAGAATTCTCTGTTTCTTGTGTGATTTTCAATTCTAACTAAGCATCTTATTTATAGGAGAATGGAAGGATACTATTTAGAAAATAAAATCACGGACGCACAGTTGTTTTTTAAAAATTATTCATGGACGTCTTACAAATATCACGGGCTACTAAATTTTCTAAGAAATCCTCAAGTAAAAAAAACAAAAATATAATACATATATATATTTATATAAACACATGTTCCATTAAAAAAATTTCTTCCTCCGTGACAATTTTTGCAAGATCCCCCCCCCCCTCATTTTTTTTCTTTCAACGTGGGCCCCACGTGTTCCCCTCCCACCAACATGTCACCATCATAGGTGGGTCCTACCATACTGAATAACTTTCTACTGATTATTTTGAAAAATGGTAAATCGGGGTCCATAAAATAAGCAACATTTACAACAAAACTTCATAAAATTTCCTTCAATATATTTAACAACATTTATCATCATTATTATAATTTGCAATATTTAACAACCAGATCGTTACCAGGAAAGATGGGGCTTTCCAATAAGGATTTTTTCCTATTGGCGCGCAATTAGGTGATCAAACCTCTCCTTGACAGAACTTCTAGATAGTGTCAATATTGCAAATAATAATATGAATAACTTTGTCGTCTCAATTATTGATTTAGTAATATATAAAATATTGACAATAATTGAATCAAATAACGTGAGATACTATGCAATAATTACTGTAGTAATAATTGAACAAAACTGAGTGACTTCTCACGTGAGCATCAATAATCAATACCGTGTGTTACTATGCAACCACGCGTATTACTGTACTTTTAACACCGTGTATTTCAACAGTTAACGGTAAAACGTTCGCCTTTATTTTTATAAAAGATATTTTGTCATTTTTTCATTCCGACAATAATTTCGTTGTGGGATCCACCAATGATTGTGCCGTCGTACGAATATTCCTTGTTAAAACGAATATTCCCCGACCAATCGAATATAATATAACAACTTGCTTACTTTACTAAATTTATAAATATTACCCACAACTATAACATTTTTCAATTTCAAACCTTAATATTCAAAAATGATATTTATAGAAAAATTCATCTCTATTCATAAAAGTTGGGGTCTTACATGTATGGGTATGTATTTAGAATAATTTATTGGGCATAATTTGTTGTATAAAATTTATTTTTAAAGAAAAATCTTGAAGCCTGTTTTTTTTTTAAAAACGGTATTGTGATTCGCGTGAATATGCTACAGATTCGTTGGCCACTATACTGATTAACGCGAATCATAGAAAGTTAATGTTAATATATATAGATTTGATACAAGCGGTTTTTTTCTTGAATATCCAAAGGTTAAAATTATAAAGTTATATATATATATATATAAATTTTAATAATTTTATAATTAAAATAAAGAGTTTATTTTAATCTTGAAATTGGATTTCATGCAACTTAAAATTTCCCATTAAATGACACTCATATATATATGGAATGATTTTATTAATTGATACATATGTTGATATATATGATAATAAATGGGAGTGATTATGGACTATTGACCAATGGGATTGATTATGGACTATTGACCAATGTGATTGGATTTATTTTGGTTGGATGTTTGAATGAATGAGTTTTATTAAATGGTGTCTGCGTACCTCGTCTTTTCTGATTTTCTTCTTAATGTAAATTTTATCTATCTCCTATGTACTTCCCCTTGACTGCTGATCAAGGTTTCTATTTATATTAAATAGTTTATGGAATAGGATTAGTTAGAATTAATTTCGAAGAACTGGAGATCAATGAGCGCTTCAAGATCCGTTTGTAATGGAGCCCGAGTTTAAATGTAATAGTTATATTTAAATGTTTATTCTTGCACCCTAGAGTTTGACCTTTTGATTCACTTGGTGGCTCTAGTAAACCAAACTAGAATAAAAGTCCATAATCAATCCGGGTAGAATATAGTATTCTATATGTGCATGCTAGTATTATATATATTATATATTATGCAAACATGTTTCACATGTTTAATAATATGACGCGTATTTTATATATACATTTGCATGCGCGCTAAACAAGATGAGACGAATAATAATAAATCCCTCAGAGTTTTTATATATCAAGTCTTAAGCGTTCAAAGATATTTAGAATATCAAACGTCGCCTTCTAGCATGATAAAATTAATAGAGTATTTGTAAAAACCCAAAACCATAATAAGACTCGTATGTATAAATCCCGTTATATAAATAAAATTTCTCTGTTCTGAATGTGTTACGTGTTATTATATACTTGGTTTGACAAAATTGACCAAATAAATTTTTATCCAAAAAACGTCGTGCTTGACACCTCGTGCTTAAATTTTTTTTTCATAATCAGACTTTTCGGTAAAATTATTTTGACAAGTTGCTTTGTCGTGCTTACACTGACAAAACGCTTTGTCGTGCTTGTTAGGATTAGTGAGAAATTTAGGTTAGTAAACCCAGGTTAACAAACCCTAACCTTAATTAGCAAAACCCTAAACCTAGTTTATAAATTAAACCCTAATTAGCTTATCTAAACCTAACTAGCTTATTTTAACACCTAATCATGGTTAGTAAACTTCTATTAGGTACTAATTAACATTACTTAACATTCCTAGTCATTAGAAACAAAACCCTAATCAAGATTAGTGAAGATTTAAACCTAATTAAGTTACTAATTTGATCAACTAGCTCACAAGTAGGTAGAGAGTCACCATTTCAAGTTCCAAAACATCACATGACATGCTTCCAAACTCCCAAGCAGCAGAAGAGTCACAAATCAGATCTTTATAGAGGCAAGTAGGTGGAAAAATGACCAAAAAGCCAAGTTGAAGAATTCTATAAATAGGAACCTTAGGGCTGAGCAAACTCACAAATTCTCAAAGCCTAAATACACTTATAAACCTACCATATCAAGCCTGGGTGTTAACAGCAACAAGATCAGAAGATAGAATCAAGAATTGCTCAAGTTAAGGTGCAAAACCCTAGTTTATAAATTTCTCTTTGATCTTACGTCAGATTTGTTGTTTATATGTTTAGAATATGGTATTAGGATTTTAGAAAGTATGCTAGAGTGGTAGAACACGTTTTCATAACATCTAGATGCCTTAATTAAGCGTTTTATGAAATCTAGAAATTTTGAAAAAAATGGTCTGACAGTCGAATGTCAGGGCTTTTCGATTCATGTGTGTTTATGATTTGGTCTGTTAATTAATTGGAATTTGTAGCCTGTAAGTAGGTCTTTAATCTAGAAAAGAAAATAGGTTCATATGAACCATAGATTCCAAGATATAAGCAGTCAAAAGGGGTTGGTCGTTCACGGAATTTGGTTTTACGTTTGCCCGAAAGCTCGAAAACGATTAAACCAAATAGTTTGACCAGACCTTTTAATCGTCTTCGATTGTTAATTGTTTAAGTTTTTGTTATATCTTTGGTACCTGTTATACATACTACATATCTATGATCTTCAATCGAACAAATAACTCATAGGATTACTTAATTATTGGTCAAAAGTAGTTGATCGAGAAGCGTGACCAAGTTTACGGGTTTTTCCGAAACCAAGAACACGAAGAATAGTTGGTAGTCAGTATTACTCGACCAAAGATAAATAGAGACCTTAGATTTAATTTTTGTTCATGTTAATGTTATATATATGTACCTCGACATATAGATTACACGTTACAACAAAACGCAACATACATCTAATACATGTAATTAAAGTTATTCAAGCCACAAACCTTGGTTGGATTAAGCCGTGACCACTGCTTACGGGTTACCCGAAACCCAAGAACGACTCGACGATAACTTTGAACCTTTATAATTTCTTGTTAGATGTAGATTAAAGCTGATTATTGCTTGAGCTTGTACTTATTGTATGAGTCTTTATGACACCAATCTTGATCTAACTAAAAATCATTACTAGTAACGAGTTATTTGATGGTCAAACTGGTCACTCGACCATGACCAACGGCTGCCCAGAAACTCAAGAACACCTACAACGACACTTTCTGTCACTATAGAGCTTTAGCGACGGACAGAAATTATTTTCTTTAAGAATAAATTATAAAAAATTAGGAATAATTAATAAATACATATAAAAACAGTTTTAAAAATTATTATAAATTATTTCGATATTTCTACAAAAATGTAATAATTATTTTATTGTATTTAGATATTATTTATAATTAACTTATTAATAAAGTAATTAGAATAATAACTTTTAAATACTAAATAAATATGTAAAAATATTATTATTGAAATAAAAATCATAATAAATGATTATAAATTATTTAATAATATTAAATAATGTTTTATAAAATTTTAGTAAATATAAATTACTTATAAATGAAGATAAATGATTTAAAAATCATTTAAAGGATAAATAAATATTTTAAAAATTCTTTAAACCTTTTAAAATATATTGTAAGGATAATTAAATTATTTAAAAATATAACCCAATTTTATAAATAAAATTTAGTTCATTTATCAAAGGTATTAAAAGTCAAATCTAACCCGGTATTAAATAGATGTTTTATTTGACTATTGTTATCAATACTAACGTGTTAGATTTATATTTATAAACGTCATAGGTACTTATTAGCCTTCGAATAGCATAGCTTGACTGATCTACGCTCAGGCAAGTCTCCTATACTCAATTTATTACTTATGCAAAATTTATCAACCCTGTTATTCGCTGAACAAGATTCTATCTTGATATACTGTTGATATAATACACCTACACTGAATTACCTATTATTGAAAAGTTATTGCTATAGTTCAAGCATGACTAAGAAATGAATTGTTTATTCATATGATATTGTTTATTGAGCATAAATTATTGTGTCAAACCAAATTATTTTGGTAAGACAATCTTATACTGAAGTTGAGTATCCCGTAAGGGAGCGAAGTTTAGTCAGTGAATATATTGACAGTAAATTGTAAGTGTAATTTGAGCACTGTAGGTGATATGCATACTCCTAGGATGTTGAATAGGTTGATCCCCTATCTCACATCTGAATAAAATTTCTAAGTCTTTGTGACTGACAGAAATGATAAAAATTCCAGAACTAGTTGGAATTAGAAATCCAAAAATGGTAACAACTATCAGTCAAAATTTGAATTGTTATAATTCTTCAAATCCTATATTGTTATAAATATACAACTTACTGAGCATGTCATAGCTCACCCTTGCAAATTATTCCCTTTGCAGTTTTAGATGGTAATCTTGGAACATCTGGAGTAGATAAAGGGAAACGTCCCTACATATATTAGATTATATTCCTGTCTGTATGAATACCTTGTAATAAGAACTCGTTATGAGAATTTTGTCATCAAATCATAATATTATGATATATATATATATATAACATCTTTTATTTCCGCAACCATGTTTTCTTACATATATAGATGTAAAGTAAGATGTCTTCTATTCTAGTTGAGATCCTTGGGAACTATTTATCTGAGTGAGGGTGTTAATAGCATGGACTATTCATGTTGTTATTAATACTCTGAATTTCAGATAAATGGTTACTATCGATACGATAGTATATATTCGCATGACATAGACTATATATCTGGGTGAGGGTATTAGTAATATGGACTGTTCATGTTATTACTAATACTCTGAATTTCGGATAGATAGACTCTAGTCACGAGATCTGATTCATATATTCAAGTGAGGTATCCAAACACAAAGAAAATTTCTCATGGGAATTACCATTTGTTATGGGATACTGTGAATCTTGAATCTATGGAAATTATATCTGATAGTCCCTCTATCTAATGTAATATTTTAATCAGATACCATGGGTGTATAGATTTAAATGCATTATGTTAATTCTCTGTGAACACCATACCGGATACCACGGGAGTATAGGTATGGGGTGTTACAATTTTGGTATCAAAGCTGTTAAGGCTATAGATATAAGGAAGAGTTTTCTTAGTATATAGTCTTCGAGTCCGTAAAAAAATTTTTAAGAAAAACATATAAATATAACATTAAAATCATTATGTGTGTAAACCTTTATACCAGTATTTATGGAGTTTTCTTTTATAGATGGCCAACTCCAATGCTGAAGAAAGAGTGATAGTAATCAATCCACCGCAAATAGAGTCTTTTATAGCTAGTGATGCAGAAGAAGAAGAATTGCTTCATGATCAACAATTGCTTGTTGCTGAAGAAGAAGAAGAAGAAGAAGATCCAGTGGCTGGACAATTAATGAGAATAGATGAGCATGATGAGGCAATGGCATCACTACTGTAGACAACAAAATGTGAAAACAATAAGATGAAGTTTAGGGAAGATTTAGCTGAGTGTATGCTAATTGATGAAAGGAGTCATAGTCATCAACTGAAAGTACAACTGCACCATGCACATAGGAGCAGGAGGGAAATTCAGTCAAGGTTTCTTAAAACATCTCTGGGAGTTCGAGATACTTTTAATGATTTGCAGCGTCGTGTAACTCGATATCTAGTAGAGGAGAAGAAAACTGCTTATCTCATCGATTGATCTGTGGTTTGTCACATGATCCAGGATTCCTTTGATGATATCAACGAATTCTAGAGAGTAATATAGGTGGTTGGATGCTTTATATTAGTATAATAAAGAAGCATTCAAAGTTTGTAATGAAAGTTGTACCATGTAAGATACTAGTATGTTTAAAGTTGTTATAAGACTGTGAGTTATAAATAAACAATATGTTTTGGTTATCTAATAATCTTATGTGAATCTTTGTTGTTGTTTTATAGAATCATGCCACCAACCAGAAGACCCCAAAGAGAAATGAATAATGAGGATAATCCTACTCAACAGTTAGTAGATATGATGTTAGGAGTAATAAACAGACCTGTAAACCAAAATACTGAAAGTAGTATGCACACAAGCCAATCATGTTTGATGATAAAGCATATACTTTGTAACAATCTTATTCATTTATTAATAAAAGGTATTAATTTATTAAAGGCTTTTAATTATCTACATGATGTTGTTTTATAATATGTGATAAACCCATAGTTTTAAGTAATGCTTTTAGAATAATGATGATGATCATTCTAATGAGATCTAAATTCTTAAAAAGCTTAAAACTAAAATAGTTCACATTCGTTGGATTACTAAATTGGGGATTAGTGAATCCGGAAAGATTGGTACATACGTTGCTTGCTCATTGAATGAGGATGATTGATCTCATGATCATTTGTGTGGAGACAATAAAGCAAGTATGTAGGTGATTATTAGAGAATAAGTTCACTGAACGTGGCTCGCTAAGGAATACCTAATGGAGTTTTACTTACATCGATAATAATTCTTCTCAGTGATAGTAGTACAAGTGATCCTTGTACTTGAGATCATCATAGTATCTTGTGTATGATGAGTTATACTTTGACTTATTCCTTAAGACCCTTAAGGTATATCAAAGGGTATGCTTGGGTATAATAAATTGTACATGGAGAAAATGTATGATCAATAAAGAATCTACCACTTCTAGTAAAAGAAGAGAAATGTCATATGTGATTCGATAAATGACAACTCAATAGTCCTTGGCCAAGGTAGAATGAAATTAGAAAGGAGTTTCTAATTTGCATTATTTGGAGTTGTGCATTTAAGAGTCGAAATACATAAATATTAAATAAAATAAGACTTGACAGAAATTCCATGTCTTATATTTAATTGGGACATTGTATGGTGGAAGGATTGAATTGTACGGTAACTATTTACTCAAATGTTCTTTTATGATTAATGTTGAAATCTATATTATCTGGAAAGTCGTTGATCACTAGGGAGGCTTATCCCTATTGTAGAATAAATATTATTTATTTAAATAAATTAATTATTTAATTTATTTATTTAAATAAGATTAGAATTGTTCTAATTGATTTATTCACAACCGGTATAATATGGAGAACCTAAAGGGTCACACCATAAAAGGAAAAATAATTATTTAAGAAGTTAATGGCATAATCGTAATAATATATGTTAAGTATATTTAATTTAATCTATGGTGATAGAATAAATTAAATAGCTTAATATTTATTATTTAATATTTTAGAAATATTAAATATAAATTAATAAGATGAGTCTTATTAATATTATTACAATTATTATTATTTTAATTTCTAAAAGAGTTTAGGAATTAATTTAATATATGTACTCTCATTTATTCCTAATAGGATTAGGAGAGAAAATTAGTTAAAGAAGTTTAATTAATTATCCCTAATAAGATTAGGGAGCCCATTTAATTAAAAAAGATTTTAATTAAATAATACCTTATTTTAATAGGGTTACTTTATATCTTTATAAGAAGAGTCTTATATCAGATATGAATAATACGTTATTTCTAATTGTTGGAGAGTACACTCCTTTTCTATAGAGATAGAAAACAAGGGTTTTGCCAAATACCCATCTTCTTGAATTCTTCTTCTTTCTTGGTGGATCACCTCTAGAGGCCAAACACTTGGGTGGCTAACGTTGATCAAAGGAAGGAACCAAACCCGGTGGATTCAAGTTGAACGTGAAAAGGATTGGAGGTGAATTTGTACCTGAGGAAGCTCGGATCTTCAAGGGTATGATTCTTGTTCTTCTTTTTTGTTTAATTAATAATTGTGCATAAATGGTGATCCGGGTATATGGTTTGTAAAATTTTAAAAATCTGATTTTTCACGTTTCCGCATATTTTGTGCAATTTGATTGCGTTCATGAATATTACAAACCTAACAGTGGCATCAGAGCCAAACCTTTATGCGAATTATTAATTATTTTAATTTAATATGTATATTGATATGTGTTTAGAACAATTTAATTAGGCATAATTTTATTGTATAAAACTATTATTTTATAAAAAATTAAAAAAAAAAAAAAAATCGCGAAACTTTATTATGAAAATCGGTATTTCGCTGAGTTTCGCTGATCATTGTTTTTTTTTTATTTTGGTCGATTTTATTTTTTCAAAAAGTTGATTTCCTGGGGATTCCTATACGTGCATGATTTCATGTAAAAGTGATTTGGATCACCTGTTATCAAGGGGAGCACGTGATATATGTTAACAGGATATTTTTCAAAAGTAATCTTATGATTACTTATATATTATATATATAATATATATTTCCGTTTCATATATATATTATATATAATATATATTCTTAATAATTTTATAATTAAAATAAAAGGTTTATTTTAATTTTAAAATTAGATTTCATGCTAACTAATTAGAGTTGGAATTGGATTCCATGATAACTAATTGGAGTTGAAATTAGATTCGATGTTTCCTTAAATAAAGGAGTTTATTTAGATATGAAATAAGATTTTATATTATTCAAAATAAAAGAGTTTATTTGTGAATAGGAAAAGAATCCATGTTTCCTTAAATAAAGGAGTTTATTTATATATGAAATAAGATTTCATATTATTCAAAATAAAAGAGTTTATTTTTGAATAGGAAAGAGAATCATGTTTCCTTTAATAAAGGAGTTATTTTTTCTTCATGGAATTGGATTCCATAATTAATTAAAATAAAGGAGTTTATTTTGATTAAGGATTACGATTAAAATAAAATAGTTTATTTTATTCAAAATTGGATAAATTAAATTAAAATTATTTTATTTTGATTTAAATTTGGATTAAAATAAAGGAGTTTATTTTAATTCAAAATTAGATTTTATACTAACTAAATTTGCCCATTAAATGATATCAATATATATATTGAATATTTATTATTCATGTGATGAATGTTATTTATTGATGCATATGGTGATGTGTATGATAATAAATGGGATTGATTATGGACTATTGACCAATGTGATTGGATTTTATTTTAGTTGGATGCTTGAATGTATGGGTTTTATTAAATGGGGTCTACGTACCTCATCTTCTCTAATTTTTCTTAATGTAAATTCTATCTCTCTCCTATGTACTTCCCCTTGACTGCTGATCAAGGTTTTTATTTATTTTAAAATTGTTTTGTAATAGGAATAGTTAGAATTAATTTGAAAGAATTGGAGATCAAGGAGCAAAGAGCGCGTGAAGACCCGTTTGTAATGGAGCCCGGGTTTAAATGTAATAGTTATATTTAAATATTAATTCTTTCACCCCCTAGGGTTTGACCTTTTGGTTCACTTGGTGGCTCTAGTGAACCAAACTAGAATAAAAGTCCATAATCAATCCGGGTAGAATATTGTATTCTATATATGCATGCTTATACTATATATATACTATATATTATGCAAACATGTTTCACATGTTCATTAATATGATGCATATTTTATATATATATGTGCATGTGCGCTAAACAAGATGAGACAAATTAATAACAAACCCCTCAAATTTTTTATATTGAGTCTTAAGCGTTCAAAGATATTTGGAATATCGAACGTCGCCTTCTAGCATGATAAAATTAATAGAGTATTAAATATTTAATATGAGTTTGTTGTGTCACCACAAGGCAAGTATTAAGTATTTAAGATGTTAATTTATCACATTTGATGCTTATAAAGAAAATTGAACAATATTGTTTTGTTGTGTCACCACAAGGATGATATTTTTCTTTTTTGAATATATGGAGTGTTAGGTTGGACTTAACTTGCATAATTTTGATTCGAATGTGCCACCACTTGATCAAAATAATCTAAGAGGCAAAATACAAGGAGTTGCATAGTTAATGTAATTGACAAGAGTTGTCTACCTATTTATTTATATATAGTTTGTTGTGTCACCACAAGGCTATATACATTTGAAATGGGATCCTTATTCTCACTAGCAAATCTTTAATTAGATTTTGCCGAACTATATATATTGAGGGTAATATTGTTTAATGAAAATAATGGGAGATACCAATTTAAAACAAGACCTATTTATTTTGGTAATTAATAAAAGAATGTATGTTAAAATGTTGTTAAGAACAAATTGATTTATAGAATTTTACAATGTCTAAATTACTTTCACTTTGAAACATATTAGATGTTATTTAACCGGACTGTATTAAACGGATTGGCTAAGGAATTGAGAAAAGTTCTCACGGCTGAAAAGCTATCTTATGTCCTTAATACGCCTATCCCTGCAATGCTTGCAGACAATGCCTCTGAGGAAGATATTGCTACTTTTAGAAAGTGGCAAGATGATGCACAGTTGGCTCAATGCATCATGCTCGCATCCATGAGTAACGAGCTTCAGCGTCAGCATGAAACTATGGATGCTCTTACTATATTCCTGCATATCAAGTAGTTGATGATGAGGAAAGTAGGACTGATAGATATCAGATATCTAAGGAACTCTTTCGATCTAGAATGGCCAATGGCACTACAGTACAGACACATGTCCTTAACATTATCAATTTGATTAATCAATTAGGACAACATGTTTCGTCATGGATGGAGAGTTGAGCCAAGATTTGATCTTGCACTCATTCCTGGACTCCTTTCACAATTGTTGTGAATTTTTCATATGAACAAGCTAGATATCAGCGTCACTGATTTGCTTAACATGTTGAAAAATGTTGAGAGTCACTTTCCAACCAAGAAAGATCAAGTCTTACTGGTAGGGGTCAAAGGATCTTCTGAATAGAAGAACGATTCTAAGGTAAACAGAAAGGCGTAAACAAAGGATAATAAGAACAAAACTGGTATGGATAGCAAAGGAGTTTGCTTCCACTGCAATAAGCCTGGACACTGGAAAGAAACTGCAAGAAGCATCTTGCAGAGGCTAACCAAAGAAGCTTAGTGAAGTTTCGGTTATAAATACAAATTTGTTCATGATTTAAAATAAATTTTTTTTTAAGTCAAGGTTCTACTTGGGTATTTGATACCGGCTTTGGTTATCATAAATATTGATTTATGAAGGGACCAAGCAGAAGTAGAAAGCTAAACAAAGATAAGAAATCCTATGTGTGGGAAATGAAGCAAAGGTTGCTGCATTAGCCATAGGAACTTATAGTTTAGCAATCCCTACGAGCAAATCTATTAAGTTAATAAGTTGTTATTGTATTCCAGTTCTTGTTAGAAACATTATTTCCATTTTATTGTTGGACAATAAAATTTTTGGTATTATAATTAAGAACAATTGTTGTTCTATTTATAATAATAATGTTTTGTATAGAACTGGAATATTACTTAATGGATTTTGTATACTTGACTTACGTGAAAAATATATTTTGCAAATTGAACAAACTAATATAAGAAAAGGAGATGAACATTCAAAGAGTTGAATGTGTGTATTTGCTGAAATACAAGTGTGAATTATTTGAAAGGTTCAAAGAATTCAAAAGTGAAACAAATTGGCAAAGTATTAGGATTCTTTGATCGGATCAAGGAAGGAATACTTGTGCAATAAGTTTCTAGATCATCTTAAATGGTTTTCTCATAATGGACGCCTCTCGATACATAATAATTGATTGATGTATCTGCAAGGAAAAATCGTACCTATTTGAACATGGTGCGGTCCATAATGATTTTACCGACATTCCAGTATCCTTCTAGGGTCATGTCCTAGAAATGGTTGCATATCTACGAAAAAAGGTAACTTCAAAATCCAGCCCCAAGACTCCATAAAAGTTATGGACAGGGAGGATTCCTAATCTTAAGTATGTTAAGATAAGGGGTTGTCCAACTTATGTGAAAAGGTTTCAAAGGATAAGCTTGGGACAAGATTTGACAAGTGTCGATTTGTGGGACATCCTAAACTAAGTTTATGGTATATGTTCTATAATCCTGCTTAGCAAAAGGTGTTTATTGCGAAACACGCTGCCTTCTAAGATAAAGGTGTTTATCATTGAAAGGGCTAGTGGGAGGATAATAGATCTTGAAGAGTTCAAGAACCACAAAACACTATAAGTCAAATAAGAGGAACCTGTAGATGGACCTATTGTACCACAACCGAATCGTAAATCTGGAATATTACTGAAGATACCTGGGAGGTATGGATTCATCATGGATGATGATGATGAGGTACGTATCATAGAAGATGATGATCCAGTTACATACGATGAGATAAGAGTTGTAGACACTCTCAAAAATGGAACATTCATTTTGATGAAATAATCAAAAGAGTTTGATTTTATCAAAAACAAGAATGAACCTAGTGTGTACAAAAGGGTCAGTGGGAGCGTCATGAAATTTCTAGTATTATATGTTGATATATTACGGATAAGGAATGACATACTAATGATATAATCAGTAAAGATATAGTTGTCTAAACATTCCTCCACAAATGATTTGGGAAGAGCATTGTTATTGGGGATACAAATCTATATAGATAGATTTAAAAGGATGTTGGGCTTAACCCAAGGAACGTATATTCATTTGATGCTAAAGTCGTTTAGCATGACAAACTCCATGGGATGTCTCATGTTGATGAGCCAAAGAGTGTATCTCTCTTAATAGTCTCCATATACTCCAAAAAGAGAGATCGCATGAGTAACTATCATGTATGCAATGAAATGTACATGATACTATTTTATAATATGTGATAAACCCATAGTTTTAAGCAATGCTTTTAGAATAATGATGATGATCATTCTAATGAGATCTAAATTCTTAAAAAGCTTAAAACTAAAATAGTTCCCAATCGTTGGATTACTAAATTGGGGATTAGTGAATCCGGATAGATTGGTACATACGTTGCTTGCTCATTAGATGAGGATGATTGATCTCATGATCATTTGTGTGGAGACACTAAAGCAAGTATGTAGATGCTTATTAGAGAATAAGTTCACTGAACGTGACTCGCTAAGGAATACCTAATGGAGTTTTACTTACCTATCAATAGGAATTCCTGTAGTGATAGTAGTACAAGTGATCCTTGGACTTGAGATCATCATAGTATCTTGTGTATGATGAGTTATACTTTGACTTATTCCTTAAGACCCTTAGGGTATATCAAAGGGCATGCTTCGGTATAATAAGTTGTACATGGAGAAAATGTATGATCAGTAAAGAATTTACCACTTCTAGTAAAAGAAGAGAAATGTCCTATGTGATTCGATAAATGACAACCCAATAGTCCTTGGCCAAGGCAGAATGAAATTAGAAAGGAGTTTCTAATTTGCATTATTTGGAGTTGTGCATTTAAGAGTCGAAATACATATAATTAAATAAAATAAGACTTGACAGAAATTCCATGTCTTATATTTAATTGGGACATTGTATGGTGGAAGGATTGAATTGTACGGTAACTATTTACTCAAAGGTTCTTTTATTATTAATGTTGAAATTTATATTATCTGGAAAGTCGTTGATCTCTAGAGAGGCTTATCCCTATTGTAGAATAAATATTATTTATTTAAATAAATTAATTGTTTAATTTATTTATTTAAATAAGATTAGAATTGTTCTAAGTGATTTATTCACAACCAGTTTAATATGGAGAACCTAAAGGGTCACACCATAAAAGGAAGAATAATTATTTAAGAAGTTAATGGCATAATCGTAATAATATATTAAGTATATTTAATTTAATCTATGGTGATAGAATAAATTAAATAGCTTAATATTTATAATTTAATATTTTAGAAATATTAAATATAAATTAATAAGAGGAGTCTTATTAATATTATTACAATTATTATTATTTTAATTTCTAAAAGAGTTTAGGAATTAATTTAATATAAGTACTCTCATTTATTCCTAATAGGATTAGGAGAGAAAATTAGTTAAAGGAGTTTAATTAATTATCCCTAATAAGATTAGGGAGCCCATTTAATTAAAAAAGAGTTTAATTAAATAATACCTTATTTTAATAGGGTTACTTGATATCTTTATAAGAGGAGTCTTATATCAGATATCAATAATACGTTATTTCCAATTGTTGGAGAGTACGCTCTTTTTCTATAGAGATAGAAAACAAGGGTTTTGCCAAATACCCATCTTCTTGAATTCTTCTTCTTTCTTGGTGGATCACCTCTAGAGGCCAAACACTTGGGTGGCTAACGTTGATCAAAGGAAGGAACCAAACTCGGTGGATTCAAGTTGATCGCGAAAAGGATTGGAGGTGAACTTGTATCTGAGGAAGCTCGGATCTTCAAGAGTATGATTCTTGTTATTCTTTTTCGTTTAATTAATAATTGCGCATAAAGGGTGATCCGGGTATATGGTTTGTAAAATTTTAAAACTCTGATTCTCCACGTTTTCACATATTTTGTGCAATTTGATTGCGTTCATGAATATTACAAACCTAACAAATACATCCTTTAAAAACTTTAAATTAGTTGGACCACCTGAATTTAAAGGTACATTAGAACTTGTAGATGCGCAGATTTGGATTTCTAAGATAGAAAAATTCTTCCTAGTAACCAATGTTAGTAATAACTAGAAGACAACTGTTGCAACTTTCTTCTTGAAAGGTGAAGCTAATTATTGGTGGGAATCAACCAAAGGTCGAGTAGAAGCTGAAATTGTTCCTTGGGATAGATTTAAAGAGTTGTTCTTTGAAAACTATTTTTCCCAATCCCTGAAAGACCGAATGGAAATAAAATTTCTGGACTTAAAACAAGGAGATCTTACTGTAAACCAGTATACAGCTAAGTTTAATGAACTATCCAGGTTTGCTCCTCATCTAGTAACCACTGAACTTATAAAGACTTGTAGGTACCAAGAAGGTTTAAAACCTCGATTCTAGAGTAAATTATCGATTGCTTCAAATCAAAACTTTCTCCGAAATACTAGAGAAGGCCACTATAACGAAAGTGAGAATGAAAATCTCGCTAAGTTTCATCAGACAAAAGACTTCGAGTGAGTGAGAAAGGAAAAGTAAGATGTAACCCGGTTCGTGGGTTTAATAACAAGTTTAAATGGAATAATTCTTTTCTATCAACTCAGGGAAAAGGATAGGAAATACTAATAACAATTTTTGTAATAATAATATTAAACCTTGTCCTAAGTGTAGTAAGAAACATAGAGGAGAGTGTCTTCTTAACAAATGCTTTAATTGTGGACAGTCGGGACATTATATTTCACAGTGTCCTCTTCCAAAGAAAAATAAATATTTTAATTGTGGTTCAATGGACCATTTTTCTAAGAACTGTCCCATAAACCAAGGAGGAAAAGGGGTTAGAATACCAGAGAATAATCAATCGATAGTAGTTGCAGTTGGGGTTCAGAATCGACCTACCGCGTGAACATTTAATATGTCGGTGAGGGATGTTGCTGCTTCATAGGACGTAGTGACGGGTATCATCCATATCAACACTTTAAATGCATATGTGTTATTCGATTCTAGTGCTACCTGTTCATTCGTGTCTAGAAATTTCTCTACAAACTTGAATATGCCTTGTGAAAATTTAGACAAACCATTTTGTGTAGAAATTGCTAATAATGAAAGAATTCCGGTTAAGACCATATACAGAAACTGTAGTGTGGTAATAAAAGGACATAATTTTAAGGTAGATTTGATACCAATTCAGTTGGGAGAATTTGATGTAATTCTAGGAATGGATTGGTTAGTTAATCATAACGCGATGATTGATTGTCATCAAAAACGTATTAACCTTTTGACTGCTACGAAGTCAAAGGTAGTGTTCAACGGTAGTTGTTCACCTAAGCAATCTCGATGTTTGACTATAGTTCAGGAAGAAAGATTACTTAAAAAGGGTTGTATAGGATATTTGGCCTATATAGCTGATACTCGTCAGGAAGGAGTAAAACTAGATCAATTACCTATAGTTAAGGAATTTCCTGATGTATTTCCAGATGATTTACCCGGTTTGCCTCCAGATAGGGAGATTGAGTTTATCATTGATCTTGCACCAGGAACGGCACCAGTTTCTAAGGCACCATACAAAATGGCACCTATAGAACTGAAAGAGTTACTTATTCAATTACAGGAACTCTTAGATAAAAAGTACATACAACCTAGTGTTTCACCCTTGGGAGCACCAATGTTGTTTGTAAAGAAGAAGGATGGAACTATGAGACTTTGTATAGATTATAGGGAGCTAAATAAGCTAACTATTAAGAATAATTATTATTTTCCAAGGATTGATGATTTGTTTGACCAATTAAAGGGGGTCGAACATTTTTCAAAAATTAACCTTAGAACAGGTTATCATCAATTAAAGGTAAGAAAGGAGGATGTGCCGAAAACAGCGTTTAGGACACGCTATGGACATTATGAATTTTTTGTAATGTCTTTTGGATTAACAAATGCACCGGCAGCATTTATGGATTTAATGAATCGAGTGTTTAAACCATGCTTGGACAAATTTGTTATAGTGTTTATCGGTGATATTCTGGTATACTCGAGAACACGGGAAGAGCATGCTGAACACTTGAGAGTCGTATTGGAGATATTATGAAAGGAACAACTTTATGCAAAGTTTTCCAAGTGTGAATTCTGGTTAAAGAGAGTTCAATTTTTAGGTCATGTAATTGACAAAGATGGAATATCTGTAGATCCAACTAAGATCGAAACGGTTGTGAACTGGGAACAACCAACAACTCCAACAGAAGTACGAAGTTTTCTCGGTTTAGTGGGTTATTATCGATAGTTTATAAAAGATTTTTCAAAAATAGCAACCCCATTAACCAATTTAACTCGAAAGACGGTGAAATACGTCTGGACAGATAAATGTGAGGAAAGCTTCCAAGAGTTGAAGAAGCAACTGAGCATGGTTCCAGTGTTATCCTTACCAGATGATACAGGAGGCCTTGTAGTATATAGTGACGCATCACACAGAGGATTAGGGTGCGTGTTGATGCAACATGGGAAAGTGATAGCTTATGCATCACGACAACTCAAAGATTATGAGAAGAGGTATCCTACCCATGATTTAGAGTTAGCCGCAATAGTTTTTGCTCTAAAAATTTGGAGACATTACTTGTACGGGGAGAAGTGTGAGATATATACAGATCATAAAAGTCTGAAATATATTTTTACACAAAAGGAATTAAATTTAAGATGAGACGATGGTTAGAATCGATAAAGGATTTTGATTGTGAAATCTTATATCATCCGTAAAGCAAATGTTGTGGGCGATCGTTAAGTAGAAAGAATCGGAAAAAATTGAATGTGTTAACCACCAATGATAGGTTAGTAAAAGATTTTGAACAGCTTAAAATTGAGGTGGAATGTCCAACTACCTCTACCCAAAAATTATATATTTTAGAAGGAGTTTCATCTCTGCTCGATAAAATTAAATAGGTACAGGAGAAGGATGAAGAGTGTCAGAAGTTTAAATCTAATTCCACACATGATAAGTATAATAAATTTTGAATAGATACGGATGGAATAATAAGATATGAAAATAGAATCTGGATTCCATTAGATCAAGCTTTAAAAGATGAAATTTTGAACGAAGCACATAATTCTAAATTTGCCATACATCCTGGCAGTACTAAAATGTTCAAAGATTTAAGTCAACACTTTTGGTGGTCGAATATGAAAAGGGAAATAGCTGAATGGGTAAGTAAATGTCTCACGTGTCAAAGGGTTAAGGCAAAACATCAGAAGCCAAGTGGTTTACTTCAACCCTTATCAATTCCTGAGTGGAAGTGGGAATATATAACCATAGACTTTGTAGTGGGCCTTCCAACTACACAAAAAGGCCATAATGCCATTTAGGTAATAGTTGACCGTTTAACTAAATCCGCTCACTTTTTACCTATTAAAATTACACATAACCTGGATCACCTTGCCAAATTATATATTCATGAAATTATCTCTAGGCATGGAGTACTTGTTTCCATAGTATCAGACCGAGATCCACATTTTACTTCAAATTTTTGGAAAAGTCTTCAGAAAAATTTAGGAACACAGTTAAGACTAAGTACAGCCTATCATCCTCAAACTGATGGACAGAGTGAGAGAACCATACAAACATTAGAGGATATGCTGAGAACATATGTCATAGACTTCAAAGGAAGTTAGGAAGATCAGTTAACTTTAGTCGAATTACTTTCTGAACAATAGTTATCATCATGCTAGCATAGGTATGCCACCCTATGAAGCCTTATATGGAAGAAAATGTAGAACGCCTATGTGTTGGGATGAAGTCGGGGAAAGAAAAATGTTGGGACCTGAAATAATTCAACAAACCACTGAAACTATCAGAATCATACGTCAACGATTGCAAGCATCTCAAGATCGAAAAAGAAAATACGCTGATCCACATCATCAACAACAAAATTTTAGCGTAGAAAGCCATGTATTCTTGAAAGTATCTCCTTGGAAGGGCAAGATACGTTTTGGCAAGAAAGGAAAACTAAGTCCGAGGTTTATTGGACCTTTTTAAATTTTGAGAAGAATTGGTGAAGTTGCTTATGAAATAGCACTACCACCTGAGTTAAACCATATTCATAATGTGTTTCATGTGTTCGTTTTACGACCGTATAAACCTGATTATAAACACGTTATAAATTATGAACCTATCCAAATCGAAGAAGACCTTTCTTATGTAGAAGAACCTGTGCAGATCGTCGACCGTAAAGAGCAAGTCCTCCGTAATAAAGTGATAGCATCGGTTAAAGTAATATGGAGAAATCAGAACGTTGAAGAAGCTACGTGGGAGCTTGAAGATAAAATACGAGAGAATTATCCTCAACTTTTTACTTAACATGTACTGTAATTTCGAGGACGAAATTCTTATTAGTAGAGGTGAATGTAAAAACCCAAAACCCTAATAAGACTCGTATGTATAAATCCCGTTATATTAATAAATTTTCTCTGTTCTGAATGTGTTACGTGTTATTATATACTTGGTTTGACAAAATTGACCAAATAAATTTTTATCCGAAAAACGTCGTGCTTGACACCTCGTGCTTAATTTTTTTTTTTCATAATCGGACTTTTTAGTAAAATTATTTTGACAAGTTTCTTTGTCGTGCTTACACTGACAAAACGCTTTGTCGTGCTTGTTAGGATTAGTGAGAAATTTAGGTTAGTAAACCTAGGTTAACAAACCCTAACCCTAATTAGCAAAACCCTAAACCTAGTTTATAAATTAAACCCTAATTAGCTAATCTAAACCTAACTAGCTTATGTTAACACCTAATCATGGTTAGTAAACTTTTATTAGGTACTAATTAACATTATTTAACATTCCTAATCATTAGAAACAAAACCCTAATCAAGATTAGTGAAGATTTAAACCTAATTAAGCTACTAATTTGATCAACTAGCTCACAAGTAGGTTGAGAGTCACCATTTCAAGTTCCAAAACATCACATGACATGCTTCCAAACTCCCAAGCAAAGCGGAAAGAGTCACAAATCGATCTTTATAGAGGCAAAGAGGGTGGAAAAATGACCAAAAAGCCAAGTTGAAGAATTCTATAAATATGAACCTTAAAATTTTGAAAGCAAACTCACGAATTCTCAAAGCCTAGATACACTTATAAACCTACCATATCAAGCCTGGGTGTTAACAGCAACAAGATCAGAAGATAGAATCAAGAATTGCTCAAGTTAAGGTGCAAAACCCTAGTTTATAAATTTCTCTTTGATCTTACGTTAGATTTGTTGTTTATATGTTTAGAATATGGTATTAGGATTTTAGAAAGTATGCTAGAGTGGTAGAACACGTTTTCATAACATCTAGATGCCTTAATTAAGCGTTTTATGAAATCTGGAAATTTTGAAAAAAATGGTCTGACAACCGAATGTCAGGGCTTTTCGATTCATGTGTGTTTATGATTTGGTCTGTTAATTAATTGGTATTTGTAGCCTGTAAGTAGGTCTTTAATCTAGAAAAGAAAACAGCTTCATATGAACTATAGATTCCAAGATATAAGCAGTCAAAGTGGGTTGATCGTTCACGGAAGTTGGTTTTCTGGGTTGCCCAGAAAGCTCAAAACAGCTTAAACCAAATAGTTTGATTCGAGCCCTTTTTAATCATCTTCCCGATTATTAATTGTTTATGTTTTTTGTTATATAATGGTACCTCATTATACATACTACATATCTATGATCTTCAATCGAACAAATAACTCATAGGATTATCAAATTATTGGTCAAAAGTAGTTATTGAAAGCGTGACCAAGTTTCGGGTTTTTCCTGAAAACCAAGAACACGAAGAAACGGTTGGTAGTCGTACTTTGACCAAAGATAAATAGAGACCTTAGATTTAAGATTTGTTTTATGTTAATGTTATATATATGTACCACGACATATAGATTACATGTTACAACAAACAAAACATACATCTAATATACGTAATCAAAGTTATTGAAGCCACAAAACCGCTGACCGGCCGTGACCCAAAGTGTTCGCAGGTTACCCGAACCCCAAGAACAACTCGACAAAGAACTTTGAACCTTTATAATTTCTTGTTAGATGTAGATTAAAGCCCGATTATTGCTTGAGCTTGTATTATTGTATGAGTACTTTACTGACACCAATACTTGATCTAACAAAAAATCATTACGATGAACGAGTTATTTGATGGTCAAACCGGTCACTCGACCATGACCAACGGTACTTGAAAACTCAAGAACACCTCTGAACGACACTTTACATCACACCAGAGAGCTTTAGCGATGGATGTAAATTATTTTCTTTAAAAATAAATTAGAAATAATTAGAAATAATTAATAAATACATATAAAAAGCAGTTTTAAAATTATTAAAATTATTTACGATATTTCTACAAAAATGTAATAATTATTTTATTTTATTTAGATATTATTTATAATTAACTTATTAATAAAGTAATTAGAATAATTACTTTTAAATACTAAATAATTATGTAAAAATTTTATTATTGAAATAAAAATCATAATAAATGATTTAATAATATTAAATAATGTTTTTATAAAATTTTAGTAAATATAAATTACTTAAAAATAGAGATAAATGATTTAAAAATCATTTAAAGGATAAATAAATATTTTAAAATACTTTAAACCTTCTAAAATATATTATAAGGATAATTAAATTATTCAAAAATATAAACAAATTTTATAAATAAAATTTAGTTCATTTATCAAAGGTATTAAAAGTCAAATCTAACCCGGTATTAAATAGATGTTTTATTTGAGTATTGTTATCAATACTAACGTGTTAGATTTATATTTATAAACGTCATAGGTACTTATTAGCCTTCAAATAGCATAGCCTGACTAATCTACGCTCAGGCAAGTCTCCTATACCCAATTTATTACTTATGCAAAATTTATCAACCCTGTTTATTCGCTGAACAAGATTCTATCTTGATATACTGTTGATATAATACACCTACATTGAATTACCTATTATTGAAAAGTTATTGCTATAGTTCCAGCATGACTAAGAAATGAATTGTTTATTCATATGATATTATTTATTGAGCATAAATTGTTGTGTCAGACCAAATTATTTTGGTAAGACAATCTTATACTAAAGTTGAGTATCCCGTAAGAGAGCGAAGTTTAGTCAATGAATATATTGACAATAAATTGTAAGTATAATTTGAGCACTGTAGGTGATATGCATACTCCTAGGATGTTGAATAGGCTGATCCCCTATCTCACATCTGAATAAAATTTCTAAGTCTTTGTGACTGACAGAAATGATAAAAATTCCAGAACTAGTTGCAATTAGAAATTCAGAAATGGTAACAACTATCAGTCAAAATTTGAATTGTTATAATTCTTCAAATCCTATATTGTTATAAATTTACAACTTGCTGAGCATGTCATAGCTCACCCTTGCAAATTATTCCCTTTGCAGTTTTAGATGGTAATCCTGGAACATCTGGAGTAGATAAAGGGAAGTGTCCCTACATATATTAGATTATATTCTTGTCTGTATGAATATCTTGTAATAAGAACTCGTTATGAGAATTTTGTAATCGAATCATAATATTATGATATATCTAACATCTTTTATTTCCGCAACCGTGTTTTCTTACATATATAGATGTAAAGTAAGATGTCTTCTATTCTAGTTGAGATCCTTGGGAACTATTTATCTGAGTGAGGGTGTTAATAGCATGGACTGTTCATGTTGTTATTAATACTTTGAATTTCAGATAGATGGTTACTATCGATACGATAGTATATATTCGCATGACATAGACTATACATCTGGGTGAGGGTATTAGTAATATGGACTATTCATGTTATTACTGATACTCTGAATTTCGGATAGATAGACTCTAGTCACAGATACAGTTCATATACTCAAGTGAGGGTATCCAAACACAGTAATATTTCTCTTGGGAATTACCATCCGTTATGGAATACTGTGAATCTTGAATCTATGGGAATTATATCTGATAGTCCCTCTATCTAATGTAATATTTTAATCAGATACCATGGGTGTATAGATTTAAATGCATTATGTTAATTCTCTGTGAACACCATACCGGATACCACGGGAGTATAGGTATGGGGGTGTTACAGTATTAAATATTTAATATGAGTTTGTTGTGTCACCACAAGGCAAGTATTAAATATTTAAGATGTTAATTTATCACAGTTGATGCTTATAAAGAAAATTGAGCAATATTGTTTTGTTGTGTCACCACAAGGACAATATTTTTCTTTTTTGAATATATGGAAGTGCTAGGTTGGACTTAACTTAGATAATTTTGATTCAGATGTGACACCACTTGATCAAAATAATCTAAGAGGCAAAACATAAGGGGTTACATGATGATGTAATTGACAATGAGTTGTCTACCTATTTATTTATATATAGTTTGTTGTGTCACCACAAGGCTATATATATTTGAAATGAGATCCTTATTCTCACTAGCAAAAACTTTAATTAGATTTTGTCGAACTATATAAACGAGGGTAATATAGTTTGAAAAAAGTAGTGGGAGATACCAATATAAAATAAGACCTTATTTATTTTGATAATTAATTAAATGAATGTTTGCTAAAATATTGTCTTTTTACATGCAAAATTTTGAATATGTCACATTCATTAATTTCACTACGTAGCATACTTGATGCTAACAAACTGACCGAACCAAATTACACGGTCTGGTTAAGGAATCTGAGAATTATTCTCACTGCTGAAAAGATTTCTTATATCCTAAATTCGCACGTACCTGCAAAAGTTGCAGAGACGGCCTCTGAGGAAGAGATTGCTACTTTTAAACAGTGGCAAGATGATGCATCTGTGGCTCAATGCATCATACTCGCATCCATGAGTAACGAGCTGCAGCGTTAACATAAAATCATGGATGCTCCTACTATGATACTGCACCTTCAAGAGTTGTATGGTGAGCAAAGTAGGACTGCTAGATATGAAATATCTAAGGAGCTCTTCCAATCTCGGATGACCAAGGGTACTACCGTTGAGACTCATGTCTTAAAGATGATCAATCTGATTGAACGTCTTGGACAGCTTGGGTTCGTCATGGATGGGGAGCTGAGTCAAGATTTAGTCTTGCAGTCACTCCCGGACACCTTCTCACAATTTGTTGTGAATTTTCACATGAAGAAGTTAGATGTCAGCTTGCCTGAATTACTTAACACGTTGAAAGCTGGTGAAGGTCACTTCCCATCTAAGAAGGATCATGTCTTAATGGTGGATGATTCTTCCAAGAAAAGAAAGAGGCCCAAGGTATCTTCTCAAAACAAGAAATCCAAGAAGGTTAAGGGAAAGGTGAAAGTGAAGGATCAAAAGAAACCTGATCCGTCTAGCAAAGGAATTTGCTTCCATTGCAACAACCCGAGTCACTAGAAGAGGAACTGCAAGGATTATCTTGCGAAACAAAAGCAGAAGAAGCTTGGAAAAGCTTCGAATCCTAATCAAGGTTTGTTTATGATTGTAATTAATTTTTCTGAAAGTCAATCTTCTACTTGGGTATTAGAAACCGGCTGTGGTTCTCACATATGTAAGAATATGCAGGGACTGCTCAAAAGTAGAAAGCTGAGCAAGGATGAGGTCGTCCTACGAGTGGGAAATGGAGCAAAGGTTGCTGCATTAACTGTAGGAACTTATTGTTTAGCACTGCCTATGGGCAAGTTCATTAATTTAAATAATTGTTATTTTGTTCCAAATATCATTAGAAACATTATTTCTATCTCTGTATTGGATATGGATGGTTTTAATATTATAATAAAGAACAACAATTGTTCTATTTATAATGATAATGTTTTTTATGGTGTTGGTAATTTGCGAAATGGCCTTTATATACTTGACATGGATGAAAATATACTTCAAATTGAATAAACTAAGAAAAGGAAAAGAGATGATGTTAATTATACCTTCATGTGGCACTGTAGACTCGGTCATATTAATGAAACAAGATTATCCAAGTTATATAAAGATGGGCTCCTAGAGCTATCGGATTATGAATCATATCCAACTTGTGAATCTTGTCTCTTACGCAAAATGACTAAATCTCCTTTTAGTGGAAAAGGAGAAAGAGTTACAGAGTTGTTAGCGTTGGTACACACATATGTATGTGGACCTATAACAACGACAGCACGAGGAGGGTATTCTTATTTTATTACATTCACTGACAATCACTCTAGATTTGGATATGTGTATTTAATGAAATACAAATTTTAATCATTTGAAAAGTTTAAAGAGTTCAGAAGTGAAGTAGAGAAACAAACTAGTAAGAGTATTAAGATTCTTCGATCTGATCGAGGAGGAGAATACTTAAGTGGTGAGTTTTTCAATTGTCTCAAAGAAAATGGTATAATCTCACAATGGACTCCACCAGGGACGCCATAGATGAATGGTGTATCTGAAAGGAAAAATCGAACATTGTTGGACATGGTTCGATCCATGATGAGCATTACCGACCTTCCAATTTCTTTCTAGGGATATGCCCTAGAATCGGCTGCATACATACTTAACAAGGTACCTATAAAATCCATCCCTAAGACCCCATATGAGTTATGAACAGGGAGGAAACCAAATCTTAAGTATGTTAAGACTTGGGATTGTCCAGCTTATGTCAAAAAGTTTGAAAACGATAAGCTACAGAGTAGATCTGACAAATGTAGATTTGTGGGATACCCTAATGAAACATTGGGGTATTATTTCTGTCATCCAACTGATCAAACGGTGTTTGTTGAGAAACATGTTGCTTTCTTGGAAAAGGAGTTTATCCTTGAAGGGGTCAGTGGAGTAAGATATATCTTGAAGAGGTTCAAGAACCACAAAATACTACAGATCAAAGTGAGGTACCTAACCAAGTAGAGATTCCTTCTGTACCACACCCTATTCATAAATCTGGAAGAGTACCAAAGATACCTGATAGGTATGGACTTGTCATAGAGGATAACGATGAGGTACGCATCATAGATGATGATGATCAATTGAATTACAAACAGGCTATGAGTAATAAAAACTCAGAGAAGTGCAAGAAGCCATGAAATTCGAGATGGACTCCATGTATGAGAACCAAGTATAGACTTTGGTTTCACCACCTGAAGGCATTAAGCCTATTGGGTGTAAATGGGTCTTTAAAAGAAAGACTAGAGCAGACGACAAGGTAGAGACCTATAAGGCCTGATTGGTCGCAAAAGGTTTCAAACAAAGACAAGGAGTTGACTGTGATGAAACCTTCTCACTAGTAGCAATGCTCAAGTCCATTCGGATTTTGCTTGCGATTGCAGCTTACCATGACTACGAAATCTGGCAGATGGACGTGAAAACAGCCTTCCTCAATGGGAAACTTGAGGATGATGTGTATCTGACATAGCCATAGGGATTTGTTTTAAAGGTTGGAACAAATCAAGTCTGTAAGCTACAACGATCCATTTATGGATTGAAGCAAGATTCTCGTAGTTGGAACATCCGTTTTGATGAGAAAATCAAAGAGTTTGATTTTATCAAAAATGAGGATGAACCATGTATATACAAGAAGGTTAGTGGGAGAGTTGTTTCATTCCTCGTATTATATGTTGATGATATATTACTGATATGGAATGATATTCCTATGCTACAATCAATTAAAATCTGGTTATCTAAACACTTATCCACGAAAGACTTGGGAGAAGCATCCTATATTTTTGGGGATAAAGATCTATAGAAATAGATATAAAAGGATGCTTGGCTTGTCCCAAGGAACGTAAATTGACTCGATGCTAAAGAAGTTTAGCATGGAAGATTCCAAAAGAGATCTCATGACGATGAGCCATAGAATACACCTCTCCAAGAAACAGGCCCCAAAGACACCTTAAGAGAGAGACCGTATGAGTAAGATTCCTTATGCTTCAGCAATAGGATCTATCATGTACTGTATGATATGTACTAGACCAGATGTCGCTCATGCATTTAGTGTAATAAGCAGATATCAGTCGAATCAAAGAGAAGAACACTAGAAGACAGTGAAAAATATCCTAAAGTACTTAAGAAGAACTAAGAATATATTTCTTGTCTACGGTTGGTCTGAATTGAAACTAGAGGGCTTCACAGACTCAAGTTTTCAAATGGACCAAGATGACAACAAATCCATTTTTGGGTACATGTTTACCTTAAACGGTGGCGCAGTGAGTTGGAAGAGTTCCAAACAGCAAACATTTGTTGATTTAGTGATAAAGGCAAAGTACATAGCTGCAAGTGAAGATGCAAAGGAAGTTATTTGGATGAAGAAGTTCATTACCGAACTTTGTGTGGTTCCTAGCATTACAGGACCAGTACCTTTATTCTGTGATAACACCAGAGCTGTTGCGCAGGCTAAGGAACCCAGGTCTCATCAGAAATCCAAACACATGTTGCGGCGGTTTCATTTGATCAAAGAGATCATTGAAAGAGGAGACATCACCCTAGAGCGTGTGGACTCTCAAGACAATATTGTAGATCCATTTACTAAAGCGTTAACACAACAACAGTTCGATCGTCACTTAGAGAAGATGGGTATGAAATACCACGACGATTGGCTTTAGTGCAAGTGGGAGATTGAAAGTAGTATGCATACAAGCAAATCATGTATGATGATAAAGCATATACTTTGTAATCAATCTTATTTATTTATTACTAAAAGAATTATTTATTAAAGGCATTTATTATCTACATGGTGCTGTTTTAATAATATGTGATAAACCCATAGTTTTAAGCAATGCTTTTAGAATCATGATGAGATCATGCTAATGAGATCTAAATTCTTAGATAGCTTAAAACTAAATTGTTCCCAATCAATGGATTTTTAAAAAGGGGATTAGTGAATCTGGATAGATTGGTACGTACGTTGCTTGCTCATTTGATGAGGATGATTGATCTCATGTTTGTGTGGAGACACTAAAGCAAGTATGTAGGTGCTTATTATAGAATAAGTTCACTGAACGTGACTCTCTAAGGAATACCTAATATAGTTTTACTTGCCTGTCAATATGAATTTTTGTAGTGATAGTAGTACAAATGATCCTTAGACTTGAGATCATCATAGTAACTTATATATAATGAATTACACTTTGACTTATTCCTTAAGACTCTTAGAGTTTATCAAAGGGTATGCTTGAGTGTAATAAGTTATATATGAAGATAATGAATGATCAATAAAGAATCTACCACTTCTAGTTAAAGAAGAGAAATATCTTATGTGATTCGATAAATGACAACCCAGGAATCCTTGTCCAAGGTTGAATGAAATTAGAAAGTAGTTTCTATTTTGCATTCATTAGGAGTTGTGCATTTAGGAATCAAAATACATATAATTAAATAAAATAAGACTGGACAGTAATTCCATGTCTTATATTTAATTGGGACATTGTATGGTGGAAGGATTGAATTGTATATTAACTATTAACTCAAAGGTTCTTTTATGATTAATGTTGAAATCTATATTATCTGTAAAGTCGTTGATCGCTAGGGAGGCTTATCCCTATTGTAGAATAAATATTATTTATTTAAATAAATTAATCGTTTAATTTATTTATTTAAATAAGATTAGAATTGTTCTAATTAATTTATTCACAATTGGTTTAATATGGAGAACCTAAAGGGTCACACCATAAAAGGAAGAATAATAATTTAAGAAGTTAATGGCATAATCGTAATAATATAGTTAAGTATATTTAATTTAATCTATGGTGATAGAATAAATTAAATAGCTTAATATTTATTATTTAATATTTTAGAAATATTAAATATAAATTAATAAGAGGAGTCTTATTAATATTATTATAATTATTATTATTTTAATTTCTAAAGAGTTTAGGAATTAATTTAATATAAGTACTCTCGTTAATTTTAATAGGATTAGGAGGGAAAATTAGTTAAATGAGTTTAATAAATTATCTCTAATAAGATTAGGGAGCCCATTTAATTAAAAGAGTTTAATTAAATAAATAATATATTATTTTTAATTAAATAGGGTTACCTGATATCTTTATAAGAGGAGTCTTATATCAGATATCAGATATACGTAATTCCAAGTGGTTGGAGAGTACGACCCTTTTTCTATAGAGATAGGAAAAACTAGGGTTTGAGCCAATACACCCTTCTTCTTGAAAATTGTTCTTCCTTGGTGGATCACCTCTAGAGCCCATACACTTGGGTGGCTAACATTGATCAAAGGAATCTACCCGGAGATTCAAGGAGATTGCGAAGAAGTAGGAGGTGAACTCGTACCTGTGCATGGAAGCTCGTATCTACAAGGGAATGATTCCATAACTTTTTGTTCTTCGTTTTAATTAATAATATGTGTGACGCCCCCAAAATAGGTATACATCACCCATCTTGAGTCGCCAAATACATGGTACAAAATTCAAATACAACTTAATAATACAACTGTCATTTAAAATACGACAAAACATAAACTGAGAGTTTTAATACGAATATTGTCTTCTAGACAGTATTCAACTCAAATGGAGTCCTCAATACATTTATTATCACACTATTTTATAAAATAGTGAGGACTACTAATGCTATCATCTGGACCGTCAATCCGTTCCCCGACTAGTCCCAGCTACGTTCTCAATTCCTGAAGAGAACAATGAAAGCAAAAGGGTGAGCTCAACTAGCCCAGTAAGAAATATTATGACTAAGATAATGCAGAATAATGTATCGTTAGCCTTCAACAGTGTTAAACTGATAAAATATAACAAATATCAAGTTTAACTACAGCGGAACAAACAATCCATTAGAAGAGTCAAGTAGAGCATAAAATCTACTATCTTCTATGATTTAAAAGATTTTTCATCACTTTTATCACTGAGACTCAACTTAATAAATAATCCACATCATCGAATCACCCCTGCACTACGGCCAAGGATATTCTTTGGTATCACGACCATAAATTATCTATGCACTACGGGCCAAGGATATTCGTGTATTCATCAATGGTCATGATCATGCCAACAACTGTCCATCAATGCACTACGGGCCAATGAGGACTTTTACCACATCATTTGTAACATTACTACCATGATTATACCGAATAATCCTTGTCATAATCATACCAAGTCCATCTATGCACCTACAGAATACGGATGATTTTCAACATAATATAAACATGAGGATGATGACAATGATATAGGAATTCAATAAAATAAGTTCAAGGATAAATTTTTAAAGATTTATAATTTAATTTATCCATAATTCAATATTGTCCAAATTGTCAACATGATCTTTGCTTTGTGGAGTAAAATTCAAGAATGATAATGTATCAAAATGATTTGAATGAAAGAAATCAATTTTTGTTATGAATAGTACTCTGGGTGAATAGTACCCGAGTAAATAGTACCCCGTGAATAATACTTCGGGAATAGTACTCCGTGAATAGTACTTTGTGAATAGTACTCGTGAATAGTACTTTATGAATAGTACTTTGTGAATAGTACCCATGAATAGTAGTTTTGTGAATAGTACCGTATAAATGAATAGTACTCATGGACAGTACTCCGGCATTAGAAACTTAAAATTTAACAAGTTTGTGCAGAAAATATCCTTGTGAAGCGATACTAGATGAAACGCAAATTTCAAGGATATTCTACTAATTTCACGGAATATAGAAGTAATACTTTAACCTAATGATGGTATAATCAGGAATACGAGATGAAATAATATTACTCACATACTATAGAGTATGGAAGAAAATATTATTCCTATGAATACTGAACAAAATAATATCCCTTACCTCAGAAGAAGACTGGTTACTGAAATAGTGAGGTAGCAGACTTCTCTTCTACTTTCTCTCTAAAGCTTCTCTCTCTATAAATGCTCTTGTGAGTCTTAGTGAATTGGTGAGAATGAAAGAAGAATGAGATTCTATTTATAAGAAAATATAGTTTCAATAATTGCACGCTTTGGGGCTCGAAATATTACAGTATAATACCTTCATCTTTTTTTCATTTTTAATTTAGTCCTGCAAGTATTATCAAACTTGCACCACCTCCCCTAATAGTACATCTTGTGAATCAATAGTACAATCATGTGAATCAATAGTACAATCATGTGAAAAAAATAATTACAGTATACTACCTTCATCTATACCTCCATTTTTAATTTAGTCATGCAAGTATTATCAATCTTGCACCACCTCCCCTAATAGTACATGCATGTGAATCAATAGTACACACATTTGAACAAATAGTTATAAGCATGTGAATTAATAGCAATTAATTGCTCATTTATCCGATTAATTACCCGATTGGTCAATATAGCCTCCAGACATCCATTATTATCGAAATAGATGTCGATTTCCACTAACACTAATAATCTCAACATAATGGAAATATCAATTTCATCTTTAATCAACATGAACTTATTCATCATTAATATTATAACTCACAATATTTAACAACCAGATCATTCTCAGGAAAGAGGGGGGTTTCCGATAAGGATTTCTCCCTATTGGCGCGCAATTAAGTGACCAAACCTCTCCTTGACAGAACTTTCTAGACATTGTCAATATTGCAAAATATAATATGAATAACATTGTCGTCTCAATTATTGATTTAATAATATAAAATATTATGCAGATGATACTGTGACAATTATTGAATCAATAATATGAAAGATATTATACAGCAATTACTATATCAATAGTTGAGTATAACTAAGTGACTTCTCACGTAAGCATCAATAATCAATACCGTGTGCTACTATGCAACCACGCGTATTACTATACTTTTACCACCGGGTAGTTCAACAGTTTAACGGTAAAACTTTTGCCGTTATTTTTATAAAAAGATAATTTTGTCGTTTTCTAAATACGACAATAATTTCGTTGTGGGGTCCACTAATAATTGTGTCGTTGTACGAATATTCCCTGTTAAAACGAATATTCCCCGACCAATCGAATATTATATACCCACTTGCTTACCTTGCAAAATTTGTAAATAATACCCACAACTATAACATTATATCAAATCCACATCATAATATTCAAAAATATATTTCGAGAAAAAATTAATCTTTATTCATAAAAGTTGGGGTCTTACAACCTCCCCTTCTTATGAAATTTCATCCTTGAAATTAGGGTACGTACTTGGTATGTTGAAGAGGTGAGGATACCTTGACTTTATTTCAGATTCTAACTCCCAGGACATTTCCTCAACATCATGGTTTCTCCACAAAACTTTGACTTGAGGTATAACCTTGGAGCGTAGAATATGATCCTTCTTATCCTAGATTTTAACAGGTACCTCCTCATATGTTAAATCTTCCGCTCTCTCGTCCGGTTCTAATTCAATAATGTGGTTCGAGTCTTTCACATATTTATGTAACATAGATACGTGAAAAACGTTATGAACACGAGACATACTTGGCAGTCATGCGAGTCTATAGGCCACAGTTCCTACTCGATCGAGGATTAAAAATGGGCCAATGAATCGAGGATTGAGCTTTTTTCTCTTTCCAAATCTCCTAACTCCTTTCCATGGAGCAACACATAACAACACATGATCTCCAATATTGAATTCCACATCCTTTCGATGAAGATCAGCATAACACTTTTGTCGATCTTGTAAGGTTTTTATACGTTATCGGATCATTTGAATCTTTTCCATAGTCATACGTACCAACTTCGGTCCCAACAACGTTGCTTCTCCCACCTCATCCCAGCATACTGGAGAACGACACTTTCTTCCATACAACGCCTCAAATGGAGTACGTGCCAATACTTGCTTGATAAGCTGTTGTTGTAGGAAAACTCCACCAATGGTAAGAACTTGTCCCAACTTCCTTTGAATTCAAGGACACAGAGTCTTAATAAATCTTCAAGAGTTTGAATAGTCCACTCCGACTTCCCATCTGTTTGAGGATGATATGCCGAACTAAATCGTAAATTCGTGCCTATAGCTTTTTGCAAACTAACCCAAAATCGTGAAGTGAATCTTGGGTCTCGATCAGAAACTATGGATACTGGCATACCATGCAATCTTACAATCTCTTTTATGTACATACGAGCAAGACATTCAAGTGTATAAGTTTCTCGTATCGGTAGGAAATGAGCAGACTTGGTCAATCTATCAACAATGACCCAAATCGCATCTATACCTTGAGAAACCTTGGGAAGATCAGTAACGAAATTCATGGTAATGTGCTCCCACTTCTATTCTGGAATTTCAAGTGGTTGTAATGGACCTTTTGGCACTTGATGTTCCGCCTTGACTCGTTGACAAGTTAGACACCTTGAGATAAACCCTGCTATCTCTCTCTTCATATTGTTCCACCAAATATATGTCAAAGATCACGATACATTTTGGTACTTCCAGGATGGATTACAAACGGTGTGTTGTGCGCCTCTATCATGATTTTATACTTTAAGTCAGAATCGTTAGAAACACAAAGTCTGAAGTTGACTCAAAGTATTCCTTATTCATCGATTCGTGCTTCCGGAATAGCACCTTCTTGCACTTTCTTCCTCATACGCATCAGCTCCAGGTCTGTAGCTTGAGCAGCTTTAACTCTATCGATTAAAGTCGGTTCTACTCGTATATTCGCCATCATCACATGGGTCCCTGGAGTCTTTAACTCTATCTCCATACTTTGTAATTCATACAAAATGGGCCTTTGCGTTGACAATATCGCACTAGTACCCAATGTTGCCTCCTTTTTAGATCTAAGAAAAGGACTCTAACTCATGCAAGCATACATGGGTCAACAAGTAATACAGAGTAAGTAAAGTATCGATCCACGGAGAAAGGGTTCAAAATTAAATTATTATGCATCAACTATATCACTATTTTTATATGCTTAAACGAACGCTATAATTTTTTAATTAATCTAACTCAAATAATGACCACAAGAAAAATAATAGAATAATAAATCAAATTTGGAAATAATGGGAATCTAACTTCAATTCATATTTCATCTAAATAATACCCTCATTCAAGATCATTCATGTATCATGGAAAATTAGCCAAGCACAAAACTAGACATTACCATTTTTCAATGCATTATGGCCTGCTTACATAACCCCCACATGCAATAGAAATCATGTAATCATCAATAAAACCAACATCACTATATTTCTATGTGACATTGCAATAATACTGATTTGAAGCATAAGCTTTTATATCACTACACACAGTGAAATAATATATTTCAATCTGGTTCACGAAATATAAAGCTAAACAATTCAGCCTCATAAACACATGCTATCATGATTACAACCATACTCACATGTTATATTTCAATTCTATATAAGTACATAAAATAAATGGTGATCAGCCATTCATGCAATCAATTCAATCATAATATAATTTCCATGATAACTACACAATCACGCATTCAGGCCATTAATATTAGATTACATATCAATATCTATTAGAATCCCATAATGGAGTTTAGTTCATCGCTGAACCGAAAGCTATTATGGGATTAAAGCAACACATGGAAAATAAATTAAAACAATTGAGAGAAGATAGAATCGATCAAACCCAATTGCTGATTATATTCCAAGAGTTCTGTTCAAATCCTCAATAATCTCCAGCAACATAAATGTAGTTCTTAACCAACGATTGAATTCTAAAGAAGAAGTATAAAAAATTAATTCTATGCTTGGATCCTTGTTAGAATTCGTTCAAAGCGTAGAACCCTAGTTCTACATTATGAAAAACTGATAAAACAAGAGATGATCACGTCTGGTACCAACTAGAGTAGTTTATACCAACTCAAAAACTTCAAATTTTAAAATTATAATAAAGTCAACAACTGCAGTCGATGACACGCGCGATCCCCATACTAAGCAGTAAACAGGCCATGCATACAAATTAATCTTTTTCCTGTTCCAGCGCATGCGAGTTCTAGCTTTTGTAAATGCATACGGCTTCCTCGCATTTTGCATCCTTGAGTTCTCAACATTGTTGCTTCCTTGTCATGCTGTTATTGTTCCTTTGACAAGTTGCCTTCGCTTCTTTGTCCATCAATGTTCTGTTCCTTTTTTCCACTCGACCATCGTGTCATGCCTTCACTAATCTCATGCCACCTATCAACGCCGAGCTATGCCATTTCCTGCACTTTAACACCAGAGGAGTTCTCAGTACATGCAATGCAAAATAACACAAAATGCAATTAGAAACACACTAAAATGTACTTGAGATGGGCATAGTTCTCGTGAATTGATATCCAATAAGTAGGTATAAAACCTACTTATCAAATACCCCCAAACTTGAACTATTGCTTGCCCTCAAGCAATGCATATGACCTAAAACACTAAAAATGCAACTACATGCTATGTAACTAGATTATGATGCAAATGAGTCTCACATTCTCCAGCTATAACAGAATTTCAGTCCAAACTACCTCAGCGAATTATCCAAATTCGAGAATACAAATTCAAACCAAACTATAGGCATAATATCATAAACTCAAATAATTCATATATGCTATAAAGATGTTGTGTGTGTGTGTGTGTTGTGTTCACCAAAACTTGATTACAGCAAGAATACACATGCTACACTACTCAAAACAGAAAATTACAGTCTAAATCAAGATTCATGTATACTTATGAAACAAAGACTGTTCCAACATATCAAAACAATCTATGGTTCAACAATGGGTTTAAATGCTTTATTTCTACTCTCGAGGGCGATTTTCGCTCTTTCTCGCGGTGTTTATTGCTATTTTTCTTTTTTTTTCTTTTTTTTTCACATGACTGTGCAATGCCTCATTCCATTAGGCTAACAATACTACCCCTTATCGAGCTTTCAACCAACGACTCCCAAACCATAAAAGACCTTAGGGCGCTAGGTGTTAAGACACCCCTACGGGCGTACTTACTCAAGTAATAAGGACCCCGAAATAAGACTAGCCACGTTATTGCTCCTTTTTTTATATATATAGCATACCCATGTGTTCCCCAAGGTTTGATTATCAATGTTTTGTACAGTCCCAGTCCATTTTCCACATAATTCTCTTTTTAAAACCACATTTCCTATTAAGCAATGCAACACATAATTCTTATGCCTACGAGCAATTATGAACACGACAGTGCAAACCGAAAGCATCTAAACAGCATCATGAATTACATCATGTAAAATATTATATCTAAGCTCATGTTATCTAAAGTACTCAATAATCCTTCACAATTCACTTTCATCATACGCTAAACATAACTTCCATAAAGCTAGAACTGTGAGACATGCAACTAAACATCAAATGTAACTAAATATATACTAACACAAATTATAATGACTAAGAACAGAAAATTTTCCTGTAATTATTATCTAACACATAAACATGCAAAATTTAAACTAATCATGCAGACAGTATATGCAACTACCTTACTACCCAAGACCCCCAAACTTAAAATATTCATTATCTCAATGAAAGAAGGTATAGGGTTAGAGAAACTCCCCTATTGCTCAGCTGCACCACTCTCGTCGGGTGGTGAATCCGGTGGTGGATATGGCATGGCAGTCCCAAACTGTGGCCACTCAAGCATAGTTCCTTGCTGTGCAAACGCCTCTGCGAGCGACCTCGTAAGACCCGTAGAAAATACTGCAAAATTGTCGTACATAGCGTCGACCTTACGCTCCAACCTTCGGAGCTGTCGATCCCTAGTAGTAGTAGTTGCTTGGGTTGACGTGCCTGCTTCATTTAACTTGGA
Source organism: Panax quinquefolius (assembly GCA_020205615.1). NCBI lineage: Eukaryota > Viridiplantae > Streptophyta > Magnoliopsida > Apiales > Araliaceae > Panax > Panax quinquefolius. The sequence goes on from CM035162.1 coordinate 57,157,738, forward strand.
GGGCTGCGATGAAGGTGTAGATGATGCAGGACGCAGAATAAAGCTCTTTCCTCTTGGATACGGTGTACCCCCTTGGCAATCTTCAAACCTAGCAATTGTGGCATGCGTAATGTCTTGGCTCGAGAGCTACATCTGCTCATTTGTCCACCTATTTCCTACCTTGGCACACAAATGGGTAACTTTTGAGGCATGTGGAATACTCCCTGTAGTACTTCCCCGCATATATCTCAGCATATTCTGATTCATCAAGTGACCCACGTTGATATATTTTCCAACAATGATTCCCCATAATATAATTGCTCGCTCCACTGTAATTTCATGCTGGTGAAAAGATGGCAAAAGTTTGGCACACACAAAGAGATTCCAGGATTTTGTATAACGATTGAGAGTGGAAGCCAGAAATGTCTTGGGGTGATTCGTGACAGGAGTGCATGTCCACTGGGTCCCTGGAATACACAGATCAGTGATAACAACATCCAAATCTATTTCTAAACGTTCTTCCTCCACCCAATTCGTTCGTCCAGCTCGAGGGTCGAGTAAATTGAACACTTGGCGAATAGCTCTCAGTCTGTAGTCCACTTCAATTCCACGAACAAAATAAAACCCATTCATTGTTTCCCTCGTATTTGCGTAAATCTACGCAGACAATGACTATAGGTGTAGCCGCTCGGCGTGAAAGCACACACACCATGCCAACACCTTTCTAATCATCTCGCACTAATCATCCATCCTGCAAGATCTGGCTTGAACCCTCGTTCACGAACAAATAACTTCCCCACAATTCGATAGTATTCAATTTGAGCATCCAAGTTGATAAACTTTGATAAATTAACATTATCCCCACTTTGCATGCTTGAAGATGATGATTCAGGGGTGCGAGATCGAGCACGCTTAGGGCCCATTTGAGACTGATAAGGAAGAAGAAGAAGACTTGCCTAATAGTGAGTGATAGTCGATGACTGAATACCCCCAAACTGATTTTGCACAACCCACTCTGAAACCCTAGTTTTTATCAGTGTAGCTATTGATCGTAGGTATGAGATTTGATGCGAAAATCACGTAGTGGGGAAGAGACGTTATAAATCCAACTGGTAACTAACTAGAGAGGAGGAGGCATTGATGTAATAGAGAGTAAAGGGAATACAACTTCTGTTATTTTAAATGAAGAAGTGATGTGTTTAAACATGTCTTTAAAACCCAAAAAAAATTTCAACTTCCGGTGTCGGGCGCGGCCACGTGTGTTTTCAATGTAGACATGGCGCGGGCGCGCGAGTACCCTTTTTGGTGTTACTCAGACATGCCGCACGGGCGCGCAGTTTTTCAAGGCATACATCACGCGGGCGCGCCTGGTTGCATTCTGCACTGCCAATTTTTCCTTCCAATACTTCAAGACAGTAATGAATTTAATCCAATACACCTACAATAATACCAATAAACACTGTCAAAGCATGAATTACTTAATATGCATGAGTGTCTATCTTAACACCATCATTGCTATGCTATGCACAAATAAAATCATATGAACATTCAGTTTCTAAGATGTTTATGCAAAGCTAGCAAACTATCACAATTAAATATGATAATAAAATAACACAAAAAAATCTAAAAAAAATAAAAATAAATAAAAAGTAGAGATAGAAACAATGGATTGCCTCCCATCAAGCGCTAAGTTGTAATCAATTAGCTTGACTGTCTCTGACTGTTCATGTTGAAGAAAGAATTGAGGTGACTTTTTATCGGTCAACCTCGCCACCAAAATAGTGCTTCAGTCGTTGTCCATTCACTTTAAATGGCTTGTCCGGGAACTTATCAAACACTTCTATTGCACCATGTGGGAAGACAGTCTTCACTGTAAATGGCCCTGACCATTTTGATTTTAGCTTCCCAGGAAAAATTTTAAGTCTTGAGTTGAAAAGCAAAACTCTTTTTCTCAGCTCAAATGTTCTCTCTATTATCTTGCGATCATGCCATTTCTTCACCTTCTCCTTGTACAGCTTAGAATTTTCATACGCTTGTAATCAGAATTCATCCAACTCATTGAGTTGGAGTGTGCGTTTATCTCATGTAACTTTCAAATCAAAATTGAGCTTTCGAATCGCCCCAATATGCCTTATGCTCTAGCTCCATAGGAAGATGACATGCTTTGCCATAAACTAGATGAAAAGGTGACATGCCCAATGGAGTTTTGTACGCAGTCCTAAATGCCCACACAGCATCATCAAGCTTTAAGGACCAATCCTTTCTAGTGGGGTTCACAACTTTTTCAAGAATTCTTTTAACTTCCCAATTTGACACTTCTGCTTGGCCATTCATTTGTGGATGATACGCTGTAGCAATGCGATGATTCACCCCATACTTAGCCAACAAAGTTGTGAACTACCTATTGCAAAAATGACTTCCTTCATCACTAATGATGGCCCTTGGAGTCCCAAACCTCGTGAAGATACTTATTTGTAAAAACCTGAGGACTACTTTGGCATCATTTGTTGGAAGAGCTGCCACTTCTACCCATTTCGACACATAATCCACTGCTAGCAAGATATATAGATTCCTACATGAAGAAACAAAAGGGCCCATGAAATCAATCCCCCACGCATCAAAGATTTCCACTTCGAGGATCGTATTCAATGGCATTTCATTTCTTTTCGAAATGTTCCCAACTCTCTGACATCTGTCACATCTCTGGACGAAACTGTACGCATCCTTGAAAATTGTCGGCCATTAGAATCTTGCTTGTAGCACTCTAGCCGCTGTTCGCTCTCCACCATAGTGACCCCTATACACAGAAGCATGATAATCCTGTAGAATCCCTTCGATCTCACTTTACGGGATGAACCTTCTTATCATCTAATCAACACATTGTTTGAACAAATATGGCTCATCCCATATAAACCATTTAACATCATGCAGGAATTTCTTCTTTTGATGACCCACTAAGTCAGAAGGTACCATCTTAATCACCAAGTAGGTCGCGTAGTCTACAAACCATGACACTTCTCCTTTCACCATAAACAACTATTCATTTAGAAAGGATTCTTTAATTACAACTTTGTCGTCTGCCTCCCTTTCCGGATTCTCTAGTCGAGATAAGTGGTCTGCCACTTAGTTCTCAGTGCCCTTTCTGTCCTTGATCTCCAAATCAAATTCCTGCAACAATAATATCCATCTGATCAAACGGGGCTTTACATCCTTCTTTGCTACTAAATTTTGAATCGTTGCATGATCTGTGTACACTATCACCTTCGTACCAATCAGATATGCTCGAAATTTATCAAAAACATACACAACTGCCAATAACTCTTTCTCTGTGGTTGTGTAGTTCAATTGCGCATATGTAAGGGTCTTGCTGGCTTAATATATCACGTGGAAAAGCTTTTCCTTTCGCTGACCCAAAATAGCCCCCACAGCATAATCACTGGCATCACACACAAGTTCGAATGGCAAGTCCCAATTCGGTGCAGTAATAACTGGTGTTGAAGTTAATTTCCCCTTCAAGTGCTTAAATGTCGACACGCATGCCTCGTCAAATTTAAATTGTGCATCCTTCTCTAATAAAGGGCATAGTGGTTTAGTTATCTTAGAGAAGTCTTTTATGAATCTGCGATAGAAGCATGCATGTCCCAGAAAACTGCGAACACCTTTTACTGAAGTAGGTGGCGGTAAATTCTTAATAGTCTCGAGTTTAGCCCTATCCACCTCAAGTCCCTTCTTCGAAACCTTGTGTCCCAGAATTATTCCTTCTTGTACCATAAAATGGCACTTTTCCCATTTCAGTACAAAATTTGTTTCAACGCATCATTTCAAAACCATCTCTAAGTTGTCAAGACATAAATCAAACGAATCCCCAAAAACTGAGAAATCATCCATGAATACCTCCACATTTTGTTCCACCATATCCGAAAAAATAGCCATCATGTGTGATGCCCCCAAAATTAGGTATACATCACCCATCTTGAGTCGCCAGATACATGGTACATAATTCAAATACAACTTAATAATACAACTGTCGTGTACAATACGACAAAACATAAACTGTGAGTTTGAATACAAATATTGTCTACTAGAGAGTATAAAAACTCAAAAGGAGTCCTCATTACAATTATTATCACAATATTTCACAGAATAGTGAGGACTACTAATGCAAACATCTAGGACCATCACTCTGTTCCCCGACTAGTCCCAGCTATGTTCTCATTTCACAAGAGAACGAGAAAAGAAAGGGTGAGCTCAACTAGCCCGATAAGAAATATTATGACTAAGATAATGCGAATAATTTATCGTTAGCCTTCAATGATGTTAAACCGATAAAATATAATAACTATCAAGTTTAACTACAATGAACAAGCAATCCATTAGAAGAGTCAAGTATGGAATAAAATCTACTATCTTCTATGATTTAAAAGGTTTTTCATCACTTTTATCGCTGGGACTCAGCTTAATAAATAATCCACATCATCGAATCACCCCTGTACTACGGCTAAGGATATTCTTTAGTATCACGTTCACGAATTATCCATGCACTACGGCTTAAGATAATCATGTTTTCATCAATGGTTCTGATCATGCCATAAAATAATTCATCTTTACACTACGGCCAAAGAGAATCCATAGCCATAATCATACCAAAAACTGTCCATCAATGCACTACGGGCCAATGAGGATTTTTTTCTACATCATTTGTAACATTACGGTTATGATTATACCGATTAATCCCTGGTCATAATCAGACCAAGTCCATCTATGCACTACAGGCCACAAATGACTTTCAACATAATATAAGCATAAGGATGATGACAATGATATAAGAATTCAATAAAACAAGTTAAAGAATTAATTTATCCAGGAAGTAATAACATCCACATTGTCAACATGATACTTCTTTGTAGAGTAAAATTCAAGAATGCTCAGAAGAATATTTTCATGAAAAGATACTGGATGAAGCACAAATATCAAGGATATTCCACTAATTTCATGGAGAATAGAAGTCAAAGTTTTAACCAACTGAGTATAATAAAGAATGGAATAACAAAAGAAATCACCATGCATGCGATAGACCAAGCGAGCAAGTTATTCCAACGAATAATAAATAACGAGAACCCGGTCCGTGTAAAAGCATGCTGCAGACAGGATATTCCAACAGAATAATAAAGAATAGAACCAATTCCGGCGTAAACGCATACACATGATATTCCGACAGAATAATAAATAATGGAACCAGGTCCGGCATAAACGCACAGACAGGATATTCCGATAGGATAATAAATAATGAAATAACAGAAGAATTTCACCAAGTATCGCGTATACAGGTTATTCCAACATAATAATAAATAATGGAATAACAGAATTTCTCTTCATGAATACAAAAGAAATAATACCCCTTACTATAATAATAATAATAATATCCTTTACAAGAATGACAAATAATATCCCCTACAAGTACAACAAATAATATTTCTTACCTTTTAAAGAAGAGTACTCCGACTGGTAGGGCGAGGATGTACTCTAAGAAACTTGCACTATGCTCAAAGCTTTCTTAAACTCTAAAGAAATACGCTCAAGATTATAGAAGAAGAACTCTCTCTATAGTTTCTCTCTCTAGAGTTTCAGTGAATTCGTAAGAAATAAAGAAGGAATGAGCTTCTATTTATAGAAGAATGGACTGCATAGTAACTAACTCATGAACGGTCTAGATTGATTTATTTTAATCTGACGGTCCATATTTAAAGCAAAATCTTTTAAATAAAATATAATATATTCTATTTATAATCTAATAAAACAAATAACTTTATAAAAGTATTACATTTTTATATAAAAAGATTTTGCTATGCAAAACACTATATAGACACTATGCAACACTATGCATAATAAAATATAATATATTTTATTGATAGAATAACTTTATAAAAGTATTCTATTTTATATAAAAAGATTTTACTGTGCAAAATACTATGCATAATAGAATATAATATATTCTATTTATAGAATAACTTTATAAAAGTATTCTGTTTTATATAAAAAGATTTTACTATTAAAAGTTTAAACCAATGACCCATATTGATTTACTATTATAATTTCAACCAACGGTCTGAAAAATTAGCACATCTCCTCATAGAATAATATTGTAGCCAAAAATGATTTGGACTGAAAAGAAATATATTTTTCGGGTGAATAGTACTCCGTGAATAGTACTTCGGGAATAGTACCCTGTGAATAGTATCCCGACACAAAAAGTGCTCCAAATACTCGAGTGAACAATACTAGTGTAAATAGTAACCGGGTATTTTATGACAACTTGTCTACTTTGAAAAAATTTCATATATCACCCTTAACTTTAAACTTTTATCAATTTAACTATTTACCAAAATAGAAAAATTGAATATTTTTATTTCATAAAATTCGGGGTCTCACAATCTCCCTCCTTATGAAATTTTGCCTCTCGAATTTTCAAATACGTGCACGATATTCAAGAGATGAGAATACCTTGCTTTCTTTTCAGATTGTACCTTCCCTTGTTATTTCATCTCTATCATGATTTTCCATTTCTCATCTCCCCGTATTTCAAATATCATTCTAGAATATAGTTTCAAAATAAGGGTTTATTAACATATCACATATTATCTCCATACTCTGACCGACCAATTAAATACCAAATAAACTTAGATAGGTCATACTAGTGAAGGAATTCCCCGTCTCTCCCCTCCTAGTTCTTGTCTCACATCTCAACCATGGATCATATCCCTAAGCTTTAATACCAACTGTGACACCCCCAAAATTAGGTATACATCACCCATCTTGAGTCGCCAGATACATGGTACAGAATTCAAATACAACGTAATAATACAACTATCGTGTATGTACATACAAAAACATAAACCGTGAGTTTGAATACAAATATTGTATACTAGAGAGTATAAAAACTCAAAAGGAGTCCTCATTACAATTATTATCACACTATTTCACAGAATAGTAAGAACAACTAATGCAAACATCTAGGAGCTGCAGAATAATTTATCGTTAGCCTTCAACAGTGTTAAACTGATAAAATATAATAACTATCAAGTTTAACTGCAATGGAACAAGCAATCCATTAGAAGAGTCAAGTAGGGAATAAAATCTACTATCTTCTATGATTTAAAAGGTTTTTCATCACATTTAGCGGCTGGACTCGACAATAAATAAATAATTCACATCATCGAATCACCCCTGCACTACGGCCAAGGATATTCTTTAGTATCACAACCATGAATTATCCATGCACTACGGCTTAAGATAATCATGTTTTCATCAACGGTCCTGATTATGCCATAAAATAATTAATCTTTGCACTACGGCTAAAGAGAATCCATAGCCATAATCATACCAAAAACTATCCATCAATGCACTACGGGCCAATGAGGACTTTTTCCACATCATTTGTAACATTACGGTTATGATTATACCGAATAATCCCTAGTCATAATCATACCAAGTCTATCTATGCACTACAGGCCACAGATGACTTTCAACATAACATAAGCATGAGGATGATGACAATAATATAAGAATTCAATAAAACAAGTTCAAGAATTAATTTATCCAGGAACTAATAACGTCCACATTGTCAACATGATACTTCTTTGTAGAGTAAAATTTAAGAATGCTGAGAAGAATATTTTCATGAAAAGATACTGGATGAAGTGCAAATATCAAGGATATTCCACTAATTTCATGGAGTATAGAAGTCAATGTTTTAACCAACTGAGTATAATAAAGAATGGAATAACAAAAGAAATCACCATTCATGCGATAGACCCATGCAGCGAGTTATTCCAATGAATAATAAATAATGGAACCATGTCCCACAGTAAATGCATGCAGACGGGATATTCCAATGAATAATAAAGAATAGAACCAAGTCCTAAGGAACAAACACACAAACAGGATATTCGACGAATAATAAATAATGGAACCGAATCCCAAGGCGAAGCGCATAGAGAGGATATTAAGCGAATAATAAATAATGAAATAACGTAAGAATTTCACCAAGTATAGGGTAGCAGCATGACATCTGAGTTATTCCAACATAATAATAAATAATGGAATAATGTAAGTTCTCTTCGTGAATATAAAATAAATAATACCCCTTACTATAATAATAATAATAATAATAATAATAATAATAATAATAATAATAATAATATCCTTTACGAGTACGACAAATAATATCCCCTACGAGTACAACAAATAATATCCCTTACCTTTTAAAGAAGAATACTCCGACTGGTAGGGCGAGGATATACTCGAAGAAACTTGCACTATGCTCAAAGCTTTCTTAAACTCTAAAAAAATACACTCAAGATTATAGAAGAAGAACTCTCTCTATAGTTTCTCTCTCTAGAGTTTCAGTGAATTCGTAAAAAATAATGAAGGAATGAGCTTCTATTTATAGAAGAATGGACTGCATAGTAACTAACTCATGAACGGTCCATATTGATTTACTTTAATCTAACGGTCCATATTTAAAGCAAAATCTTTTAAATAAAATATAATATATTCTATTTATAATCTAATAAAACGAATAACTTTATAAAAGTATTCTGTTTTATATAAAAAGATTTTACTATACAAAACACTATGCAAACACTATGCAACACTATGCATAATAAAATATAATATATTATATTTATAGAATAACTTTATAAAAGTATTACATTTTTATATAAAAGATTTTACCGTAAAACACTATGCATAATAGAATATAATATATTCTATTTATAGAATAACTTTATAAAAGTATTCTGTTTTATATAAAAAGATTTTAGTATTAAAACTTTAAACCAACCACCCATATTGATTTACTATTATAATTTCAACCAACGGTCTGAAAAATTAGCACATCTCCTCATGGAATAATATTGTAGCCAAAAATGATTTGGACCGAAAAGAAATATATTTTTCGGGTGAATAGTACTCCGTGAATAGTATTTCAGGAATAGTACCTTGTGAATAGTATCCCGACACAAAAAGTGCCCCAAATACTCGAGTGAACAATACTAGAGTAAATAGTAACCAGGTATTTTATGATAACTTGTCTACTTTGAAAAATTTTCACATATCACCCTTAACTTTAAACTTTTATTAATTTAACTATTTACCAAAATAGAAAAATTGAATACTTTTATTTCATAAAATTCGGGGTCTCACATCATGCATCTCTGAAAGGTGGCTAGAGCATTGCACAGACCAAAAGACATCCTTTTGAAAGCAAAAGTTCAATATGGACATGTAAAGGTTATCTTTTCTTGATCCTCTAGAGCTATCATAATCTGATTGTAGCCTGAATATCCGTCCAGAAGGCAATAATACTCATACCCCGCCAGTCTATCCAACATCAGATCGATAAATGGCAGTGGGAAGTGATATTTCCTTGAAACTTTGTTAAGCCTGTGGTAATCCATGCAGACTCTCCACCCCGTCACTGTTCGTGTTGGAATCAACTCATTATTTTCATTTAAAACCACAGTCATACCACCATTCTTCGGTACACATCGCACTGGGCTTACCATTGAACTGTCTGAAATCGGATAGATTATGCCTGCATCCAGCCATTTCAATACTTCTTTCTTGACCACTTCTTTCATTATCGGATTAAGTCTTCTTTGTTGCTCCACCGACGGCTTGCTATCATCTTCCAGCAGGATCTTATGCATGCAAAAAGAAGGGCTGATCCCTTTTATGTCTGCTATAGTCCATCCAATAGCCAACTTGAATTCTCTAAGCACTTGTAACAGTTTTTCTTCTTGAAAATATGTTAGTGCAGAAGAAATAATCACAGGTAGCTTTGAATTTTTATTTAAAAATGCTTACCATAAATGATCTGGAAGTGGTTTCAATTCAAGTTCTGGAGGTGTCTCAAGAGATGGCTTAAATTTTACTGACGTCTCTCCAACTTCTTTCAATGGCTCAACAGGTGTTTTGAATTTTCTGAATTGTGGAGTAGTATCAAGAAATTGCACAAGTTCTTTAAATTCCTCTTCCTCTAATTCTGAATTCCTAGCCATAACACTTCTCAACGGTTCATAATCCATCAAGCTTTCTACTTCATCATTTAAGACCTTGTCTACTAAATCAACCCTGAAGCATTCCTTTTCATCTGTTGGGAACTTCATTGCCTTGAATACGTTAAAGGTAACCTCCTGATCATGAACACACATAGTGAATTCCCCTTTCTGAACGTCAATCAAGGTCTTTCCTGTGGCTAGGAATGGTCTCCCCAGTATGATTGGTATATTCTTATCTTCTTAATAATCTAAAATGATGAAATCAGTCAGAAAGATGAATTTATCCACTTTTACCAGTACATCTTCAACAATTCCACGCGGATATGTGATGGATCTGTCAGCTAGCTGCAAAGAAATATTTGTCGGCCTTGGAGCTAGAAATCCCAACTGGTTGAATGCTGACAAGGGCATCAAATTTATGCCTGACCCAAGATCACACTGACATTTACTGAAGCTCATCTTTCCAATCGTACATGGAATTGTGAAACTGCCCGGATTCTTCAGCTTTGGAGGTAGTTTACGCTGAAGCACTACACTTCATTCCTCTGTCCAGGCCACTATCTCAAATTCTTCTAATCTCCTCTTCCTTGACAATATACCATTCAAGAACTTTGCATAACTTGGCATTTGTTCCAATGCCTCAACGAAATGTATGTTAATCTACAGTTTTTTAAAGACCGCCAAGAACTTGTTGAACTGCTTATCTTCCCTCTGCTTATTCAATCTCTGTGGATACGGAACCGGAGGGTGAACTCCTAGTATTTGATTTATAGGCTTCTCCACTGAACCTGCTTTATTATCCTCTTCCTGTTGTTGTGCAGAACCTTCCTTGTTTTCTTTCTTTTCAGCCAAAATTTCTGCCTCGCGCGGCCACGTGTCATCTCCTTGTATACATGGCGCGGGCGCGCCTGGTAAATTTCATGTGCACTGCTTCCCAGACCTGAGTGTGATTGCCTGACATTGTTCCTTCCCTTCTCTTCTTGGATTTTTCTCTGTGGTACTTGGCAATGAGCCCTGGGGCCTGTTGTTAAGAATGCTCGCCATCTGACCCATTTGAGTTTCCAGATTTTTTATAGTCACTACTTGGCTTTTAATCATCACCTCTGTATTCGCTATGTACTTCATCATCATCTCCTTCATTTCTAATTTCTTTTCTTGCTGAGGTGCAGCTGGAGTATGATGTTGTTATTGAGAAAATCCCGGTGGGTAAGGTGGTCTTAGTTTAAACTATTGTTGCGCTGACTGTGACTGAAATTGATTATTCAGTTGAAACTGATTTTGTTGATTTCCTTGGTTGTTCGACCAACTGAAGTTTGGATGGTTGCGGTTGTTGGGGTTGTATGTGTTTTGAAATTGTCCTTGATCCTTCCTATAATTGCTCATATACTGAACTGATTCTGAATTGATAGCACGTTGATCCGTTGCATGTAACCCTGCACAAATCTCACATACAAAGGCAATTGTCTTCATCGTACTCTCTGTCAATGAATCAATTTTCTTCTCCATTGATGCCATCTGTGCTGACAACTGAGTGATAGCATCCACTTCCAACACACCTGCAACTCTGGGCTGTGGTATCCTGGTTATAGGGTTTTGAAAATCATTCGCTGCCATTGTCTCGATAAGTTTAGAAGCTTCCTCATACCTCTTTGCCTATAACGCTCCTCCTGCAACTACTGCCATCCCAATCCATTATAGAATATGTTGATCACCATCCAATTTGGCATGCCATAGTGTGGACACTTCCTTAGCAACTCTTTATACATCTCCCAAGCTTCATATAGAGATTCACCTTGTTGTTGCTCAAACTGGGAGATTGATGTCCTCATCTTTGCAGTCTTAGCCATTGGGAAAAACTTGGCTAAGAATTTTTGTGCTAGGTCCTCCCATGTAGTAATTGATCTCGAAGGTAAAGAGTGAAGCCAACTTCTCGCTTTATCCCTCAATAAAAACGGAAACAGTCTAAGTCTGATAGCATCCTCCGTCACCCCGTTATATCTAAACGTGTCACAAATCTCAATAAAGCTCAATATGTGCTCATTAGGATCATCTATAATAGCACCCCCAAACTGTACCGAATTCTGCACCATTTGAATATTGCCTGGCTTTATTTCAAAGGTATTAGCTGCTATCGCTGGTCTGACTATGCTTGACTGTAGTCCATTAATATTCGGCATCGAGTAGTCCCTCAATGCTCTATGCTCCTCTCTTTGATCTTCTCTTTGTCCTTCGGATGCCATATGAGATGTTGTTCCTTCTAATTCTGCTTGTAAATTTCTACGCACTTTTTCTTTCCAACCTCTTCCGTTTATATTGTCTGAAAGCGTGTTAATTGGAATTAGATGATCAGCGTCTTGCATAAAAATTTATACAAGTACCTGAAACAAAAACAAAAACAAAAATAGAAATGATATAAGATTAGACTTGTCTAAGTCATACAATATAGCTTATAAATGATAATAATAAAAATAAATTGAAACGCCTCTTCCCAGCAGCGGCGCCAGAAACTTGTTGCCACCTTTTTAGATATAACAAAAGGACTCTAGCTCATGCAAGCATACATGGGTTAACAAGTAATACAGAGTAAGTAAAGTATCGATCCACGGAGAAAGAGTTCAAAATTAAATTATTATGCATCAACTATATCACTATTTTTATATGCTTAAACGAACGCTATAATTTTTTAATTAATCTAACTCAAATAATGACCACAAGAAAAATAATAGAATAATAAATCAAATTTGGAAATAATGGGATTCTAACTTCAATTCATATTTCATCTAAATAATACCCTCATGCAAGATCATTCATGTATCATGGAAAATTAGCCAAGAGCACAAAACTAGACATAACCATTTTTCAATGCATTATGACCTGCTTACATAACCTCCACATGCAATAGAAATCATGTAATCATCAATAAACCCAACATCACTATATTTCTATGTGACATTGCAATAATACTGATTTGAAGCATAAGCTTTTATATCACTACACACGGTGAAACAATATATTTCAATCTGGTTCACGAAATATAGAGCTAAACAATTCAGCCTCATAAACGCATGCTATCATGATTACAACCATACTCACATGTCATATTTCAATTCCATATAAGTACATAAAATGAATGGTGATCAGATATTCATGCAATCAATTCAATCATACTAGAATTTCCATGATAACTACACAATCAAGCATTCAGGCCATTAATATTAGATTACATATCAATATCCCTTAGAATCCCATAATGAAGTTTAGTTCATCGCTGAACCGAAAACCATTATGGGATTAAAACAACACATGGAAAATAAATAAAAACAATTGAGAGAAGATAAAATTGACCAAACCCAATTGCTTATTATATTCCAAGAGTTCTGTTCAAATCCTCAATAATCTCCAGCATTATAAAAGTAGTTCTTAACCAACAATTGAATTCTAAAGAAGAAGTATAAAAAATTAAGTCTATGCTTGGATCCTTGTTAGAATTCGTTCAAAGCGTAGAACCCTAGTTCTATATTATGAAAAACTGATAAAACAAGAGATGATCGCGTCTGGTACCAACCAGAGTAGTTTATACAACTCAAAAACTTCAAAATTTAAAATTACAATAAAGTCAACAATCAGAATCGATGACACGCAGTGGCGCGCGATGATTCCCATATAAATAAGCGGTAGCGGTCTGCGGCGTCACATGCAAATTAAACTTTTTACGGTTCATATGCGGCACGCGCGAGTTCTCTTAACTTAATAGTCTGCGTGGCTTCTGCATTTTGCATCCTTGAGTTCTGGTAATGTTGCTTCCTTGTCATGTTACTATTGTTCATTTGACAAGTTGTTTTCGCTTCTTTGTCCATCAATGTTATGTTCCTTTTTTCCACTCGACCATCGTGTCATGCCTTCACTGATCTCATGCCACCTATCAACGCCGAGCTATGCCATTACCTGCACTTTTACACCATAGAAGTTCTCAGTACATGCAATGTAAAATAACACAAAATGCAATTAGAAACACACTAAAATGTACTTGAGATGGGCATTGTTCTCGTGAATTGATAAACAATAAGTGGGTATAAAACCTACTTATCACCCATATATGATCTTCTACTCAATGCATTAGCTACTACGTTCGTTTTTCCAGTATGGTATTGAATGGTATGATCGTAATCTTTCAATAGCTCAAGCCATCGTCATTGCCGCATGTTGAGTTCCTTTTGAGTAAAGAAATATTTGAGGCTTTTATGATCCGTATAGATCTCCACCTTCTCTCCATACATGTAATGTCTCCAAATCTTAAGCGAAAAAACGATAGCTGCCAACTCTAGATCATGATTAGGATAATTCCTCTCATATTATTTGAGTTGTTGTGAGGCATAAGTTATGACTTTCCCATGTTGCATGAGAACATACCCTAAACCTTTGCCTGAAGCATCGCTGTATATGACAAATCCATCTGGACCAGCTGGTATTGTCAAAACAGGTGCTGAAATGAGCCTCCTCTTGAGTTCTTGAAAACTCTTCTCACATTCCTCACTCCAACTGAATTTTGTAACTTTTCGAGTCAGCTGAGTTAATGGAGTAGCGATTCGAGAAAATCCTTCCACGAACCTCCGATAATAACCAGCTAAGCCGAGAAAGCTACGTACTTCGATCACTGACTTAGGTTGCTCCCAGCTTTGAATTGCTTCATTCTTTGCCGGGTCAATAGATATTACGTGCCCAATGAATGCTACTTCCTCAAGCCAGAACTCGTATTTATTCAACTTGGCATATAACTTGTTTTCACGAAGCTTTTGGAGTATCAGCCTCAGCTGTTGCTCATGATCTTCACGACTTTTGGAGTAAATGAGGATGTCATCAATAAAGACGACCACAAAGTGATCCAAATATTCCTTGAATACTCGATTCATCATATCCATGAAGGCAGCAGGAGCATTAGTCAATCCAAAAGACATGACTAGGAATTCGTAATGCCCGTACCAAGTTCTAAAAGCAGTCTTTGGAATGTCATCAGTTTTAATCTTCAACTGATGATATCCGGAACGAAGATCGTTCTTGCAACTGGTCAAACAGGTCATCAATGTGAGGCAACGGATATCTATTTTTGACAGTGGCATGGTTCAACTCCCGATAATCAATATAAAGTCGAATACTCCCATCTTTCTTTTTCATGAATAGAAACAGAGCACCCAGTCGTCGTTTTCAGGGCCGAATGAAACTAATGTCTAACAATTCCTGCAGTTGGGTTTTTAACTCCTGAAGTTCAATAGGGAGCCATTCGATATGGGGCTTTGGAAATGGGTTTTGTACCGGGTTCAAGGTCTATACAAAATTCAATTTCACGCTCTAGGGGTAGGCCAGGAAGTTCTTCAGGGAATACGTCAGGAAATTTATTAACAATAGAAATATCATTCAAAACTGACGTATTTTTGTTTAAAATGTTTTTGCAAATTGTTGTTCGCAAATTGCACATCGCACTTCGCACTTCTATTTTTGCATTTGGCCAATCACACTTCGCTACTCGCACATCGCATTTCGCATATCCCATATTGCAAATCACACTTCGCAAATCACTTTTCCTTTACTGATCATTGTCACTCGCCAGTACATAACTATAAAAAGACAACACTTAAAAGATGACGTTTTTATAAAAAACGTTATAGTATTTTTTTTTACAACGTTTTTTAACAAAACATTGTAGATACACATAAAAAAAAGTTATCTATTTATATGGGGCAATTTTTAATTTTAAATAAATAACCATTATTTTAAAAAAAAATGTTATTTATCTAAAAAAACACGGAGCAAAAAACTGCGCTTTAATGAAAACTTAAAATTAAAACGCGGAGCGCGGAGCATAGTTACGTTTTTCTTTGCTCTCTTTAGCTTACAAAACCAAAACCCTAATTATGGATCTCTGCTGCAATACCGCCAAAGTTTGACCCATCTCAAGTCGTCGACGTCTACGTACATTCAGGTAACCGGCGGCTAAGCAAGGAAATCTCCATGGATTCTACACTACTCACTCTTTGGTGACCGGTAGGTCCTATGAAGAGAGGTTTAACTCAAAAATCTCCATGGATTCAACATCTCCGACTTAGCGATCGAAGAAGAAGAGAGGAGGCCAAAGGTTCGAAAACCAAGTAGGATAGAAAAAGCGGCACAAAAGGAGTAGTAGAGAAGATGAGAGCGGCGTCGGTGATAAAAAGGTTCGCGATGAATGAGAAGTACACGCGATGGAAGAATCTTGTCCCAGATTACGTATGATTGGTGGCCAATCACAACCTTCTATAGCCTTCTCTCTCTTTCCTGGTACAATTTACATCCCTATATCTCTATATATATGTATTTGTGTTTGTTCGACGATACTCTATCTAGGGTTTGAAATTGTGCTATTTGCTTGAACGTGGTTTAATGGACTGTAGTTAGCCTTTAAAATTAATTTTAGAATTTTAAATTTTAATCTTGATTTTTTAGATTCAGCTGTTATGGTTGACAAAATTTGAAAGTCAGTGATAGATATATAACTTATTCATATATCTATACATTTCTTAAATTTTTGTGTTTATTATGTTCTGCTATCTGAGGCTGAAGATTTAACTGCTCTTGTATCTAACAATGTGGGTTAATGAACTATTGCCTGTCATTTTATTCTTTTTTTCCTTTCCTTTTGTTAAGTTATTCCATACTTTGAAATTAATTTGCAATTCTTTTATGAAATCCTACCAGGTTGTGGAAAAGAACTGATGTGTAAACATTTATAATTCTTAGGTTAATGATGGATCATTTGAATTGTTTGGCTGTCAACCACAAATCAGGCTATTTTGGTTATTGTAACTGATAACATTCATATTCCTTTTCTTAATATTTTTTCCTTTGATTGTCACTAAATTTGTGCTATCGAATATTATTTTTGCAGTATTTGTAGCTTATAATTTGCATCTCATCTTGCACATCTTTCTCTGCTCCTTTTCCAATCTCTTAACAGGAAGCAGGGTTACTAAAATGAACACTGGACAACTCCTGCAAGGGATTGTTAAGAGTATTGATAGAAGTCGTAAAGTAGTGTATCTTAGTTCTGAATATGATTTGGTATCAAAATGTGTGGTATGCCACTTGTAAAAGCTCTTATACTAATCACACTATTTTTCCTTGGGCAATTTATCCCGTTACTTATTTTTATCTCGTTACTAACTAGAAGTTGTATTTCTTTGTAGACCAGGGATCTTAAGGGCATTTCAATTGATCTTCTCATTCCAGGCATGATGGTTAACGCTCATGTATAATCAACCCTTGAGAATGGTATCATGTTATCATTCCTTACCTACTTCTCAGGAACCGTAAGTTTGCAATGTCGAATATTTAGCATTATTTTAGTAGAACATTTCTAATATGGTTCTGTTTAATTGTCTTCTGATTTTACTACATTATTTGTGGGTTGATATATTTCACTTAGAGAAACCCTTTCCTACTTCAAACTGGAAAGAAGATTACGACCAAAATAAAAAGGTACTTGGTCATACTTACCCGTCTTGGTATCAAAATCATTTAGCAAAGAAATCTCTGACTAGATTGTTTTTTCTTCCATCTTGATTAATTTTATTGTCATCTGTATTTTATTTTTTCACATTCAGAATTTTTTACATGTTCTAGAGCTGATTGGAACAAAACATAAACCTAAAGGCACCTATTATACATAGTAAAAACATTAGAAACATTTTTAGCAGTTACAATTTCAATTGAACAGTGTCATAGTTTCATATAACTTCCCTAAAGTAGATGTACTTTAACAGGAAAATATAATAGGTTTGATATCATGAATACACACCAGTGATTTTTTGAAATTTAAAACAGAATCTACTAGAACTAGGGGTGTCAAATGCAATTTAGAGATTTTTGTAGTATGTGTATATTTTTTGCTGTAAATGTGAATTTATTTTTTTGTTTAGCAGGAATCATCATGTGTTGCTGTTTGATTTATGAAAACCTGAATGTTTTCTAGTGAAAACAAAGAAAGATAATTAGATATATTTTGAATTTAGAACTCTAAGAAGCTGTAATTTATTGGATATTATGTAGCAAATATTTTAATATATGTACTATATTGGATGGAAAATCATTTTGATTTTCATTTTCTGAGACTACTTCAAGGTTATTATATAATCTTGTTCAGAACTATATCATGCAGACAGCGTCTGGTTCACGTGATTAGTTATGCAAAGGGTCAATGGGGCAAGGCACCGTAGCATTGTGCATCCCCCAAGCCTTTGGATTCCAAATGACTTTGGATTCCAGCTAAATGATGGTACTAAAAACTTAATCAAACATTTGGACTTAGCAGATCATTTGTCCCTACTAACAGCTGGTTACAATTAAGAATCCCCTCTACTGTCAAATTCTTGCTGATAATGTTGATTATGACAGACAATGTAGAAGAAATAGATCGAGGCTGCACCTGATTGCATTCTTTATTATTCATGAGAAATAGAAGCACTGGCATGGTGAGTATCCTGATAAACACCTCTAGTCAAATTGGTTATGGGTTTAAAATTTTGTAGAGAACTACTAATCTAATTTGAGTCATGGCTGCACCTCAAATCAGATGGCTGCACCTGATTGCCAATACATGCCATTACAAATGTTGAGTAATTAAGTAAAACATCTGCGGCAGCTTGCTTCTTTACTGACAAGAACAAATAACCACAGGACGCAGGGCCGTCCAACATCAGCTCCTAAATTACAGCTTTGTTTTACAAATATTTATGTTTATTTGGATATATAAATTTGGTTAGGAATTATGGGATCAGTAGCAGTTATCTTATGTTTTACAATGTTACAATGTTATCATAAGAATTATGTTTATTTGGATATATAAATTTGGTTAGGAATTATGTAAAAAGTCATTCCTGTGATTGGTCAGGTATACATCAGTATAGCAGGTCAGATTTGGCAGTGTTCTAAACGTCGGCCTAGTCGGCCGACTAGTCGGTGACTAGGTCGGGGTCGGAGGCTCGCTGAGTCGATCAGCCCTAGTCAGTTGATTTAGTCGCTAGCCGACTTAGTCGGCCTCAAGTCGACGACTAGTCAGAAAAGTCGGGGCAAATCAGTCGACGACGAGCCTCGACTCCTTCTCGCCTGACCGACGACGACGCTTCGACCGACGACGACTCCGATTTCGACGACGACGACGCCTGACCGACGACGATGCTTCGACGGATGACGACGAGCCTCAACTCCTTCTCGCTTTGATCGACGACGATGCTTCGACCAAGAAGGCGACTCACGACGACGATGGCGGCGCTTTGATCGGCGACGACGCCCGATGATGGGCGACGGCGAGCCTCGACTCCTTCTCGTCGACGACTAAGCTCTGCTTGCTCGCCACTACTCTGCTGCTCTTTCAAATCGACTCTTGTTGTTCTTTGCTGCGCCTCGAATTCTTCTGCTTTGCTCGCCTCGACTCACTACGACTACTGTTGCTCACGACCCTCTCTGCTTTGCTCCTCGCCTCGACTTCTTCTTCGATATAAAGGTAATGATATAAGGCTTATACTAACATAACGATTTCTCTAATTATTTTTTTTTTTGTAAATGGTTTACAATTTTATTTGGTTTTAGTTAATTAGTTCCTTAGTGGGGCATTAAAGAAAAGGTTGGATAAATTAGAATTAGTTAATTTTTTTAGTTAATTGTAATATTTCATTTTAATTTTTAAATTGTTTCAACTTCAATTATAAATTAAACTATTAAAATCTGACTGGGGTTTGGAGAAATGACTGATTTTATATTTTTATGCATGGGTATAATTGTTGGGTTTGTAATATTCAAGAACGCAATCAAATTGCAAAAATTAAGCGGAAGCGAGAAAAATCAGAGTTTAAAAATTTTTACAAACCATATACCCGGATCACCCTTTATGCACAATTATTAATTAAACGAAAAGGATGGATAAAAACATACCCTTGAAGATCCGAGCTTCCTCAGGTACAAGTTCACCTCCAATCCTTTTCGCGTTCAACTTGAATCCACCGGGTTTGGTTCCTTCTTTTGATCAACGTTAGCCACCCATTTGTTTGGCCTCTAGAGGTGATCCACCAAGGAATAATAAAGATTCAAGAAAATGGGTATTTGGCTCAAAACCTAGTTTTCTATCTCTATAGAAAAGAACGTACTCTCCAACAAATTGGAATTATGTCGTGTTTTTAATATCTGATATAAGACTTTTCTTATAAAGATATCAAGTAACCCTATTAAAAATAAGGTATTATTTAATTAAACTCTTTTAATTAAATGGGCTCCCTAATCTTATTAGGGATAATTAATTAAACTCCTTTAACTAATTTTTTCTCCTAATCCTATTAGGAATTAATAAAAGTACTTATATTAAATTAATTTCTAAACTCTTTTAGAAATTAAAATAATAATAATAATTGTAATAATATTAATAAGATTCCTCTTATTAATTTATATTTAATATTTCTAAAATATAAAATAATAAATATTAAGCTATTTAATTTATTCTATCACCATAGATTAAATTAAATATACTTAACTATATTATTACGATTATGCCATTAACTTCTTAAATAATTATTCTTCCTTTTATGGTGTGACCCTTTAGGTTCTCCATATTAAACCTAGGTTGTGAATAAATCAATTAGAAACAATTCTAATCTTATTTAAATAAATAAATTAAATAATTAATTTATTTAAATAAATAATATTTATTCTACAATAGGGATAAGCCTCCCAAGCGATCAACGACTTTCCGGATAATATAGATTTCAACATTAATCATAAAAAGAACCTTTGAGTAAATAGTTATCGTCTGATTCAATCCTTCCACCATACAATGTCCCAATTAAATATAAGACATGGAATTCTTTATCGAAGTCTTATTTTATTTAATTATATGTATTTCGACTCTTAAATGCATTAACTCCAAATAATGCAAATTAGAAACTCCTTTCTAATTTCATTATGCCTTAAAGACTCTTTGGGTTGTCATTTATCGAATCACATAGGACATTTCTCTTCTTTAATAAAGTGGTAGATTCTTTATTGATCATACATTATCTCCATGTATAACTTATTATACCCAAGCATACCCTTTGATATACCCTAAGGGTCTTAAGAAATAAGTCAAAGTATAACTCATCATACACAAGATACTATGATGATCTCAAGTCCAAGGATCACTTGTCTTACTATCACTACTGAGAATTCCTATTGACGAACAAGTAAAACTCCATTAGGTATTCCTTAGCGAGCCACGCTCAAATGAACTTATTCTCTAATAAGCACCTACATACTTGTTTTAGTGTCTCCACACAAATGATCATGAGATCAATCATCCTCATCCAATGAAAGCAAGAACGTATGTACCAATCTATCCGGATTCACTAATCCCCAATTTAGTAATCCAATGATTGGGAACTATTTTAGTTTTAAGCTTTCTAAGAATTTAGATCTCATTAGAATGATCATCATTATTCTAAAAGCATTGCTTAAAACTATGGGTTTATCACATATTATAAAAGCGACATCATGTAGATAATTAAAAGCCTTTAATAAATTAATACTTTTTATTAATAAATGAATAAGATTGTTACAAAGTATATGCTTTATCATCAAACATGATTGGCTTGTGTGCATACTACTTTCAATCTCCCACTTGCACTAAAGCCAATCGCCATTGTATTTCATACTCTTCTTCTCTAAGTGACGATTATCCTGTTGTTGGATAAACTTTAGTTAATGGATATGTAATGTTGTTCATGAGAGTCCACTATCTCTATAGTGATTTCCAATCTTTCAATAATTCTAATAATCAAATGAAAGTGGCACAACACATGTTTAGATCCAAGATGAGACTTAGGAACTATTCCTAGTTCTGTAATGAACTTTTAATCCAAACAATCAACTTGCAGCTTCATTTATAGCTATGTGCTTTGTCTTTATCACTAAACCAGCAACTCTTTGCTGTTTGGAACCTTTCTAATTCACTGTACCACTGTTCAAGGTAACCCTTTACCTTAAAGTGGATTTTTTTTTTTATCGTCTTGGTCCATACGAAAAAACTTGAGTGCTGTTAAGCCCTCTAGTTTTAATTAAGACCCACCATGAATATGATCACATCCTTAGTGCTTAAGTTAAGCACTTTAAGATGTTTTCACCGATTCATAGTGAACTTCTCCATAATATGACCGATCAACATCGGTCTCGTACATTTCATTGCATACATAATTGTCACTCATGCGACCTCTCTTTTCGAGTCTCTGTGGGGACTATTAAGAGATACACTTCATAGCTCATCGACATGAGACATCTCTTGGAGTTTGCCATGCTAAACGACTTTAGCATCAAATGAATATCGTTCCTTGGGTTAAGTCGAGCATCCTCTTAAATCTATCTATATAGATTTATATCCCCAATTAAGATACTCTTCCAAATCATTCATGGAGGAATGTTTAGACAACTTTATCTTTTATTTGATTGTAGCATTGGTATGTCATTCCTTATCCGTAGTATATCAACATATAGTACTAGGAATGTCACGATGCTCCCACTGACCCTTTTGTACACACTAGGTTCATTCTTATTTTTGATAAAATCAAACTCTTTTGATTGCCTCATCAAAACGAATGTTCCATATTTGAGAAACTTGTTTTAATCCATTTCTCTGAGTGTCTACAACACTTACCTCATCGTATGTAACTGGATCATCATCTTCTATGATGTGTACCTCATCATCATCATCTATGATGAATCCATACCTCCCAAGTATCTTCGGTACTATTCCAGATTTACGATTCGGTTGTGGTACAATAGGTCTATCTATAGGTTCCTCTTATTTGACTTATAGTGTTTTGTGGTTCTTGAACTCTTCAAGATCTATTATCCTCCCACTAGCCCCTTCAATAATAAACACATTTATCTTAGAAGGCAGCGTGTTTCGCAACAAACACCTTTTGCTAAGTAGGATTATAGAACATATACCCTAAACTTACTTTAGGATGTCCCACAAATCTGTATTTGTCAAATCTTGTCCCAAGTTTATCCTTTGAAACCTTTTCACATAAGTTGGACAACCCCTTATCTTAACATACTTAAGATTAGGAATCCTCCTTGTCCATAACTTTTATGGAGTCTTGGGGCTGGATTTTGAGGTTACCTTTTCGTAGATATGCAGCCATTTTTAGGGCATGACCCCAGAAGGATACTGGAATGTCGGTAAAATCATTATGAACCGCACCATGTCCAACAAGGTACGAATTTTCTTTTCAGATACATCAATCAATTATTGCGTATCAGGAGGCGTCCATTATGAGAAAACCATTTGAGATGATTTAGAAACTTATTGCACAAGTATTTATTCCTTGATCTAATCAAAGAATCTTAATACTTTGTTAATTTGTTTCATTTCTGAATTCTTTGAACCTTTCAAATAATTCATACTTGTATTTCAGCAAATACACACATTCAACTCTTTAAATGATCATCTCCTTTTCTCATATTAATTTGTTCAATATGCAAAATTATTTTCATGTAAGTCAAGTATACAAAATTTATTAAGTAATATTCCAGTTCTATACAAAACATTATTATTATAAATAGAACAACAATTGTTCTTAATTATAATACCAAAGATTTCATTGTCCAACAATAAAATGGAAATAATATTTTTAACAAGAATCGGAATACAATAACTTATTGACTTAATAGATTTGCCGTGAAGGCATTGCTAAACTATAAGTTTCTATGGCTAATATGGCAACCTTTGTTACATTTCTACTTACATAGGATTACTTATATTTGTTTGGCTTTCTACTACCTTGGTCCTTCATAAATCTATATTTATGATAACCAAAAATCGGTATCCAATACCCAAGTAGAACCTTGACTTAAAGAAAAATTTATTTCAATCATGAACAAAAAGCGTATTATGTACCGAAACTTCACTAAGTTTCTTTGGTCACCGCAAGATGCTTCTCATGATTTCTTTCCGGTGTCCGGGCTTATTGCGGTGGAAGCAAACTCCTTTGCTATCCGTGTCGCTTTTGTTCTTATTATCCTTTGTTTATGCATTTCTATTTACCTTCTTTGAATCGTTCTTCTTTTCAGAAGATCATTTGGCCCCTACTAGTAAGACATGGTCTTTCTTGGTTGGAAAGTGACTCTCAACATTTTTCAACATGATAAGCAAATCAATAGGTTGGTATCTAGCTTGTTCATATGAAAAATTCACAACAATTGTGAAAGGAGTCCGAGAGTGAGTGCAAGATCAAATCTTGGCTCAACTCTCCATCCATGACAAAACCAGTTGTCCTAATTGATCAATCAAATTGATTATGTTAAGAACTTTTTATGCATACTATAGTGCCATTGGCCATTCTAGATCGGAAGAGCTCCTTAGATATCTGATATCTATCGGTCCTACTTTCCTCACCATCAACTACTTGATGTGCAGGAATATAGTAGAAGCATCCATAGTTTCATGCTGACACTGAAGCTCATTACTCATGGATGCGAGCATGATGCATTGAGCCAACTGTGCATCATCTTGCCACTTTCTAAAATTAGCAATCTCTTCCTCAGAGGCATTGTCTGCAACCATTGCAGGGATAGGCGTATTAAGGACATAAAATAGCTTTTCAGCCATGAGAACTATTCTCAAATTCCTTAACCAATCCGTTTAATTCGGTCCGGTTAATTTAGCATCTAATATGCTTCGCAGTGATAGTAATTAAGACATTGTAAAATTTTGTAAATGAATTTGTAATTAACAACATTTTAACATACATTCTTTTATTAATTACCAAAATAATTTAGGTCTTGTTTTAAATTGGTATCTCCCACTATTTTCTTCAAACTATATTACCCTCACTTATATAGTTCGGCAAAATCTAATTAAAGATTTGCTAGTGAGAATAAGGATCCCATTTTAAATGTATATAGCCTTGTGGTGACACAACAAACTATATATAAATAAATAGGTAGACAACTTTTGTCAATTACATCAACTATGCAACTCCTTTTCTTTTTGCCTCTTAGATTATTTTGATCAAGTGGTGGCACATCCAATCAAAATTATCCAAGTTAAGTCCCAACTAGCACTCCATATATTCAAAAAGAAAAATATCATCCTTGTGGTGACACAACAAAATAATATTGTTCAATTTTTTTTATAAGCATCAAATGTGATAAATTAACATCTTAAATACTTAATACTTGCCTTGTGGTGACACAACAAACTCATATTAAATATTTAATACTCTATTAATTTTATCATGCTAGAAGGCGACGTTCGATATTCCAAATATCTTTGAACGCTTAGGACTTAATATAAAAATTGAGGGGTTTATTATTAATTTGTCTCACTTGTTTAAGCGCAGTATATATATATATATATAAAATACGCGTCATATTAATTAACATACGAAGCATGTTTGCATAGTATAATATATATATATATATAGTATAGCATGCACATATAGAATACTATATTCTACTCGGATTGATTATGGACTTTTATTCTAGTTTGGTTCACTAGAGCCACCAAGTAAACCAAAAGGTCAAACCCTAGGGGTGCAAGAAATAATATTTAAATATAACTATTACATTTAAACCCGGGCTCCATTACAAACGGGTCTTCAAGCGCTCCTTGCTCCTTGATCTCCAATTTTCAAAAAATTAATTCTAACTATTCCTATTACAAAACTATTTAAAATAAATAGAAACCTTGATCGTGAAATATCGGGAAGTATACATAAGAGGAGATAGAATTTACATTAAGAAAAATTAGAGAAGACGAGGTCTGCAGACCCCATTTAATAAAACTAAATACATTCATGCATCCAACTAAAATAAAATCCAATCACATTGGGTCAATCGATTGTCCATAATCAATCCCATTTATTATCATACACATCATCATATGTATCGATAAATAACATTCATCTTATGAATAATAAACATTTAATATATATATTGATATCATTTAATGGGCAAATTTAGTTAATATAAAATCTAATTTTGAATCAAAATAAACTCCTTTATTTTAATCCAAATTTAAATCAAAATAAAACTATTTTATTTTAATTTATCCAATTTTGAATAAAATAAACTATTTTATTTTAATCAAAATTTTT
The DNA here is from genome assembly GCA_020205615.1 of Panax quinquefolius. Taxonomy (NCBI): domain Eukaryota; kingdom Viridiplantae; phylum Streptophyta; class Magnoliopsida; order Apiales; family Araliaceae; genus Panax; species Panax quinquefolius. Next base: position 57,183,929 of record CM035162.1, read on the forward strand.
AATCAAAATAAACTCCTTTATTTTAATTAATTATGGAATCCAATTCCATATAAAAAAAAATAAACTCCTTTATTAAAGGAAACATGATTCTCTTTCCTATTCACAAATAAACCTTTTTATTTTGAATAATATGAAATCTTATTTCATATCTAAATAAACTCCTTTATTTAAAAAAATATGGAATCCAATTTCAACTCTAATTAGTTATCTTGAAATCCAATTCCAACTCTAATTAGTTAGCATGAAATTTAATTTTAAAATTAAAATAAACTTTTTATTTTAAGATTAAAATAAACTTTTATTTTAAAATTAAAATAAACTTTATTTTAATTCTAAAATTATTAAGAATAATATATATATAACTATTATATATATATACATATAATAACCGTATATATATATATTAAATATATATATATATATATATATATATATATTACGTTAATTACGTTAACATGTTCCCTTTAACTTGATTTTCGTGCACTATTTAAGAAGCTTTATTGCTGTATTATATATATATATATATATATATATATATATATATATATATATATATATATATATATATATATATATATATATATATATATATATATTATTGACTTTTAAGCAGGTTAATCATGTTAATCAGGTTATTCACGTGAAACAGGTTACCTGTTAAAAGAATCACTTTTGCAACGTGATAAAGATATCAGGCGCAAAAAAACGTGGTTTTTTATTTATTTATTTTATTTATTTTTTTTTAATTTTATACAATAAATTATGTCCAATTAAATTGTTCTAAACACATATCAATATACATATCAAATTAAAACAATTAATAATTCGCATAAAGGTTTGGCTCTGATGCCACTGTTGGGTTTGTAATATTCAAGAACGCAATCAAATTGCAAAAATTAAGCGGAAGCGAGAAAAATCAGAGTTTAAAAATTTTTACAAACCATATACCCGGATCACCCTTTATGCACAATTATTAATTAAACGAAAAGGATGAATAAAAACATACCCTTGAAGATCCAAGCTTCCTCAGGTACAAGTTCACCTCCAATCCTTTTCGCGTTCAACTTGAATCCACCGGGTTGGTTCCTTCTTTTGATCAACGTTAGCCACCCATTTGTTTGGCCTCTAGAGGTGATCCACCAAGGAATAATAAAGATTCAAGAAAATGGGTATTTGGCTCAAACCCTAGTTTTCTATCTCTATAGAAAAGAACGTACTCTCCAACAAATTGGAATTATGTCGTGTTTTTAATATCTGATATAAGACTCCTCTTATAAAGATATCAAGTAACCCTATTAAAAATAAGGTATTATTTAATTAAACTCTTTTAATTAAATGGGCTCCCTAATCTTATTAGGGATAATTAATTAAACTCCTTTAACTAATTTTCCCTCCTAATCCTATTAGGAATTAATGAGAGTACTTATATTAAATTAATTTCTAAACTCTTTTAGAAATTAAAATAATAATAATAATTGTAATAATATTAATAAGACTCCTCTTATTAATTTATATTTAATATTTCTAAAATATTAAATAATAAATATTAAGCTATTTAATTTATTTTATCACCATAGATTAAATTAAATATACATAACATATTATTACGATTATGCCATTAACTTCTTAAATAATTATTTTCCTTTTATGGTGTGACCCTTTAAGTTCTCCATATTAAACCTATTGTGAATAAATCAATTAGAACAATTCTAATCTTATTTAAATAAATAAATTAAATAATTAATTTATTTAAATAAATAATATTTATTCTACAATAGGGATAAGCCTTCCTAGCGATCAACGACTTTCCGGATAATATAGATTTCAACATTAATCATTAAAGAACCTTTGAGTAAATAGTTACTGCATCTGATTCAATCCTTCCACCATACAATGTCCCAATTAAATATAAGACATGAAATTACCGTCAAGTCTTATTTTATTTAATTATATGTATTTCGATCCTTAAATGCACAACTCCAAATAATGCAAATTAGAAACTCCTTTCTAATTTCATTCTCGCCTGCCAAGAGACTCTTTGGGTTGTCATTTATCGAATCACATAGGACATTTCTCTTCTTTTAATAAGTGGTAGATTCTTTATTGATCATACATTATCTCCATGTACAACTTATTATACCCAAGCATACCCTTTGATATACCCTAAAGGTCTTAAGGAATAAGTCAAAGTATAACTCATCATACACAAGATACTATGATGATCTCAAGTCCAAGGATCACTTGACTACTATCACTACTGAGAATTCCTATTGACGAGTGAGTAAAACTCCATTAGGTATTCCTTAGCGAGCCACGTTCGAATGAACTTATTCTCTAATAAGCACCTACATACTTGTTTTAGTGTCTCCACACAAATGATCATTAGATCAATCATCCTCATCCAATGAGCAAGTAACGTTATGTACCAATCTATCCTGGATTCACTAATCCCCAATTTAGTAATCCAATGATTGGGAACTATTTTAGTTTTAAGCTTTCTAAGAATTTAGATCTCATTAGAATGATCATCATTATTCTAAAAGCATTGCTTAAAACTATGGGTTTATCACATATTATAAAACAGCATCATGTAGATAATTAAAAGCCTTTAATAAATTAATACTTTTTATTAATAAATGAATAAGATTGTTACAAAGTATATGCTTTATCATCAAACATGATTGGCTTGTGTGCATACTACTTTCAATAATAACACTATTGAAAGGGCAAAGAAGTTCACTATATTTCATTTGGTTAATTTGTTTTCATGTTTTGAACTTAGAGCGTCGAACTATTTGGTTTTACTTAGTTTTTATGTTTCTATTTGATGATTTGTGTTACTTATGTTATTCTACTTATTCAAAACTTATGAAGGAGGAAGGAGAATATATATTTTTTTAAAAAAAATTAAAAATCCGACTAGCCGATTAATCCCCTAGTCGCTAATCGGTAGCCAACCAACATGGGACCGACTAGCGACTTTTAGAACACTGAGATTTGGTATCCTTGTGATTTGGTATCTTTGTTGAATACTAAATATGTTGTTCTTTTATTTCAATGGGATAAGGCATGTGAATTAACGTACACACAAGAATAAATTGACGAAGTACGGGATGAGTGGGCAACGTATAGCTTCCTCGAGTTAACGGTGTATATGTTAGATGAATGGACGTATTTTGGGAGAACTAGGCTTTTTTGCATATGCTTAGGTAGTAACTTAATTTTAGGGATAAATAACGTTTTGGTCACTGTACTAGGGTCCGGTTTTTATTGTGGTTATCGAATTTTTTTTTATTCTGATCGAATAATAGTCTTCTTAAAAAAATTACAAAATGGTCATTCTCATTCGATTTTAGGTCCAAAAATTTGGCCAAAATCTTGACCGTGCATATTGACCCGTTATTTTTGTTGACGTGGCCCGTTATTTGCTGACGTGGAGGGTAGAAGGTTTGCCTTAAAAAAATTTTTAAAAAAAATATTACTAACAAGTGTTGAACTCTAGACCTCTCCAAAGTAGAACATTATATTCTAATAAAAACCACTTGACCAACTAGCTATTATGTTAAAATTTATGTAACACTAATATGTAAACCATCTAGTATCGTTTATATGCATGTGAAGATGAGATAATAATAACTGTAATAATAATAATAATTGTAATAATTATTATTGTAATAATAATACTAAATTTTAAATAATTAAAATTTTAAATAATAATAATTATTGTAATAATTAAAATAATAATAATAAATAAAAAAATATTGAAGAAATATTTTGATGGCGATGTCAAAATTAAAAGAAATAAAATAAAGAAGAATTAAGATATCTTTTTCTTCGTTTCTTCCGCTAATACGTAACATACTTATTGGACTTCTTTAATTATCTATTCTCCAATTAAGTTGCTTAATAATTCCAATTAGAGTACACTCAAACGCACAAAAAGAGCCAAGGAAAAATGACTATCTACAAATTAATTAAGATGATAAGAATTGTTTAAAATAATTTAATGAATAGAGTCAAAGTCAATCCCTTGTACTAATTACTACTACTAATTAACATGAATTTATCACGCACACATATTTGATATGCTAAGTATTAGTGTTAATTAAGTACGTAGAATATTAATTCACAACCCAAATTTAATAAAGAAATTAAAACACCTTCAAGCCCTCCAACCCACATAAGGTTCTATTTTAAGTATTCATTTTATAATTGTAGTATATATATATCTTAAAAAAATTGTACAAGCAATTGTACAGTTGTCGGATTTAATACGGGCTTGGAAAATTGTAGTACTGTATATTAATTAAGATTAAATCCATTGTTTTAATTATCTATTTTAATTATTATTATTATTTAAAATTTTAATTATTATTATTTTAATTATTACAATAATTATTATTATTTAAAATTTAGTATTATTATTACAATAATAATTATTACAATTATTATTATTATTACAGTTATTATTATCTCATCTTCACATGCATATAAACAATGCCAAGTGGTTTAAATATTAGTGTTACATAAATTTTAGCATAATAGGTAGTTGGTCCAGTGGTTTTTGTTAGAATATAAGGTTTGGGGAGAGTCTGAGAGTTCAACACTTGTTATTATGACATTTTCTTTAAGAAAATTTTTAAGGCAAACATTCTACCCTAACTGAAATAACCAATTTTGTAATTTTTGAAAAGACAGTTATTCGATTATAACAAAAAAGTTTCATGAACTACAATGAAAATCGACCCTAAGATGCGATTGATTAAAACGTTATTTTTCCCCTTAATTTTATGAATAGTTTGGTTTATTTTGTGGATGCATGTAATCAAATTCACAATTCAATATAGTAGTAATTTGAGATGCATATATGGATACATTTTGGTATATATTTTGTGGATGTAGTAATTTAAAACTGTAAACGAATGGTATTATTGGGATGTATTTTGAATGGTTGATACATTTTGGCTATATATCATGACATTAACATATTGCAGGTGCATTGGTAATAATGGTGAACCACAAACTTTTTTTTTTATCTTTTTTTTATCTACAACATTTAAAAAATGTTGTATATTTGTATAAATAAATGACACTTTCTAAACGTTGTATAAATTGGTTAAAAACGTTGTCTGTTGTTGCTTTCTATGGTCGATATTTAAAAACAAATGTTACATGCATGTATTACAACATTTTTAAGTCGCACTACAACGTTTTAAAATCGTTATATAAATTTGTCTAAATAGATGACACATTATAAACGTTGTGTAAATGTGCCTAAACGTTGTCTGATATACTAAACAACAATATTTTTATCCAGAAAACGTTGTGGAATCATACATTCTACAACGTTTTTAAACATCTGCTAATTTTTGGAAAACAAATATACAACGTTTTTTTCCTAAAAAACGTTGTGTATTGTGCTTAACTACAACGTTTAAAAAACGTTGTGTAAGGGTGTCAAATAGATGACACCCTTAACCACGACGTTTTTCTGACTGAAACCACAACATTTTTTTCGCGTTATCTATTTAATGTTTTGTAGTAGTAACTACAAAAAAATGGGGCTTCAGCAACAATCGATTTTCGTTGCTAAAGGTGCCAAATTTTGTTGCAAAAGGATTTTAGCAACTACTTTACTGTCGTTGTGTCTTTCGTTTCGCAATGAGCGTTGCTAATTGTTCTGCAATGAACATATTTTTTTCGTTGCAAAATGTATTTGGCAACGAAATTTGGCTTTCGTACAGAGACATCGATCCTTTAGCAACAAAATGTATTGTTGCAGAATAATTAAAATGTCGTTACTAAAAACCTCATTTCATTGCAAAAGTTTGCTAATTGGCAACAAAATGAACTCTTTTTTTTTTTTTGCAACGACCATGAATTTTCGTTGCAATTGACACCATTTTGCAACGACATTTTTCGTTGTAGTAAATTATGAAAATTGTTGCCTAAACTTGCTTTCGTTGCGAAATGTAAACTTTTTAGCATAATATCTGAATCAGTAACGAAAATGTTTGTTGCTAGTTATTTTTCAATATCAACGACATTATATGTTGTCGTTTCTTTATATGTGTAACGAAAGTTGATATGATTTACAATGATAAAAAATATTGCCTTTTATTTTAGTATTAGCAATAATATCCTCTTCGTTGTTATTAGGTTAATTTTTCGTTGCCAAATATTATATTTTAATGTCATTAGCAACAAAAATTTGTTGCTAAATGTATAAAAAATTGTTGCTATATTAAAACTTGTTCAACGCTTTGGTAAGGAATTATATTGTTGCCAAATCAAAATTTGACATTCTTTTTGTGTACCTGGCTAGCTCAATGTCCCCATAGCAAATAATGACAAAAATACAAAAACTAAAATATTATTAACTTAGTAAAATCATCCACTACATAATCATTCATTACCTTTACAATTAACCATCTAAAACTACCACAGTTCTTCAATCAAAGTATATATCTACATATATAGAGAGAGTACACTTCATAATTGTCCCTTGTCTTCCGTAAACGTAGCACGAAAATTTGATACCTAGTATTGTAAGACAGGTCGTAGAAGCAGTCTTCCTGCACATTTAAAAATAATAACAAATCAGAAAAATGAAGCAAATAGGTCACCAGAAGCACTTAGTGCCAAAATCAATACACAAAGATAATAGAGTTGCTACATGGTACTAATGTACACCGTATTGCTCATAAGCAAAAAAAGACAAATAGGCAATCACAATATGATTTGCTACAAATCCAAATTGAAAAAAAACCTTTAGTGCGACTATATGATTGCTCTGTTACAAGAAAAAATTGGAATCTTAATCGGCCATTTCATGAATTAATTTCAGTAAGCATAGTGGTAAACATATTTTCTGTTACAAGACTTGTAGATTATTATTATATGTTGACCTCAAGTTAAAATTCAGTCACATTCAACAACCACAAACACTATTCCTAAAATAAAGAAAATCATGGCATGCTAGTGTGGAATTAATCAAAAGAGATTACCTGTTTATCTTATCGGGGCTTCAGTATTTTTTGTAAGATCTGGGAGCCAAACGAGATATTTACATCCTTTGGCCTCAAAGTTCCACTTCATGAAGATCGGCCCCATAACTGCCACCATTCACTGATGAGTGTGTCAAGGCGAGGTTATTGGGCATAAACGATGTTGGGGGCATGCCCAATACCTCTCCTAGAGGTTTCATTTCATCTCTTCTTGGAGGACTGAGAGACTCAGTGAAGCTGCCACTCCATGATGTTGTTCCTCGAGAGTGGGATGAAAGGGAGCCACTGCCACTGCCAGTCAATGTTGTCCCCCTTGTTTGAGATGCTGCCCATACTAGCGAATCTTTGCATGTTCGGAGATGATGGTGGGCCAAAGGACTGAAATGAGTTATTATTCATAGATGACACCGAGGGATTTTCATTACCAGATGTAGTTTGTTGGATGTTATCTGCAGTTGCGTTCATAACCTGTTCGACTGAGTATACTGGCGTGGGAACAAAAAATTTTGGATTGGCATTGCTATTGGGTTTAATTGAAGGCATAGATGGTGACTGGAACAAGTTTGCTGGGTTTCCACCACCTTAGTTAAAGGTGTCAACATACCTGCCAAAACCCAAGAAAAAATGAGTTAACCGAAGCTGAATCAAATTAGACCTCAATACAGTAATGCCAGTAAGTTTAGGCCCTTCTATTCCATTCATACATGAATCATATTGAACTTGAATGCAATCTAGTTAGTCATTCCAAACTAGTCTACAAACTCAATAACCCTCCAAGGTACACTTTACTTATCAACAATCAAAACTCCAAACTAGGCAAAGTTCACCAGCTCTAGAATTGGTGGGCTGATTCCTGAGTTTTAGCAAGAAACCCTGCTATCGTAGTGCTCTTTTTACAAAAGAACGACTAAAGATATCAGTACCAGAACTGAGCTAAAAGGGAGAAATGGGTTCCCTTTCCAAAGCTGAGTAAGCAAGATAAATAAGGCTATAATTTCTAATCATTACATGATATACAACTAACGACCAAAAAGTTGTGATACCACTAAATGCATTCAAATTCTCCTAGAAGAGATTCATATTGTTACTTGTGATACCACTAAATGCATTCAGATTGAAAGACTAAACATAGTAATGATACTTTCTCGTGGAAAACACTTCATTACCAAAGAAGAAGTTGTCTTCAGGTCAAAGCCTACATGATATATCAATCCTTTGTGCCATATTCTCTTATGCAATTTAACAACGGGAATATGTTTGGCAGGAAAATTCTAAAGCAACATCAAAAGAAACAATAGAACTGATTTTGTAGTTACCTTGATCTAACACCCATCCGTCCGGGATCATAGAATTGGTTTGTGGTGGGTGGGATTGGTGGGATTCCTGAACTATGTGCCAGAGAAGTCGGGCTTCGATATTCTGGGCTTCCATTGCTTGGCGACTTTTCACTTTTTAATGCACTATTCAAGTTGTTATCTGATGTTCCATTCGGGAAGGCCGCAGTTGTAGGTGGGGGTGGCAGGGCTGCTTCCTCTGCGGCCGGGTCAACACCTTCCTCTACCCATCTCTTAAGTTTCTCATCATAATAAAACTTATTTGTTTCACCCAGTTTAGCCTTTAAGAGAAATGCCCAGCCGAATTAAAATTAAAAAAAAGAGAGACATGAAACTCATTATTCCTAAAATAAAGAAAATCATGGCATGCTAGTGTGGTATTAACCAAAAGAGGTTACCTGTTTATCTTGTCGGGGCTTCAGTCACTACATGTTGGTGAGTTTTTATCCTCTCCTCAAGGGATGATGCTAATTGTCTCCATGTTTCAACTTCAGGTGCACGACCAGTTTTAAGAGATTTTGATACTGCCTGACAGTACCTGAATTGGTAAAAATATAAGTATGGTTAAAGACAAAAAACTTCTATCAATAAAATAGATAAGGTTTCAAGCATGTACTTAAGTGAATCCGATACTCTTCCCACTTCAGCTAACATGTACGTATATACAAGCTTATATACCAGATCAAATATACCAACCAGGCAGAAAGTAGTTGGGCACATTTTATTATGTATGTACAATGCTTCTTTTTTATGAAGAGGAACTAAAACAGAAAAAGGGGTAAAGAACAAGAAAGGCATATGAATATGAATGTATATTAAGAAGCTGAAAAAAATGAAATGAAGAACATTACAAAATTGACACCATTTAACAAGGTAGGTAACTGAGGTGGCAGTCAACATCATGACCAGAAACAAATTCAAAAGATATATGGGCACATATAGATCATGCTACAAGGTTTCCCCTAAAAGAAGTTAATGGTGTTGTTGCACAATGTTTGGACCAACTCCAAATCTGATTCACCACAAGGTAATGTTCCTGCACCACTTCAATTTTGTTGCCTTATAATATTATTACATCACATGATCAGAACCACCACCAAATTCAAAACTAGAATCACGGGGTGAACAAGTCTAGAAGTGGTCATGATAAAAACACACTTGTGTTCCATCAACCTGAGCCTCTCCATTTGTTTGTTGTATAGTGTATACTAGAGCAGATGTCAACTTTCAGCAATAACTTGGTATACTAGAGCAGATGTTAACTTTCAGTAATAACTTGCTTAATGAGTAGACACTCGATTCCAATCAAAAAACATTAGAAGACTTGAGCTAACAACTACGACGTTCTAAAACTGGACTCTGAATAGAAAGAACATGATACTACCAAAAAAATCATATGATACTACCAAAAAATCAACACTATAGTACAAAAGTAGATGCCAGAATTATATGATACTGCCAAAAAATCAACCAAATATTTGGGTAATATTTGGGTATAATAAACATATAAGACCAACCTAATAGCCTATCATGGTCCATACAACAACATCAACCATATTCAACACTGCATAAGCCAGAAAGTCAAATGGGAGAAGTAACTAAATAAATATTCAGACTATGGGACTAGGTTTGCAGTTTGTAGTTTTGCACAAAAAAGGGTATCTCCTCATTACCAAATTACCAACCAATTTCAAACATCCAAAATTCGAGTAAGAACTTACTTTCAAGTTTCAAACAGTTCAGCCGATGAAGAATTGAAGATGTCAGACACTCAAGAGTCTCACACCAGATGAGAGATCGAGACTCGAGAGTTCGAGTCTTCGTCTCTTTGACTTCGAGATTGACTGATGATGACCGATGAAAGGCCGCCGGAGCCGATGAGGCGATGCACCGATGGCAGTCGGCCGATGAGAGTCGAAAGATTGAGACGAGTTCGAGATCTGGGTTTGGCCGATGGCCGTCGGCCGATGAGAGTCGAGAGATTGAGACGAGTTCGAGATCTGGGTTTGGCCGTTTGGGACGAACGAGAGATTGAGACTCGAGAGAGTTCGACTGTTCAAGATCTGAGTTTGGGATTTGGGAATTGAGATTTGAGGGTTACAGACTTCAGTTCAGAGTCTGGGCTATAGAGTAGTAGTGGGCTGGCTAAGTATTATTATTTTAAGTAGGAGACTAGGAGTGACTAGACAGTAGACACTAGAGAACAAGATTTTTTATTCGGTTTTCAGTTAAATTCCAAAAAGTAAAACTCATACAAATTAACCGAAATCCGTTAAAAAATTTGGATATAAGCGAAATGTTAAAAATAATCGAATTATCAGAAAATTTCGGTTAAATTATTTCGATTCGGTTCGATAATTTGGTTATATCGTTTTTTTGCTCAGCCATATATCTGTGCGAGAGAGGTAGGGAGGGAAGATGTTTTGGCCTAATATTAACCCCTATATATATATAATTATTCATTAATATATATATATATATATATATATATATATATATAAATACTTATCTCTATGAAATAATTTAAATTGTAGATAGAGTGGGAAGATTTTTGGGATAATATTTCATTTTTCGTGTTTAATTTTTTATTGCTAGTATTTTATTCACCTTTGTATTGAATTTTACTTCTTTTTTATGAGATAATTGATTAATTCTCTTTGTGATATAGTTTAACATATTTACATCAAATACTAATTAAAAAAATACTAAAATACTAATTAAAAAAATACTAAAATACTAAAAAGAATCAAATTAAAAATACTAAAATTCAAAAATACTAAAATTCAAATTATTTTGTTAATTAATCAAAATATGTAAATATGATGTAAATATGTAAATATGATAATATGTTATGATGTAAATGATGTAAATATGTTATGATTTTAGTATTTTAATGATGTAATTTGAATTTTGTTGTTTTGATTAACTAACAAAATAATTTGAATTATAGTCTTTAAGTATTTTTTGATTCGATTTTTTAGTATTTTAGTATTATTTTTAATTAGTATTTTTAGTATTTGATGTAAATATGTAATTAGTATTTTAGTGTCGTGTAAGTGACTTTTAGTATTTTGATATGTTATACAACTATGGTAAAATTTTAGTATTTTGATATGTTATACAACTATGGTAAAATTTTAGTAATTGAGTAAAATTTTAGTATTTTAGTATTTTGATTAAATGATGTAAATATGTTATGATGTAAATATGATGTAAATGATGTAAATATGATAATATGTTATGTTATGATGTAAATTGTAAAGACCCCAACTTTTGAGTAAAGATTAAATTTTCTCGAAATATATTTTTGAATATTATGGTGTGGATTTGATATAATGTTATAGTTGTGGGTAATATTTATAAATTTTGCAAAGTACGCAAGTTGTTATATAATATTCGATTGGTCGGGGAATATTCGTTTTAACATGGAATATTCGTACAACGACAAAATCATTGGTGGACCCCACAACTAATTATTATTTGATTGAGAAAATGATGAAAATACTTTTATGAAAATAACTACGAAGTTTTACTGTTAATCTGTTGAAACACCCGTGTTAAAAAATACATTAATACGCGTGGTTGCATAGTAGCACCAGTATTGATTATTGATGCTTACGTGAGAAGTCACTCGCTTATACTCAATTATTGCTACGATAATTGCCGTCGATCATATCTATCATATTATGGATTCAATTATGGTCAGTATCATCTGCATAAAATATTTTTTTATTAAATCAATACTTGAGACGACAAAGTTATTCATATTATAAACTGCACTATTTACAATGTCTGTAAGTTCACGAGGAGAGGTTTGGTCACCTAATTGCGGCTATGATAGGAGAAATCCTTATTGAAAGCCCCTCTTTCCGGGAACGACACGGTTGATAAATATTGTGAGTTATAATATTAATGATGAATGTTGTTCGGAGTTGAATTTGGAGACGCGGACGTGATATTTGAGTCCGGAACGATGAAATTAGTAAAAATAGTCTATAAACACACAATTTTTCGAGATTCACTATTTGGTCAAAAAGTCAACAGTTGATTTTTTGGGAAAAGTCAAACTTCAAAATTTCAAAATTTATATTTTTGATAAAAATAATTTTATTACGTTGGAATTGTTTGTGCTAGTGAAAATTGACATTTATTCCGATGATAATTGATGTCTAGGGGTTATATTGATAAATCGGGTAATTTATCGGATAAATGAGCAATTAATTGCTACTAATTCACATGCTTATATAACTATTTGTTCACATATTTGTACTATTGAATCTCATTATTTACTATTAGGGGAGTTGGTGCAAGATTGATAATACTTGCATGACTAAGTTAAAAATTGAGGTATAGATGGAGGTACTATACTGTAATTCATATTTTTTCACATGATTATACTATTGATTCACATGATTGAACTATTGATTCACATTATTTACTATTAGGGGAGTTGGTGCAAGATTGATAATACTTGCAGGACTAAATTAAAAATGAAATTTTTTTTGGAGGTATTGTACTGTAATTTTCGAGCCCCAAAACGTGCAATTATCGAAACTATTTTTTCCTATAAATAGAAGCTCATTCTTCCTTCATTTCTCACCAATTCACAAAAGCTTTAGAGCGATTATTATAGAGAGAAAGAAGAAGAGAAATCTGCTACTCACTATTCCAGTATCCAGTTTTTCCAAGGTAGGGAGTATTATTTCTTTCTTATCTATGAAGAGAACTTCTGTTATTCCATTCTTTATTATTACATTTGGAATAACTCAGTATATCATGCGGCTACCCTATACTTGGTGAAATTCTTCTCATTGTTCCAAACTTTGCTTTGCGATGCTATCGCGCATGCACTGGTGATTTCTTTTGTTATTCCATTCCTTATTATACTCAGTTGGTTAAAGTTTTGACTTCTATACTCCATGAAATTAGTGGAATATCCATGATATTTGCGCTTTATCCAGTATCTTTTCATGGAAATATTCTTCTGAGCATTCTTGAATTTTACTCTACAAAGAAGTATCATGTTGACAATGTGGATGTTATTACTTCCTGGATAAATTAATTCTTTAACTTGTTTTATTGAATTCTTATATCATTGTCATCATCCTTATGCTTATATTATGTTGAAAGTCATCTGTGGCCTGTAGTGCATAGATGGACTTGGTCTGATTATGACCAGGGATTAATCGGTATAATCATAACCGTAATGTTACAAATGATGTAGAAAAAAATCCTCATTGGCCCGTAGTGCATTGATGGACAGTTGTTGGCATAATCATGACCATTAATGAATACACAAATATTTTTGGCCCGTAGTGCATGGATAATTATGGTCGTGATACAAAAGAATATCCTTGGCCGTAGTGCAAGGGTGATTCGAGGATGTGAATTATTTATTAAGCTGAGTCCCAGCGATAAAAATGATGAAAAACCTTCTAAATCATAAAAGATAGTAGATTTTATTCTCTACTTGACTCTTTTAATGGATTGCTTGTTCCGTTGCAGTTAAACTTGATGGTTGTTATATTGTATCAGTTTAACACTTTGTTGAAGGCTAACGATAATATATTCGCATTATCTTAGTCATAATATTTCCCTCTTGGGCTAGTTGAGCTCACCTTTTACTTTTATTGTTCTCTTGAGTGAAATGAGAACGTAGTAGGGACTAGTCGGGAACGGGTAGATGACGGACGGATGATAATAGCATTAGTAGTCCTCACTATTCTCGTGAAATAGTGTAATAATAATTGTAATAAGGACTCCTTTTGAGTTTGTATAATCTCTAGTATACAATATTTGTATTCAAACTCACAGTTTGTGTTTTGTCGTATTGTACACGACAGTTGTATTATTAAGTTGTATTTGAATTTTGTACCATGTAAGTGGCGACCCAGGATGGGTGACGTATACCTAATTTTTGGAGCGTCACATAAATATGTTATGATTTTAGTATTTTAATGATGTAATTTGAATTTTTGTTCTTTTGATTAATTAACAAAATAATTTGAATTATAGTATTTTAGTATTTTTTGAATTTTAGTATTTTTTGAATTTGATTTTTTTAGTATTTTAGTATTTTTTTTAATTTGCATTTTTAGTATTTGATGTAAATATGTAATTAGTATTTTAGTGTCGGGTAAGTGACTTTTAGTATTTTGATATGTTATACAACTATGGTAAATTTTAGTATTTTGATATTGTCGACGTCAGGATTTTTAGATGTTCCTTTCCGTTACTTGTTCTTTGGTGTTCTCATTTTAGGTGAGATTTGTTTGAAAAAACAAGTGAAAAAGGTCCGACATGTATAATGTCGACGATGGACTGTTAAGAGTCGCCAGTTGATTTTTTAAATGGTTGTACCAACACAACCGAGAAAAGGTTTGCACATTGACCCAGTGATGTGACACTTATCTGAACTCGGTGAAGCAAACCGAGATTCATTAGGGTCCGGGGACTTGGTTATGCGGGGAAGGTGTTAGGCACCCCAGACATCCGTCATACCACGGTGACCTTTATTTTCAAGAAACTATTATTTGAATGTGTGTGTGGGTCAATGTGTTGTTATTTGGAAGTAGTACGAGGCCACGTTCGAACCTATATACCCAGGGTTTGAATGTATGTAAAAATTCAGTTTTTAGCAAGATATAGCAATGATGTTTTATAAAAGGTTTTTCAAACCACGATGCTCAATAGTAATTGAGACCTTTTACTCTCCATTTTATTAAGTGATCGGCTTGATTGATTTTATTTGATGATCTGAGGCATCCGTGCGAAAATAATGTACACAATAATGCCGACTTCCCGTGGGTATGGAAACCATCGAGGAAATTGAATAACGCAGAATAATCTATAAAGTCGCTTACAATTTGAAATGTCCATCACGGAACCGAATCTAGATTCAATGGGATGAATCTGTGATCACATGATTCCTAGGCGCATAATATCGCAATTTATATGAAAGCGATGCATGTATATATATATAAAAGTTGTAAATATATATATACGATACGATCACCAACCACGAAGCACCTCCATGGGGATCGAAATGTAAATAAAGTCATTAAAAGCTATCAACCGCCACGGAGGGAACTCCAAAGGACGAAACGTAAATAAAGTCAGAATACGGTTAACCGCCACGAAGGAAACTCAATGGGACAAAATATAATAATAAAGTCAGATAAAGCGATCAAGTGCCACAAGTAAACTCAGCGGTGATTTAAATGTAAAGAAAGTCAGTAAGCGATCAACCACCACAAGTAAACTCACGGTGGGATGAAATATATATATATAATATATATATATATATATATATATATATATATATAAGCGAATAAACACACGATATAAAATCCAGGCTCATTGAACAGAATTCGACCACAATTCATATATATATATACATAAAAGTGAATAAACGCACCGGATATAAAATCTAGGCTCATCGAACAGAGTCCGACACACAGTTAATATATATAAATGTATATTTATATATTAAAGCAATAAACGCACCGCATCAAGTCCGGCTCCTCGTTACTTCAACCGGAGATTGGCAATCTTGACGATTTGATGTATGGCGAATCTGTAGGATGTTGATGTTGGAGTTATCACCAAATTCTGTGTCTTTGATTATGACTTGATCCTCGAAGATGTATCTCTTATGTGTAAGAGATCTGTGGGGACAAAACTTGATCTGTTTGAGGATGTGTATAACATATTCCATCATCTATCCTCTTTGATAGATTGACTTTTTCTGGTTAGTATCGCCAGAGTATGTCAAGATCCTGTTGGATTTACTGCCAACAACAAATGTTGACAGGGATGCCTGACCTTCGTCGACGTGTGAATCAACGGTTGAAACTCTGTGGGTAGATTATCAAGGTTGCTTGACATCCGCTATCGTGTAGATCACCAGAACATTGCGTTGTGACCCCCGCTGGGGATATGCTGGGGAATACGAGCAGTCGGGTGTGAAAACCTCGAATAGCTCTAGAGCTCTGATAGGTTTAATCGCTATTGGCTGAAATAACGTTAAGGCTGCTTGACCTTCGCTGATTTGTGTGTCAACGGATAAGCATGCGTTACTCCCGTCGGAGATATACGTTGTAACCCCCGTCAGGAACTCACGTTGTAACCCACGTCGGGGACTCACGTTGTAACCCCCGTCGAGGACTCACGTAGGGTAACGACCTGGAGTTAGCGGCATCGGACCTGTATAAGGTATTGTCGTATGTGATTTGTGACAACTGAGATCATCGGCAGGGTATACCTTGGGTTCAGGTGACTACCAATGAGTGATGTACAGATTCAAAGTCTCATCTGAGAAGACCAGGATTGTATGCTATTTTGCTCAATCGCGTGGCATTTTTATTCCTGATTTAACCTTTCTAGTCCGCAAGAACTCCTTTACAACTCGAACTGGATCGAGTCGGAGGGGTGGGACCCACATAAGGGTGCCGCAGTGAACTCTTCTTCATGATCGCAGAGTGAGCTCGCAGACCAATCGGGATGATAAATTCCAAAGAGTTGGTCTCACAAGTCACTTTCAACTTGTCGTAGCAAGGAAAATCAGAGCCTTTTTCGGATCTGCACGAGTTCGCTATTTTACGCAAAATTCATCACCGTACAAGTGTTATACACTATCCTGGTAACGTATGCATGTATTTTTTCTAGTTTTTATCCGTTGGATTGTGAGTTATTGCATGAAATGCATCTAAACACATAGTAGTGATTATGTATGCACAAATGACTTGATAAAAAATATTCAACATAGTGAATGTTAGTATTAAACCATGCTGAACATAATGATGTGAAAAAATTTAACTTTTGAGACAGTTAAATTGGCAGTTTTTTCTGCTATTTTTTGTCCTATTTGAGTTCCAATGAGCAAAAGGTAGCAAGGCAAAGTACTCCTAGTATTGAGGTTGACTTTATGCATGATGATTTTGATTTTTAATGCATATATTATGTATATGACTTTGGGGCAGGTGTGCTACTGAATGGCCACCTAGACATGCCTATGTGCATGTGGATAGTCCTATTTTCAAAGGGGACTATGGCAAAAAAAATTCAAATGTAGGCATTGGGTAGTCATGCATTTTAACTCTAGTATATGTTAAAGTAAATGCATACATGCATATAGTCATAAATGCATTTTGGAAAGCTCCAGGTAAGGAAATACCACACCCTTTCTGAGGTGATTTGGAGACTTGTTGTCCAGATATCATGGATCCGGATCAGCCGAGCAGTTCTCATAGGACCACTTCTGGCATACGGCGGAGGGCTTCCGAAGTGCCTCGTCCTCAGACAGCGAACGATGTACCTCGTCGGTTGGTGGAGGCCGTGATTTGCCCTGTCCGGGCAGATGTGCCAGACGTTGATGACGAGGAGGCAGATATTTCGATTGAGGATCCCGCTCCTGCTGCACATGTCCCTCGTAGGGAGCTCCCGAGTATTCAGTTGGCAAACCCAGAGTTGCTGGGTGATTTGAGCAGACATCCATCGATGTACTTGCATGCTAACGAGGTATGGCGTTAGACTTTGATCTTCCTTCTTTCCTATTGATGAGGATTAAAGGGTTTTGATGTTTATCTGCATTTCATGCGTGTTCTGAGTTTACACATGACCTCGAACTGGTTCAAAGATTCACTCCATGTACCAGGCGCTTCATCCTGACTATAGAGCGGTAGTGCATGGGTGGGGATTCAGGGCATTCTTCTCCATCCTTCCCCGTTGTTGTCCCTGGGGTTACCTCGGGGCATTGTCTGAGTGATGGTTTCATTAGACTCAGTCACTCCATCTGCTGGATTGCGAGGTGATGATGACGCCTATGGATTGGCGATTTATCATAGGTATGGAGTTTAGAGGGGAGCCAGTGCCTTGCATGGCGAATATTACCCTCTCCGCCGCCGATCCTTATTAGGAGTTCCGATTGGGCGCTCAAAAAGCGTGGCTGCTTCGTTCGTGTCCTTTGAGCGTAGATGCTATGAGTGGGCTTTTGAGTGAGCCCATACCTGATGATGTCAGAATCAGGGATCACGTTCTGCGGCGATTATTCCTGATGATCTTTCGAGGCTGCTTCATAGCAGATAACTCTTCTATGGTATCCTTTGCTTTGATTAGCGCCACACGTGATGTGGACCGTATTGGAGAGTATGATTTGGGCTCCTATACCTTTGCCTATTTGCTCCAGGGCATGCGTATGCGCTTACAGGGTTTGACCGAGGCTTGGCTAGGATTTTACTCATTTCTGCTGGTGAGTATTTCTCTTGTCTTTTCCTATTCATAGGTGAAGAGTGTTTACTGATAACAGATGTTTTGCCATTGTGTTGGCAGTTTTGGGCCTATGAGAGGCTCCCATGCTTGCGTCCTATGAGTGTGTTAGGTTTAGACACCTATCCACGAGGACGACGATGACACCATTCTATTTTGTCGGAGGTCCCTCAGAATGGCCGATTCCTCACCGCCAGTATGCAAATTGGAGTTCTTGACAACTGATACCATTATATGAATTCCCTATTCAGGGGAACACTTGACCATCGACTTTGAGGATGGACACCCGACTGGAGTCGAGTATTTGATTTCCACCAGGAGAGTTCCTCTCTTCACAGATGGAGGCTGGGAGCTCTATTTAGGAGAGCGTGCTATTAGGAGCACCACAGGGGAGATCCGTATACCGATCTTGCCTCCTGTCAGGCGTCATTGGCCCGTATCATAGTCACCCGTCATTGATATCCCATTTGTTAGACCTCGAATTTTATGAAATAAAAGTATTCAATTTTTCTATTTTGGTAAATAGTTAAAAGTTTAAAGTTAAGGGTAATATGTGAATTTTTTTTTTTGTAAAGTAAGCAAGTTGATATAAAATATTCTTTGTGTCAGGGAATATTCGATTAGTCGGGTAATATTCTTTTTGTCGGGGAATATCCGTACGACGGTACAATCATTGGTGGACCCAACAACGGAATTATTGTCGGATTGAGAAAACGACAGTTCAACAATTGTATAAATGAAGTTATATTTGAATTTTGTACCATGTATCTGGCGACTCAGAATAGGCGATGTATACCTAATTTTGGGGGCGTCACATTTGGTATCAGAGCTTAGGGATATGGTCGCTGGTGGATATAAGAGTCTAGAACTAGGAGGGGAAGAGACGAGTTATATACTTCGCTAGTGTGTGACTTACCTAAGCTGAAATTGTTTACTTGATAAGTTGACAAATTATGATATTTCAATTAACCTTTGTTTTAAAGCTATATTCTAGAGTGATATCTGAAATACAGGAGATGAGAAATGGGAAAAATCATGATAGCGAGGAAATTACCAAGAAGGTATAATCTGAAAAGAAAGCAATGTATTCTCATCTCTTCGAATATCAGGTACGTACGTAAATTTCGAGGGAGAAATTTCATAAGGAGGGGTGATTGTGAGACCCCAAATTTTATGAAATAAAAGTATTCAATTTTTCTATTTTGGTAAATAGTTAAATTGATAAAAGTTTAAAGTTAAGGGTAATATGTGAATTTTTTTTTTGCAAAGTAAGCAAGTTGATATAAAATATTCATTGTGTCGAGGAATATTCGATTAGTCGGGTAATATTCTTTTTGTCGGGGAATATCCGTACGACGGTACAATCATTGGTGGACCCTACAACGGAATTATTGTCGGATTGAGAAAACGACAGTTCAACAGTTGTATAAATGAAGTTATATTTGAATTTTGTACCATGTATCTGGCGACTCAAAATAGGCGATGTATACCTAATTTTGGGGGCGTCACACCATTGTTGGGGGTTGACGGTTTTGCATTGTCAGAGGGTCCACGTACTCAGGAGATGTTCCAGCGGTGGTGGTCCCCTCGTACTATTGGAGCCCAGTCCCGCGCCATACAGTTTATGGGGGATATGGTTCAAGGATCCTTAATGATGACGGATTTGGTAGCTTGTGTCCGAGCTCCGACTCATATGACCCAGATTGATAGTTTGACCCGGTAGTTGGACTAGGCACATATATTTATCCCAAGATTTGGGCAGATCCAAAGAGAGGTGAGTCATTTGTTCCTTCCAGCTCAATACCGCCCCCTCGAGACGACCCATTCGGTTTTGCGGTATGAGATCCTCTTCTTTATAGACCTGACATCCCTGTTGATAGAGATCCAGTGACTCAGGAGGAGTTACATCAAGTGGACAAGATTGATTATGTGGACATCGACACCATGGTCTTCTTCTGATGTGTATTCTCGTTATATCTTTTGATAGGCCTCTGTTAGATATTGGGTGGCTGTTCCCCATTCTCGCTATATCTTTTGATAGGCCTCTGTTAGTAGTAGGGCGGCCGTGTGCCCCATTTCCTGTTTTTGTAGTCTGTATAGAGTGATGTATTAGATGATGATATACTTAGGAATGTATGCACCATTTTTCCATTCCCTATATCATATTGTCATCCATTATCTCATTATGCATGTATTATGTTATGCATATGTATGTATGTCGTAGATATTCAAAGATTGACCCCTGGATGGTCTTATGACACGGCCCGTACAGATGTCTTCTTCGACAGTTAGCCGTATAAATCATACCCCACCATCATTGCTGGCCTTGGGTATGCGATCGTGGAATGATAGCATGTCACCACCAGATAGGGTGACTGTAGATCAGTTGCTGCAGCATACAATGACTTTATTGATGTTTCAGGTTCCCGCAGGGTTTGTAGACGGGATGCTAGAGCATTGGCTACCGGATAGGCAGGTATTCCGATTCGATACCCATGAGTTGACTCCTACTCTGGAGGAGTATGCACGATTGACGATGCTGCCTTTAGACAGACCTTGCGTGTATCTGGCTTTGGGAGACATGAGTAGACGATTCATGACTCTCACAGGATTGCGGCGCAGAGTAGTGCAGGACGAGCTGACATCTAGCCACGTGATATCCCAGCATTTTTTGTACGATAGATTTGGCTCAAAGGATAGCTATTCACGACATTCAGAGGATTTCACCGCACCGGAGGACCACTGGCGTTTGGCCAGAGTTGATGTACTATTGCTGTGCGTACTGTTGTATGTCTATATGCCACGATATATGGACGAGATAGACATTGGTGTCATCATGGCTGTGAGAGCTCTTAGAGAGGGTCGTACAATTGTAGCTATGATTGTAGTAGAGACCTGCGGTTGAGATCCTATTGTTGCACTTATCCTACGGAGTGTTCCACCGGGAGTTCTTACATCTTTGTATGTGTGGTTTATGTCACACTTGAGACCGGTTGGTACCCTTTGATGGCATGGGTATTGGATCACCCATGATGTAGCCATGTCATACTCCTTTCAGCCGTCGGAGTGTATAGATGCTCTGTCTTGGTCCACATTTTTGGCAGATATCAGAGATCCATTTAGCATATTACCGTGCTCGGGGCTTTGCTCACCATACAGCTTCATTACTCACGCTCCGGGCATGGACTTCCTCCCTCTGGCTGGCTTTAGGGGCGTGATTACTTATCACCCACTGGCCGTGATGTCGCAGTTCGACCAGTTCTAGGATTTTCATCCTTTCAAGGGGCGATAGGTCAGCGTTTAGCTTCCCGATATCTCTTAGCAGAGGACCGATCCCGTGTGTATGTTTGTTGGGATCGGCGTGAGATAGCTGCTTTTTCTGTCAGTCATCCCTGTTGTTCTGCAGAGTATTCCGCATGGATGGAGACAGAGATTTTATCGGCTGCAGTAGTATTTGCAGTACCGGATAGCGAGTTAGACGATGTAGAGCCCATGGAGGACATCGATACCTACATCGAGGAGGAGCCCATTCTTTGGGTTGCCAAAGATTTCTTTCAGATTCTCCCATGCAAGATTATTGTGATTCAAAGACTCGGCATAGTACCTAGAGCGTAGTCTTCATCTGATGACCTTTGAGAGAGATCAGGCTCGATCTATGATGTTGACTGCCCTTGATGGGAGAGACGCAGCTCTATTAGAGAGAGACGAGGCATTAGATCGCGCAGATGCCTTGCATTGTTGAGCGGGATGTGGCGAGATCGGCCAAAGACACGCGTGATAGTTGAAATGGGATAGTGCCATATCCGCCCGTGATGTAGTCGTCACGTAGATAATCTTCTTGCGGAGATCCCTTACCACCGGCATGATTGCGAGATGAGCGCATATATTGATGATCATATGGTTACCATGCAGATGGCTGCAGATCTGTTGGGTCGTGTGGATATTCTCGTACAGGAGACCACAGCTTCGCCTCCGTCTTCTAAGAGGGATGCCATATTGGGCTTGTTAGCTCGAATATACCCTGACTTGTAGATGAGCTTGTATTTACCTGCACAGACTAGCTTAGCCATTTTGTCATGTACAGTTTACATTGTATATATCAAACAACATTATATATATGACAGGGAAATATATTTTTGGATCACTTTCCTTTTAAATATGCTTTGCTACTTGCTTGATATTTTGCCTACTGCTTCAGGGCTTGTGATCTTGATGTATTCTAAATTCCTCCTGAGTGGATGGACATTGAGTTGTCTCTGGATAGTTCAAAATGGATCATCGATCTATGTGTATCCCTACCATCTTTGGTGTCTTGGGACTGGTTTCTAGATGGAAATGTGGAGAGGAGTGTGGCTTTCCTCTCTGAGATTGACCGCACCACAGATGGTCACCAGTACTTCTATTTAGGAGAAGCCTAGTTAATTCCATCTCTTATGGATTGGTGTTGCTCTTCAAGGTATGACCGTAGCTTAGATGGTCGCCGAATCTCCTATTTGGGAGGAGTTCAGGTAATTCCATCCCTTTGGTCTGAAGCCAAATGAAATGTAGTGGATTGATGTTTTGATCCTAGTACTAACTGACAAGGGTTTGTGTTTTGGTAGGGGTGAGACCGAACCATGAATGTCTCCCTACGTACTCCTATTGAAGAGGAGATCAGGTCTGCGTAGTTCGAACCTGGTGTAAGAGGTTCAACGCTGTGTATGGCAAAAATGGTGTAGGAATATTTTTGGTTGTTTTTGTTTTTGTAAGGGTAGAAATATTTTTGTTGTTTTTGTTTTTGTAAGGGTAGAAATGTTTTTGTTGTTTTTGTTTTAGTGCGACCGGGCCATGTAACATGGTTGCCTATGTACTCCTATTGAAGAGGAGACTAGGTCGACGTAGTTCGCCCCTCAGGGTGAGACGAAAGGCGTAATCCCATGTGCAAGTTAGAGTGCGGGGAGGAGAAAGTTTAATCCTAGGTTGAGGATAAACTACAGGTATGAGAAGTTTGATCCCATGTATGGGTAGCCAAACTGCAAGTGCGAGAGGTTCAATCTGCGGTGGGATGACCTAAGTTGTAGGAACGCAAAGGAGAGCTAGGCTGCTGGCTTGAAATGTATGTTTCCTTGAGGGGAAAAGTGTAGAGAAGTTGTATGTGATAAAGGGTTAAAGTACCGGAGTGACTGGTGACTTGATAATTCTGCACCAGGGTGTTTGCGAATTACTTCAGACATAGTACCGTTTCACGGCGTCTGAGTTAATGAGTTGTGGAAATTCATCACCGTCCATTTCTTGTAATCTGAGAGCGCCCCCGGTTAATGCTTCCTTGACAATAAACGAGCCTTCCCAGTTAGGAGCAAATTTTCCCTTAGACTAATCTTGGTTGTCAAGAATCTTCTTCAAAACCAAGTCATGTTGTTTAAACTGCCGTAGCCGGACTTTTTTGTTGTAGGATCTGGCGATCCTTTGCTGATATAACTAACCAAGGAAGATAGCCGCGGTTCGCCTTTCGTCTATTAGAGACAATTGGTGATACCTGTCTTGTACCCATTGGTCTTCATCTAGC
Source organism: Panax quinquefolius (assembly GCA_020205615.1). NCBI lineage: Eukaryota > Viridiplantae > Streptophyta > Magnoliopsida > Apiales > Araliaceae > Panax > Panax quinquefolius. The sequence continues at coordinate 57,208,081 of CM035162.1, forward strand.
TGAGCGTCTATCAACACTTTGAGGGATTCCATTTCAACTTCTATGGGGAGCACTGCTTCCATCCCATAGGTTAATGCGTAGGGGGTTGCCCCAATGGAAGTACGCATTGAGGTTCTGTAGGCTAACAGAGCAAGAGGAAATAGGTCAGGCCAATCTTTGTGGTTGGCGGACATCTTTTGCATAATCTTCTTAATGTTTTTGTTAGCCGTTTCAACCGCACCATTCATCTTTGGACGATAGATGACAGAGTTGAGATGTTTGATGTGGAATTTACTGCATAATTCCTCCATCATTTTGTTGTTGAGGTTCTTGGCATTGTCTGACACAATCACCTCTGGTTGTCCGTATCGACAAACAACATTATTTCTGATGAAAGCAATGATGACTTCTTTAGTAACCATGGGGAAGGAGGCTGCCTCTACCCACTTGGTGAAGTAATCGATCATGGTGAAGATAAATCGATGACCATTACTGGCTTTAGGCTCGATGGGCCCGATAACGTCCATTCCCCACATTGAGAAGGGCTAAGGTGAACTCATATTGTGGAGTTCCCGTGGAGGGGCGTGTATAGCATTCCCATGAATTTGGCACTGATAGCATCTCCTGACGTGGTCATTGCAATCAGCTTTGAGAGATAGCTAATAATGTCCCGTCCTGAGGACTTTTTTGACAAGGAGGGAGCCACTTATGTGGGGGCCACAGACTCCGCCATGGATTTCATCCATAAGCCTTTGGGCTTGAGCTTTGTCTAAATATCTGAGGAGACCTAGTCATGCATCTCTTTTGTAGAGCGCGTCTCCACTCAGGTAGAATTTCATAGCAAGTCTATGGATCCACCTTTTCTCAGTCGGGCTCGCCTCAGCGGGTGTAGATCCATCTCGTAGATATTCCTTGATGTGCTGATACCAAGGATGTTGGACGGGAGGTAGCTCATCTGTTACTTCTCCAATATAGTTCCTATAGGTTGGGGCCTTGTGCAGGGAAATTGTGATGCTCGGCAAGCGTTCCTTGTCTGATATGCGAATCAAGGAGGCCAAAGTTGTTAATGCGTCTGCAAAGTCATTCCTATTATGAGGAATGCGTAGAAAAGAGATCTCTTCGAACTCCAAAGCCATCTTCAAAACTTGCCGATGGTAAGGCAGCAAATTTAGTTCCTTGGTTTGATTGATTCTGGTTGATTGTCTGATTACCAACTCTGAATCTCCAAAGACAGTTAACCGCCTGATGCCCATTGAACGGGCAAGTTTTAGCCCCATGAGACAGCCTTCATACTCAGCCGTATTGTTGGTGCTGACAAACTGTAATTTGACAACAACGGATATCGCTCCCCGTTCGAGATACTAGAACTGCTCCAGCTCAGAACCTTCCATATTAACAGCTCCATCAAAATACATCTTCCATGATTGGCGCGTATCGCACTGATGGTGTTGTTGCACTGTCATTACTCCTTCATCGGGGAAATATGTTTCCAAGGGTTTGAAATCCCCTGAAGGTGCGGCGGCCAGTTGATCCGCGATTCCTTGACCTTTGATGGACTTTTGATTCACATATACGATGTCAAATTGTTGTAGGATCAACTGTCATCTGGATAGTCGACAATTTAACATGGGTTTATTGAACACGTACTTGAGAGGATCCACGCGGGATATGAGATGGGTTGTGTGACCATGGAGGTAATGTTGTAACCTCATGGAAGCCCTTGCTAAAGAACAACACGTATTTTTGATCAGATAGTATTTGTGTTCACTGCTGCTGAACCTTTTGCTGAGGTAATAGATAGCTCGTTCTCAGCCTCTATCGTCTTTCTGTCCCAGCATGCAGCCCATGGAATTGTCACTTACGGGCAGATACATGAACAAGGGAACATCATCCCTGGGTGGTACCAAGATGGGAGCTTTGATTAGCTGTTTTTTGATTGTGAGGAAGGCATTTTGACACTCATCATTCCATTTCATGGAGGAGTTCTTCCTTAATAGCTTGAAGATTGGCTCACGGAGTTCTTTGTGAGTTGAGAGATAAACCTGCTAATGAAGTTGATTCTTCCCAAAAATCCCCGTATTTCCTTTTCTGTCTGAGGAATGGGCATTTCAGTGATGGCTTGGATTTTGGCAAGATCCAGCTCAATCCCTTTGTGGCTGACTAGAAATCCTAGCAACTTACCTGATTTAACGCCAAAGGCGCACTTAGCTGGATTCAACTTCAAGTTGTACTTACGCAATCTGTTGAACAACTTTCTGAGATGGTCTATATGGTCATCCTCCTTCCGGGACTTGACAATGATGTCATCCACGTAGATCTCGATCTCTTTATGCATTAAGTCATGGAAAAGAGCCATCATAGCTCGTTGATAGGTGGCTCCGGCATTGATGAGGCCGAATGACAACCGTCTATAACAAAAAGTTCCCCAAGGCGTGATGAAAGTAATTTTCTCACAATCTTCCTCAGCAACCATGATCTGATGATACCCCGCAAAGTAATCAGCAAAGGAGTACATGTCGTATTGTGCAGTATTGTCAATGAGAATGTGGATAAATGGCACGGGAAAGCTATCTTTTAAGCAAGCTTTGTTCAAGTCCCGGTAATCCACGCAAACTCACACCTTCCCTCTAGGTTTAGGCATGGGCACAATGTTGGATATCCATTCAGGATATGTAGACACCATTACGATGCCAGCTCAAAATTGTTTCACAATTTCTTCTTTCACCTTTAAACTCCACTCAGGTTTCAATCACCTGAGCTTTTGCTTGACTGGCTTAAATCCCTCTTTAATGGGAAGGCGATGAAGGACAATGTCAGTGGACAAACCCACCATGTATTCATGAGACCATGCAAACACATCCTGGAATTAGGTTAATAGCGTAACCATGTCATTCCGTTGGTTTGTGGTAAGGTCTGAACCAATTTGGATTAACTTAGGGCTTTCTAAGGTTCCGAGATTGAAAGAAGTGGTTTGATCAAGGTTGGGTTTAGGTTTGTCTTTGACCCATTCTTGAATTTCTGGAGGCACCTCAATGTCATCCTGTATATCCATCAAGGCTGAATTCATCTCTACATCAAAGGTACAATCCTTGTGGAGAAGATGCACCGTGACGCTCGACATAGTAAAACGCCTCTAAATTTAGAGTCCTGAAACAAAATATGCTTTCACTTAATATATATGAAATGTGTTGATCATACACAGTGTTAGCACATACTGACAAAATAAACTGCTAATACTGTACATAAAAGTAAGTAGTTATTATATCTACAGGGCAAAAAGAGTTTCTTCCCGCTTTACCCTTGACGACCAATGCAAGGAATGCTGTTCTAATTGGCAAGAACAAAGTCTGGGTGGACCGCAGTGATGGAGGGATTGTTATCATCCTCCCTGTCCCGAATGATGGCCATTATGTCTGGGCAATCATCGTCTAGGGTGTATCTGTTGGTATGTTCATTATGAACGATGATGCGTATGCCTGACATCATTCAGATGACGTCTTGCTTGATTCTTCGTTCCTCTTCTTCCACTGCGGGATTTGGAACAAAGACTTCTTTCTCCTTTACCGGTACCGGCTTGGGAAATAATATAGCCATCACATTAGATGGCACCTTTACAGGAGGTTGTGCGGACTCAGAGTTTTAAGGCAAAGATGAACGCTGCATAGTTGAAGCTGAAGGAATCTGCTGATGCTTATACGGATTCCTGTGACTAGAACTGGCAGAATAGCCTAGCCTAGCTATTCCAATTTTCTTGGTTAATTGAATTGGGTATTTGATACCCTGGCAATCTTTACCCAACCCTTGTCCCGATTTATGACCCAACGACATCATTTCTTGAGTAGCTGACATTACTTTGGCAGAAATCTTGGGTTCGAGCAATGGCGCTCCAATAGCATGGTATTGGGTATTGCTTATTTCCAAAGCATGAAAACTGACCGGTTCCACATCTGCATTGGCATTGATGAATGGCATGTCTCCGTGCTGAGGAATCTCCGGTTCAGCGTTGACTGTGACCAGGCTATTGTTGATAATGTACTTCAAATGTTTGTGAAGAGTGGAGGGGACTGCCCCTGCCATGTGAATCCATGGTCGTTCCAAGAGCAGGTTGTATCCCGAATCTATCTTGAGCACATGGCAGGATACGCAGAATGTATGAGGACCAATTTCGATTGGCAGCTCAATTACTCCGACCGAGTTACGGCGGGCTCCATCAAAAGCTTTGATGATAGTATGGCTACTCCGAATTCTGTTGAGATTGATATTCATCTTCACCAAGGTAGCGTATGGACAGATATTTAGAGAGGAACCTCCATCTATTAAGATTCCAACTACCATATATCCGGAGGACAGGACTGCAATGTGCAACGGCTTGCAATGACCGGTCCCTTCGGGTGGTATGTCATCATCAGTAAAGGATATCACATTGTTGTTGAAAATGTGATCAACCAGATGTTGAAACTTTTCTGTATCCACTGATGTCGGTAGATAAGCTTCTTCTAAAACCTTCAGCAAGGCCTTCCGGTGATTCTCGGAAGTTAGGACCAAGTCCAAAATTGATATTTGTTGTGGAGTTTCTTTCAAGCTTAAAACCTCCGTAGCTTCATTATGACCCATAGTGCGGAGGAATTTTTCAATCTTCTCCATGGGTATTTTCCCCTTTGATTTGATGGTAGGCTCCATCACCCATTGGGGAAGATACAGTGGGTTTTCCTTCGACACTGTAGCAGTTGTATGTGAGGTGGATCCTTTACCTTCTCCATAATTCCACGAAACTGTGCGTAAGCTAACAATAGGATATTATGCTCTGCACGGAAAGTTGATTGGCTTGGGAGCGGCCACTTTCAAAGGATTGTTGCTTCCCTTGAGTTGAATTATTGGCGCTGCGAGTGATTTGCTAATCCCATCAGTTTCATTGGATATGACTGCTACTACACTTTTCCACTTAGTAGGGGCTGCATCTTCACTTGTACGTAACACAGTATCGTTGTCTGCTAGGCGCAGTACACCACTGTCAATTAGATTTTGAATAAGGTGGCGGATGGCCCAACATTCTTCTGTGCTGTGACCGCGAGACTGGGAATGATATTTACATATTCCATCAAAGTTGTATCACCCTGAACGGGGATTGATTGGAGGTAGAATGGAACTGATCCTTCCTTCATTGATTAACATATGAAGAATTTCCTCCATAGGTTGGCCTAGATAGGTGAATTCCCTTTTGTTGGCGAAATCCCGATGGGCTTTGGCATTTGCTCTCTTTCTCACTTTGTCTTCCAGCATTTCATTTTCTAAAAGTGGCGAGGGAATATTCATGACAATAGGTAGGAGACTGGCATGCTCCTGGCTGATTAACTGACGAGTCATTTGATGCTGATAAGTCACCAGTTCCGCCAATTGCTCAATTTGTTTGCATAGAGCGTTCATCTTTCGTTCCATTGTGAATTGGAACTTGGCATAATCCCATCTGTCATCACCATCTTTGAGGGTCTGGGAAGTTTCACAGCTGAAATTGGAACTCTATCCATTGCTCCAATTAATCATGTTGACATCTTCTTCTTTGTGTTGAGGAAGTGGGTTGTCTTGAAAATGAGGCTGATCTGGTTTGGTGACCACGATCTCTCCGTTGTCTATCAGGTCCTGGATCTTGTGTTTCAAGGCCCAACAATCCTGAGTATCATGTCCAGGTGCCCCGACATAATACGCACATTTCCTAGCAGCATTGAAACCCCGTCCATTATGGCTGGCTGGTGGAAGAATATGCGTAATTTTCTTCTGTGTTGTCAAAATATTTAAAATGTTCTCGAGGGTATCCCCTAAGGGTGTAAACACTCGAGGGCATTTGACTTCTCCACCTTTTGGTATTGGAGGGTTTACAGACTATGCTTGAAAGGGAGTGTAGTTTCTGCTTTGAATAGGCATGTTCTGATTGCCTTTTTTTCCCTGTAGTATCAGGGAGACATCTTCTTCTTTCTTTTTATGGACCCTCCGGGGGTTGTTCCCATAATTTCCAGATTGGATGTGATCAACACCAGCTTTGAGTGCAGCAAGGTCTTGAATCTTTCCGTACTTCAATCCCATCTTTGCCATCTCCCCATTTTTGACCATTTCAGAAAATGGTTTGCCAATGCCGGCTAAAACTCTCTCGTAGAAGGGAGCTTCTTGTATATCTATGAAAGTCATGACCATTTCTGATTCTATCATGGAAGGACTAACTTGGGCAGCCAGGCGTCTCCACCTTTGAGCATACTCTCTGAAAAACTCGTTAGACTGTTTCTTGATCTTGGTAATTTGATCTGATCGAGAGCCATCTGAGACCGAAAAGTCGTATTGAGTGAGGAAAGCATGTGCTAGCTCTTCCCAGCTATGGATCTTTGAATTGTTTAATCTTGTGTACCAAGACCGGGCTTCTCCAGTTAGACTTTTCTGGAACAATTGCATTCTAAGCTTTTCGTCCTCTGCATAAGATCCAAGTTCTCCAATAAACACCTTTAAATGTGTGTAAGGATCTCCTAACCCGTCATATTTTTCAAAGTCAGGAGCTTTAAATTTTTCTGGATAATGAACACCAGGGAAAATACACAGATCAACATATGAAACACTCCCGTGTGTTCCAATTCATTTGATAGCACGAAGGATCTCTTCCATTTGGAGGAATTTCTTTTTGATGTCACCAGTGTCTGGATCTCCAGTGGGATGGGCATCATCATGAGTCTTGTTGGTCGTATCCAACTGCAGTTCAGGTATTGTAATGACCTGGGTTCCACCTTGTGTGGAGGACTCAGCATGTACTAGTATTTTCTGACCCTGTGTAGACTGGTGTAATTCTTTGAGTAGAATAGCCAAATCTGTAATTTGTTTGCCTAATCCGTCAAATTCTTTGCGAGTAACTGGATTAAGTTCAGTCTGGTCGGATGACGACATGATTGACTGTAGGCCTGTTGCCTTTTTGGACTTTGAACGGGTAGTAGGTCCGATTGATTCCTTGCAAAAGACTTGCATAGTTTATTCTTTGGGGAATGTGTATAATAACATGCTATGTGATGTGTCCATTTTAGGAATTTTATCCTGAAAAATGGATGTCAGTTGTTTGTAGCATGTTTTAAAATATGTATGTGTACACATTTCTTCATATTTCTCATTACATGGAGATAGATATGGAATGTAATTACAAGTAATTGTGTTTACAAGTAATTTGAAATGAGAGCATGAAGAGACTTTCCTCCATTTTGGGTTTATTAGAGGCTGACCTATCTTAGGTTACTTTCGCGACTTTTTGGCATTAAGGTTCCCAAATCATCGCAATCTACTTGACGGGAAGTTAATCCGGTCTTTCAACTAGAGCGAATTTGGGTGGTGCCTTTCCTGAGCCTCGGAGAATTAGTCTTCTCACGAGTCCAGTAATCAAACACCGACGGGATAGCCTCCTGGTGGAGGGACCACACAACATACTTTCACATACATCGCGTCTCACCGTATGAAAATGATGACATGCGCGAAGCACTAACATCACAAGCAGATATAGTGCGAAACACTAATATCATAAGCAGATATGGTGCGAAGCACTAATATCACAAGCAGTTATGGTGCGAAGCACTAAGTGCAATAAGGAAATGCATTCGTACACATTCATCAAATGTAAATGCAACATCCACACACAAGAAGATAACAGTTTTGAAAAGATTGTACTAGCGGCTTAAGTCCTCTTACTGGAGTCCCCAGCAGAGTTGCCACCTGTCGACGTCGAGATTTTTGGAAGTCCCTTTCCGTTACTTGTTCTTTGATGTTCTCATTTTAGGTGAGATTTGTTTGAAAAAACAAGTGAAAAAGGTCCGACATGTATAATGTCGACGATGGACTGTTAAGAGTCGCCAATTAGTTTTTTAAATGGTTGTACCAACACAACCGAGAAAAGGTTTGCACATTGACCTAGTGATGTCATACTGCTATACGGGTTGGTGAAACCGAGATTCATTAGGGTCCAGGACTTGGTTATGCGGGGGAAGGTGTTAGGCACCCCCCGACATCCGTGTTACCACGGTGACCGCCTCTTTTCAAGAAATTATTATCTGAATGTGTGTGTGTGTGGGTCAATGTGCTGTTATTTAGAAGTAGTGTGAGGCCTCGTTCGAACCTATATACAAAGGGTTTGAATTTATGTAAAAATTCAGTTTTTAGCAAGATATAGCAATGATGTTTTATAAAAAGGTTTTTTCAAACCCTGATGCTCAATAGTAATTGAGACCTTTTACACTCCCATTTTATTAAGTGATCGGCTTGATTAATTTTATTTGACAGATGCGAGGCATCCGTACGAAAATAATGTACACAATAATGCCGACTTCCTCGTGGGTATGGAAACCATCTGAGGAAATTCAGACAACGCAAAATAATATATAAGATGCTTACAGCTGAAAATGTCCGTCAATGGGATGAATCTGTGATCACATGATTTCTAGGCGCACAGAATACTACAATTTATATGAAAGCAGTAAGCAGGTATATATATAAAAGCTGTAAATATATATATACAAATATGATCACCAACCACGGAGCACCTCCATGGGGGATCAGAAATGTAAATAAAGCTGTTAAAAGCTATCAACCGCCACGGAGGGAACTCGGTGAGACGAAACATAAATAAAGTCAGAATACGGCCAATCGCCACGAAGGAAACTCCAAAGTGACAAAATATTAATAAAGTCAGATAAAGCGATCAACTTCCGTGAAGTAAACTCAAGGCGAGATGAAACATAAAGAAAGTCAGAAGCGATCAACCACCACAAGTAAACTCTAGGTGGGATGATATATATATATATATATATATATATATATATATATATATATATAAAAAGCGAATAAACGAATGGGATATAAAATCCGTGCTCATCGAACAAAGTCCCAGACACACGCTTACTATATATAAATGTGTATATATATATATATATATTAAAGTAGTAAACGCACTGGGCCAAATTCAGGCTCATCGAACAAAGTTCGACACGATTAATATATATATATATATATATATATATATATATATATATATATATATATATATATTAAAGCAATAAACGCTCTGCATCAAGTCTAGGCTCATCGAGGCATAACTCGATAATGTTAGTCAACATATATGTAAATATATATATATATATATATATATATATATATATATATATATATATATATATATACTAAAAAATGAAACCACGGACCAAAAGCAAGCAACACGACTCTCAATGTGTAGAAGGGTGTGTGCAGAGATGAAAAGAAAGACTCTAAAATGTGTGAGAAGGCTTACAGCTGATTGCCAAAGAAGACTTCTATATCTTTAGAGTGGGTAAACACTAACTTTTGTAGATACAAAAGGGCTATATATGAGCTCACAAGTGTTTAAAAGGGGAAAGTACACTGCTTGGGGTGAGTGCAGAGCAAATTGGGCAGGGCGCCTTTTTCTCTTGCAAAATGGGCAGCCCAAGCCCTCTATTTATAGGCAATTTAGTCACAGGTGTACCAGAGGCAACCCGGGTGGGCCCGGTTTTTCTGCCCAAGTCATCCGGAAGATCGCGTGCACTTAGGCAATCAGAATGTCCACTTGAACTTTAAGAAGTGCAATCCGGGCATCCGTTTGAGGTATATAGAACCTATTTCGGACCGCCGTTGTCGAGAGTTGTACGATGGCATTGGACTAGAGTTTGTATGAAGTCATCGAAGATGGGACAATGCCCTCCGATCTTCAAGCTTCAACTTTCATCAGTTACCCCGCACAATAGTCTGTCGGTATTGCTTAGTCTTGTGGGACATTGTTGCGTAGAGATGTTAAGACGACGTGATGTGGCATCGTGTTGACGAGATGACGATGTTGCCCTCACCCTGTTATCACGGATTGGGTGATAAAGCAGACGTTACTCGAGACTTCACGAGATTGATCGCTACTGCAATTGTTGAAGGTCCTCATTGTCACCTTTGAGGTGTGCCTGTCTACCCGATGTTATTGCCGGGTTGGTACAGTGCATCTTGTTGTGAGCGCCGAGATTGAAGCTGGTTGTATTTGAAACAAGCATTCCCGGGGTTATCGCTGAAACTGCATTCCTTGGGGTTATCACCAAGGTTGGTGGCTATTCCCATGTTGGGACTGAGACTAGATACCTCGGGGTTATCCCCGAGATTAATCGGTCTTCTCCGGTGTGTGTTCCGGTATTGTATCTGCAGGCCTCGGGGTTATCTCCGAGGTTGGAATTATTACTCCCGTATTAAGCGATCCGGGTTGATCTTTGAACTTCCTGTAGTATCCCAGGTATGGATTTGGATTATCTTTCAGGGTTCTCTCTTAAAAGACAAATCTGTCCTCCTGCAATGTTACTGACAGTAGTACAGAAAATTTTGAGTGTCTACAGATATGTTATACAACTATGGTAAAATTTTAGTATTTGAGTAAAATTTTAGTATTTTAGTATTTGAATTTTAGTATTTTGATTAAATGATGTAAATATGATATGATGTAAATATGGTAATATGTTATGTTATGATGTAAATGATGTAAATATGTTATGATTTTAGTATTTTTAATGATGTAATTTGAATTTTTGTTCTTTTGATTAATTAACAAAATAATTTGAATTTTAGTATTTTTTTAATTTGATTTTTTAGTATTATTTTTTAATTAATATTTTTAGTATTTGATGTAAATATGTAATTAGTATTTTAGTGTCGGATACGTGACTTTTAGTATTTTGATATGTTATACAACTATGGTAAAATTTTAGTATTTGAGTAAAATTTTAGTATTTTAGTATTTTGATTAAATGATGTAAATATGTTATGATGTAAATATGATGTAAATGATGTAAATATGATAATATGTTATGTTATGATGTAAATATGTTATAATTTTAGTATTTTAATGATGTAATTTGAATTTTTGTTCTTTTGATTAATTAACAAAATAATTTGAATTATAGTATTTTAGTATTTTTTTGAATTTTAGTATTTTTTTGAATTTGATTTTTTAGTATTTTTTTTAATTAGTATTTTTAGTATTTGATGTAAATATGTAATTAGTATTTTAGTGTCCGTAAGTGACTTTTATTATTTTGATATGTTATACAACTATGGCAAATTTTAGTATTTTGATATGTTTATATAACTATGGTAAAATTTTAGTATTTGAGTAAAATTTTAGTATTTTAGTATTTGAATTTTAGTATTTTGATTAAATGATGTAAATATGTTATGATATAAATACGATGTAAATATGATGTAAATATGATAATATGTTATGTTATGATGTAAATGATATAAATATGTTATGATTTTAGTATTTTTAATGATGTAATTTGAATTTTTGTTCTTTTGATTAATTAACAAAATAATTTGAATTTTAGTATTTTTTTAATTTGATTGTTTTTAGTATTTTTTAATTAGTATTTTTAGTATTTGATGTAAATATGTAATTAGTATTTTATTGTCGGGTAAAAGTGACTTTTAGTATTTTGATATGTTATACAAACTATGGTAAAATTTTAGTATTTGAGTAAAATTTTAGTATTTTAGTATTTGAATTTTAGTATTTTGATTAAATGATGTAAATATATTATGATGTAAATGATGTAAATATGATAATATGTTATGTTATGATGTAAATGATGTAAATATGTTATGATTTAATATTTTAATGATGTAATTTGAATTTTTGTTCTTTTTATTAATTAACAAAATAATTTGAATTTTAGTATTTTATTATTTTTTTGAATTTTAGTATTTTTTTAATTTGATTTTTTTTTTTAGTATTTTAGTATTTTTTTAATTAGTATTTTTAGTATTTGATGTAAATATGTAATTAGTATTTTTAGTATTTTAGTGCCGGGTTACTGAATTTATAATAAAAAAATCCTTATAGCTTAATTGGTTTGAGCATTTTGTTAAGGAGAGTGGGAGGTCTAGAGTTCAATTCTCAAGGAAAGCATTATTTTATTTTATTTTTTAAAAAGCTCGCGTGTCGGGCCAGGCTTTTTTATTATTAGTACTATTATAATTATTGTAATAATAATAATAATAATAATAATAATAATAATAATAATAATAATAATAATTGATAATAATAATAGTAATAGGAATAATAATACTAATTATAATAATGATTAATAATAACAATAATAATAATAGTAGTAGTTATAATAATAGTAATAATAATAATAATAATAATAATAATAATAATAATAATAATAATTATTATTATTATTATTATTATTATTATTATAAATAACAACAATAATAACAATACTAACAATAATAATAATAGTAACAATAATTATTATTATAATAATAGTAATAATAATAATAAAAATAATAATAACAAAAACAACAATAACAACAACAACAACAACAACAACAATAATAATAATAATAGAAATTATAATAATAGTAATAATTATAATTATTATAATAATAAAACTAATAATTATAAGATTAGTAATAATTATTCTAATAATAATAATAATAAAAATTAATAGTAATAGTAATAATAATAATAGTAAATATAATAATAATTATAATAATAGTAATAGTAATAGTAATAATAATAAAAAATATATAGTACATGAAGCATGAAAAAAAAAATTAATAATGACTTATAAGTAAAAAAAGTTAAAGTTTAAGTTATTGTCAAATACTAAATAATAACAAATGACTTATAACTTAGTTTAACCAACTTATAAGTCATTGTCAAACACCCTCTAATACAAGATATAAAGAGAAATTAATATTTGATTATAAAAACAATTATAAGTCAAGAAAAGAAGAATTTGAAAATTGGGAGTTAAAAAATTTACACACCATCATGGAACTTTATTATTATTATTATTATTATTATTATTATTATTATTATTATTATTATTATTATTAGTACTATTATTATTATTATTATTATTATTATTGTTATTATTGTAGTATATAACTTCTTGAGATTATATTAATGGTATGTAGTAAAAGAGAAGAAATGGATATATGGGGGAAATCTCATGTTTTGATATAAATATTAATTCTTGTAAGATATTAACAAATAACTTGTTTTGCTCCAGCGGTCAAATGACCAAAGTTCCAAATGATAGGTCACAGGTTCGAATATGTTTCGCATTTGGACATAATTTTTATATACTAATTATGAATATTTTTTGACAATTTTCCGAATACCGAATATGGTCTTACAAAAACATGTTTATTGGGATTATCTTAATTTAAGGCAACATTTGAATAGTCGTTGCAAAAAGTTGTATGAGATATGTAACGAAAATAAAAATTATTGCCAATGAATGTGGTCCATATTAGGCAACGAAATATAGCAACAAAAAAAATTTCGCTGTCCACGATGAGGAGAAATCAAGTGGTTATAAATTTTGCAACGAATTTCTAACGAATTTTGTTTCCAAATTTTGCAACGACTTATGAATTTCGTTGCAAAAAGTGGAAGCCTAACACAATCTGCAACGAAGGACAAGTTTCGTTGCTAAACATACACTTTTAGCAACGACTTATAAAGCTGTTGCTTGAAAAATCGTTGCTAAAGCCCCATTTTTAGCAACAAAAAAACTTTCGTTGCCCACGTTGACTGGAAATCACGTGGCCGAAAATTTTGCAACGAATTTCTAACGAATTTTTTCCCAGCCAATGAATTAGCAACGAAAATTTGCAACGACTTATGAATTTCGTTGCAAAAAGTGAAAGCCTGACACAATCTGCAACGAAGGACAAATTTCATTGCTAAACATATACTTTTAGCAACGACTTATAAAGTCGTTGTCCGAAAAATCGTTGCTAAATGCCCATTTTTTTGTAGTGTGTTGATGCCTATGCTGGTGTTGACTCCAATGGTTTGGCTTTTTATCGGTGTTGCCGATGCTTGTTTGATGAAGATAAGTTGAGATATTTTCTACATCTCTACTGGGGATGACGTTCTGAAATCACCGAACCTTCCCGATGCATACGCTGGTATTTATAATGGTGCCTACCCTGCTGGTAGTTTGAAAACGGTGCCTACCCTGCTGGTAGTTGACTACGCTGACATCGCCAAATTATTTTGGTTCCCACTCAAACGGTGGTATCCCTGAATTTTCTTGATGTTACGTTGAATTGATGCCAAAGATTTGGAATACCGGATCTTCCAATACCTTCGCTAAAGTAATATTCCAAGGTTTGTTTGACCAGACTTTGCCTGATGTTACGCTGGATTGATGATAACCACCAGATGTCTACAACAAAATTTTTCTCTAATCTAGGCATTTAACTTGAACACATATTTAAATCTACTGAAGATACATGCTAAACTTTGATAGAGATGTACATTGATGTAGCGCATTTGCACATGTGCAGATCATGCATGTTATGATGATCTAGATTTATCCTAAGGAGTCTATTGTCCTAGGTTGATGCATATTTTAAATTGTCTGGAGTAGAATTTTACCTCACCTTTTTTGAGGTGATTTGGAGTTTCCTTTCGCTGTTGGGTGATTGTGCCCTATTTCTTTAAGCTTTTGATTCGCAACCCGGCTGAACTGATGACCTGAATGCCACTGACATCCTTGGAGGGTGCATCTTGTTCTTTCGATGCCCAGATTTGAACTTCGGTGTAGAGGCCTCGACTTGTGAGGACTCGACGCCGGTTGACATATTTGATGATGTGGATTTCATTCGCTAGACCTTTTGTCATTGGGCTTCTGCTTTTGAGTTAAGGACTTTCTTAAGAATTCTTCCCTTCTTTTGTAGGGGCAAGCTTATGTTGTGACGCCCCCAAATCCGGGTACTTTTTACCTCAGATCTGGTACATCATTTCTATAACTATTGCCGAAGATATAAACATAAATTGTTTATACAATAAATTTTTATACATCATTCCCAAGGTTTACAACCTTAACTTAATACATACCTTCAATAACTTAGAAGATTTACAATGCTATTTTCGTCAGAAAATTTAATAGATCTAACTGCATTATAATTTAATCTTGCACTTTGACTTTGCTTCTGTCTTTATTCGAGCTTTCATCTAAATCTGAAATTTTTTATCATGATAAAGCAAGGGTGAGCAACAAATTTGCCCAGCAAGTTTAAATTTATTTGAGGATATATCATGATTGAAAGAACTGAACAATAAGCTAGCTAACTTTCAACAATATAAACATTGTGAAAAGAGCATGAACAAATTTTCTTAAATTTGAACGACTAAGTCAATAAAATGAATGGTCGTGCATGAACATGAATGTTAATGAACCAAATGGTAATGAAGGTGATCAGCCTTTCATACCTGATGACCATTTACAACATGCACAACGTGCGAATAAATAATCAGTATAGACATGAATAATCAACAACAATTATTCATTAACATTGTGACAACCCGAGAATTTGAATATTTATAAAATCTTAAAATATTGAATTAAGGTTAAATAATAAACCTAGACAGAAAGTAAGTGAATGGATTTGAGATTTCCGAGAAGGAATTCTATGAAATTAAAATTTCTGTGATGAATTATTCAGGATTAAGGGTATACGTGAATATGTTCTGTGTATATGGTATGACATGTGTACAGGATGTGTGTAATACCCGGTAAAAATTAATTAATAATAAAAATTATTTTGTTTAAAACATATTAATTGGACTTTGTCATTTATTTGGGTCAAACTAGTATTTAATTTATATGGGCTAATAAATATTAATAAGTGTGGATAAATTAATTGGTAAAATTGGGCTTTAAATTAAGTGGGTCAAATTTATAATTGTGTAAAAATTTAAAATCCTATTAAAATTTGGAGAGTTAATAAATATATTAATTAATAAAATCTATATTTTTTGTGAATAAATAACTAAACCTAATTCACTTAAACATCACGCCTAATCTGAGTTTGGGAAAGAAAGAAAGCTGCCATTTGAGTTGTGACTTGCAAAAAGGAGGAGGATCATAGTTTATTATTTTGTCAGGTAAATTGCTAATAATTAACAATGCTTTTATAATGGTTGTATATCATATATATGATCAACCTAATTGGTTTAAATAGTCAAGTGAAATCAGGGTAGTACTCTTTCAATCGGAAACATAATTGCATGTTTAAGTTATTATATAATGAATTATACTTTTTATTTTTATTTTAGAAGTCTTACATGTTGATTGGCAGACATTGTTCATTAGGTTACCTTATATATATATATATATATATATATATATATATATATATATATATATATATATATATAAATATGAGCTTAAAGCAGATAGTCTTTGTGGTAAATTTCATATATATATATATATATTGTTATATATAATATTTCGTTAAATTATATTATATATATTATATGTTAATAAATTTTTTTGGCTATGAAATTTATAAACGTAATTAATAAATTAAATTGAAGTTATATTTATTATATTGAATTAAATAAATTTTATTGACATAATTATAAAATTTTTATAATAAATTTAATTGTATTATGTTTTAAATGATTGGATTGTAATAAAATCTTATTAAATTATTTAGATTGAACGGAGAGAGTCAAAACGAGTTTTTTTGGAATATCTTTGGGTATTACATTGCTTAATCCAGGTGCGGATTCCGTACTCTTTCAAAGAGACTCTTTTAGTTTTAAGTTGTTCGTTTCGTTATTCGTTTTGAAATTTAGTATTGCCTCTCATAATTATTCCTTATCAAATTCAGTGTGATAGTTTTGTTTGGCGTTCATAGTTGGAACTCATATTTATACTCTTTAGACTAGTACAACATGTCTAAATTTAATTTGATATTTGTAGTAATGTGCATGTTAGTATATGTTTGAAGACTTTGAGTTGATGATTCATTTCAGTTTAATATGCACATAGTAGAACCCTTTGTGTTAATATTATGTCGCATGTGTTGTGACATGATGTTTTGTTAGAATACCGTAGGGTATACCTGAGCTATAACCACCTGTGGGGTTACCACAGTCATGTCCTCTTAGCACCGAGGCATGACACCTTCCGTGGCAGTGTGATCAGTCCACGACGTCTCCGTTTTGTGCTCCGATGAGAGTTATCCATTTGGTGTTTTGTTGTGGGAAGCGTATGGGTTGACCCTAGTTTTCTGTTCTGTTCTGCGGATTGGTGATGTTTGTGCCAAACACACCTTCCGATTTTACACGCATTGGATTCGCGGTCCAACGTGTGTGATTTGCCTGTGTGACATTATTTGACTTGCCTGTGTGGAAAGGTATATTTCTATTTTGTTTTGAGCTCGGTATAAAAAAACACCCAGCCATTTGATTCAGCCTATTATTTCATTGTGTTAGTTTTGTTCGTTTCAGTTCAGTTCATTAAATTGTGTTAGTTATTTCGTTTCATCATTCTTTTATTCTATATCCGTACTGGGCATTTGGCTCATGTTGTGCTTTTCTTCCAGCAGGTAATCAGGGGGATCAAGGGCAAGTGTGATGAGAGCTCCATTCATTCCAATGATTTAGAAATATTTTGTTTAGACTTGATGTGTCAGTTTACTTGGAATTGTAATAATTATTTTAGATTGTGGTTTGAGACAGTTGGAGATTTATTATGGTTGACTTGTGGTATTTATCAGTTATTAAGACTATTCTTTTGTGGCTTTGAGCCTTGCTATTAAATTCATTAGTTTTGTTGTGTTTTGAGTAACCTCTTTTTCTATTTCGGAAAAGGGGGTGTTACAGAGTTGGTATCAGAGCTTAGGTTCTTTCTTGTAGAAAACCTATTTAGGTTTGACCTGTGAGTTATGGGTAGACTTTAGGGTTAGGTTTTGTTCTGTTTGATTTTATGTTCAGCTATTATATCAACTATGTTCAAATCTGTCTCTAATCTGCTTTGTTATCTATTTGTGATCTCTTTCTTAGATGACTCGTAGATCAGCTAGAGTTGTTGGGAGGTGAGGTAACAATAGGGGAAGAGGTGAGAGTCTGCCCAATGAGCAACCTAATGATCTGATGAATGCTCAATTGGCTACCTTGGCGAATCAGGCAGTGAATCAGGCTTTACCTCAGTTGGTGGCACAGTTTATGCGAGCGATGCAAAGAAATTATACCGAAAATTCTGAGCGGAGAACCCGAGAAATAATGGCCAACAAGCAAATGTTGAGGAAGGGAATACAGATGGTCTTGATCAGTAGGTGGTTCCGATGTATGTATGGTTGGAGAGGTTTTAGAAGAAGAAACCACATACATTCAGTTCAGCTCCGATTCCAATTGATGCAGAGAATTGAATTGCTCACCTAGAGAAGATCTTTGATGTGCTGGGGTGCTCGGATAATCAGAAAGTGTTGCTAGCTGCTTACAAGCTGGAAGGGGATGCACAGAGGTGGTGGAAAGCGATGAAAACAACAAAGGGTGATGGTTATGTTGAAACCCTTGGTTGGGCTGAGTTTTGTGAGGTCTTTAATCAGCAATATTTTCCAGCTGCTGATAAAGAGGCCTATGCTAGAGAGTATCTGTCCATTCGACATAAAGACGATGAGTCCATCACAGATTTTATGACGAGGTTCACAAGGTTGGCAGGCTTTGCGGGAACTTCTGCAGGGACTATAGCGGAACAAGCGGAGAAGTTCAAGTGGCGGATTCATTATAGGTATCGTCAGCATCTTATTAACAACAAGTTTGCAGACGTGTCAGCAGTGGCTAATGCAGCCAAAAATATTGAGATGGAACGACAGGATTTTCGGTCTTCTAAACCGGAAGGGAGTCGAAAGAGGGACATAGATGATCACCAACAGGGTCAAACTTCAGTTCAGCATGGGAGGAGTCAGGGTGGTCAGTTGAATAGGAATCGTGGTGGATAATAGGGGCAGTGGCGTGGCTAGAATCAAAACAGGGGTTATCAGCAGATGCCTCGAGATAGAAGGCGTAATCGTCACCGCAGCCTACCTTGGAATGGTCGTAATCATCAAGGCGGCGTAATCGTCGTGAGGCGTAATCGTGGTCATTATCTGGGACCAGCAGGTGGAGGTAACCCAAATCTTATCCCGATAGCTCCTTGTGCTACTTGTGGGGCTATTCATCCGGGGAGGCAGTGCCACAAACTCACAGGTGCATGCTTCTTGTGTGGATAGATGGGTTATATTGCTAAGGATTGTACCGATCCACGTGGTAATGGTGGAGGTGGTGATAATGGTGGCAATGGAGGTCAGCGTCAGGGTGGTCGAGTGTTTGCCTTGACATATAACCAGGCGACAGGTGCAACAGGTATTGTTTCTGGCACTCTTTTAGTTGTTAATCGTGAGGCTTCTATTTTGTTTGATACGGGTTCTACTCATTCCTTTGTTGCTCAGTCTTTTGTTCGGCACCTGGGTGTGCCATCTCAGTCTTTAGATTCTGTTATGTCTATTGCTACCCCGATAGGGACTTTTGTTATTATTTCTGATTTGTATCGAGGGTGTCCGATAAGTTTTGCGAATAAGATTCGTAGGGCCAATCTTCTTCCGATGAGTATACACGATTTCGATGTCATTCTTGGGATGGACTGGTTGGATAAGCACCAGGCCACTATCGATTGTCAGGCGAAGAAGGTTATATTTGGAGAGGTAAAGTCTCCAGAATTCGTGTTTCAGGGTTCAAAACCAAGTAGGGTGGTGAAGTTGTTTTCAGCTTTGAAGGCTGGAAAGTTGGTGGTAAAGGGTTGTGAGGGGTATTTGGCATTTGTGAAAGATACCTCTAAGGGTGAGTCTCGTATTGAGGATGTTCCAATTGTTCGTGACTTTTCTGATGTGTTTCCTAAGGAGTTATCAGGGTTGCCACCACAGTGAGAAGTGGAGTTTGATGTTGAGATTATTTCTGGTGCGAAGCCTATCTCTAAGGCACCGTATCGGATGGCACCATTGGAGTTGCAGGAGTTGAAAGAGCAGTTGCAGGAACTGTTAGATCGTGGTGTGATTCGCCCGAGTGTTTCACCGTGGGGTGCTTCGGTCTTGTTTGTAAAGAAGAAGGATGGGTCTATGAGGCTGTGTATAGACTACAGAGAGTTGAACAAGATCACCATCAGGAATCGGTATCCATTGTCGAGGATTGATGACTTGTTTGACCAACTTCAAGGGGCAAAATATTTTTCGAAGATAGACTTGAGGCTCCTATCATCAGTTGAGGGTGAGGGATGAGGATATCCCTAAGACAGCTTTTCGCACTCGATATGGGCATTACGAGTTTCTGGTGATGCCATTCGGGTTGACTAATGCTCCTGTGGTGTTTATAGATTTGATGAACCGGGTGTTCAAGGAGTACTTAAACCAATTTGTTATTGTCTTTATTGATGACATTTTGGTTTACTCCAAGTCTAAGGAAGAGCATGAGGAACATCTTCGCACAGTGTTGAGGATTTTGCAGAAAGAGAAATTGTATGCTAAATTCTCTAAATGCGAGTTTTGGTTGGAGCAGGTCGCATTTTTGGGACATGTTGTTTCTGCTGAAGGCATTACGGTGGATCTTGCGAAGGTTGAGGCTATCACTAAATGGCCAAGACCTACTACGGTGATAGAGATTAGGAGTTTCTTGGATTTGGCAGGGTATTATAGACGGTTTGTGGAAGGATTTTCCTTGCTTACCTTACCATTAACCTAGTTGATGAGAAAGGGCATGAAGTTTGTGTGGAATGAGGAGCGTGAGAAAAGTTTTGAGGAGTTGAAGAAACAGTTTATGACAGCTCCTATACTTGCATTATCGTCGGGGACTGGAGGTTACCAGATTTATAGTGATGCTTCTAAGAAGGGCTTGGGGTGTGTTTTGAGGCAACACGGTAAGGTGATTGCTTATTCTTCTAGGCAGCTTAAACCTTACGAGGTGAACTACCCCACACATGATTTGGAGCTGGCAGCGGTGATCTTTGCCTTAAAGATTTGGAGGCATTATTTGTATGGAGAGACTTGTGATATCTTCACCGATCATAAAAGTCTTAAATACATTTTAACTCAGAAGGAGCTCAATATGAGGCAGAGGCGTTGGTTGGAGCTTCTAAAAGATTATGATGCGAGGATTCAGTATCACCCGGGAAAGGCAAATGTGGTTGCAGATGCTCTTAGCAGAAAGAGTTTTGGGAGTGTAGCAGCTCTTATTACACAACCTCAGTTTATTTTGGATATGGAGCGGATCGAGGTGGAGTTGTATGTACGAGGTTCAGATTGGCATTTGGCGGGTATGAGAGTGGGGCCCTCTCTTATCTCGCGGGTTAAAGAAGCTCAAAAAGAAGATGGGGAGTTGTGGGGTCTGACGTAGAATCTGGAGGAGGGCAAACAGTTTGAGTTTTATATTGATGACCATAGTGTGATTTGGTTGGGTGAACGGTTGTGTGTACCGTCGGATCCAATCATTCAAGAGGCTGTGTTTGCTGAGGCTCATAGTTCGCCATTTTCTATTCATCCCGGTTCTACAAAGATGTATAGGGATTTGAAGAAGAATTTTTGGTGGAATGGGATGAAACGAGACGTGGCTGAATATGTTGGGAAGTGTCTTACTTGTCAACAAGTGAAGATAGAACATCAACGAGCTAGTGGTTTCTTGCAATGCTTAGACATTCCGATTGTGGAAGTGGGAGGATATCACGATGGATTTTGTGACTGGTTTGCCGAAGACTTTCAGGAAGAATGATGCCATATGGGTAGTGGTGGACTGGTTGACCAAATTGGCACACTTTTTGGCGATCTATGAGGGTTACTCAGTGGATAGGTTGGCACATATCTTTCAGCAGGAGATTGTTAGACTTCATGGTACTCCGGTGTCTATTGTTTCAGATCTGGACCCACGGTTCACTTCACAATTTTGGAAAGGGTTTCAACAAGCTTGGGGTACTCGGCTCAACTTTAGTACTTCTTTTCATCCGCAAACTGATGGGAAATCTGAACGGACTATTCAAACATTAGAGGACATGTTGAGGTCTTGTGCACTTGAGTGGTCGGGTAATTGGGATGATTACTTGAGCCTAGTTGAGTTTGCTTATAACAACAGCTGGCATGCAAGTATTGGAATGGCTCTGTTTGAGGCACTATATAGTAGAAAATGTCGGGCACCAACTTGTTGGGATGAGGTTGGCGAAAGGGCCATAGAAGGGCCTGAGTTAGTTCAAATCACTACGGAGAAGGTAGTGGTGGCTAAGGAGAAATTGAAGTCAGCTCGATCACGACAGAAGTGTTATGCTGATAAGCATAGGAGGACTTTAGAGTTTGAACCTGATGAGCATGTGTTTCTAAAAGTTGCTCCTTGGAAGGGCATTCGACGATTCGTATTGAAATGAAAGCTTAGTCCACGTTATATCGGCCCATTTGAGATTTAGGTGAGGGTTGATTGATGATTGGGTAATATACCCATGAATCGGATATACTTGAGCTAAAATTTGTGTATTCTCGAGGCTTTCAGTAGCACTCTTACTGTGTTTATGTTTTGTTTTGCAGATTTGGGAGTTATAGGGGTTATTTCTGGGAAGTTCAAGCTTTTAATGGCAATACGGTAATTATTTCGACCTACAGCACCAGGGCGCTCAACTTAGTATAAATCCCAATAATAAGGGCGCTTAGGTAGTGTCGTCGGTTAATCGAGCGCGCGTCGTTGGCTATTCTACCACTCAATTGGAGGTTATTTGAAGCCTAATTGGATTGGGATTGTGGGGAGCTATAAAAAGAGATTAAGTGCTGAAATTAGGGAGTTTATCATTCATTCATTCATTGGAGGCTACACAAAGGATTATTTTGAAAACTAAGAATTGGCTCAAGAGTTTCTTCTTCTTGTCCTTATTTTCAATTTGTAATTCTTTAAGGATGATTTGCAAACGATTATTGGTTTTTATTTCCGTTATGAACTAATTCATTAATTAAGATTTCAATTGAACCTTTTATGACTATAATTTAGTTATTTAATTTATTCTAATTATTTATGTTGTAGTGAATTGTTTATCTTTCCTTGATTGTATTGATTAATTATTTGGTCAATAATTACCTTGTTACTCTAGAAGGATTTGAAGGAGGAATTCTAGGGTTAGAACTGGGCTTGATAACGTGTGACTTAGTTATTTGCACAGTGAATAACTAGGTTTGTGAATTGAATGGAAATATCTGTTTACCGTATATAAGACATAAGGAATTGGAATTGAATGAGTTTAATTCACTTGTTTTGCATAAGAATGTAGCAAGATTAATCTGAATTAAATAGAAGTCAATTGATTACTTGGAAAAGGACTTTTGACAAATAAGAATTCCTGTTAACAATTCAGTAGACATACTAATTGGGATAATTGGATAATTGAATTATAGTTCATAATTGGGGATATTGAAGTCTTAATCTTTAATTATCGGAAATCATTCATTCAAATCTTAGTTTATTTATTTGCTTATTTTAGAGTAATATCTTTAATTATTTAATTTAGTTTCAATATTGCAGAAAATCATAATTTATCATTGTTTAAATAAAATTGGGTTGATATAGTGCTAGTAGTTGGAATTTGTTAATTAGAATTCTCTCGTGGGATCGACACTCTATTTTATCACTTTATTATTTGTTGAATTGAGTGTATACTTAAGACGTATTCTTTGATTAAAGAAATCAATCAACAAGTTTTTAGGCGTATTATTGAAATTTTATTAATATTAATTTCATATTAGTTATAATCAATTCGATTTTAATTTAAACGTTACTTATTTTTCTTCTGAAATTGGCAGGAATTCTTGTGAGTGTATGCACACTAGATCGAAAGCTAAAAAGGAACTTTTTCCATATACAGACGACATCGAAAGGAAGTTTCGAAAATTGCGGTTGAATAGTGAGGTTATACATTTGGAAGAAGAACTGGCAGACCAAGAAATACCCGTGAACATGGCAGAGAACGAACATAAATCAGTTAGGGATTTCGCCATGCCGAATGTCACGGATATACAATACCAGTATTAGGGTAAAAGCAATCAATCTGACGCTTTTGAGATAAAACCAAGGATAATTTAGATGTTACAGAATACATGTCAGTTTGGGGGTAATTCAATAGACGATCCGAATGAACATATCCTAAGTTTCTTGGAAGTTTGCGACACCTTCAAATTCAACAATGTATCGGAAGATGCTACAAGGTTAAGAATGTTCCCGTTTACCTTGAAAGATAAAGCACGAAGTTGGTTACACTCTTTACCTCCTGGCTCAATCACCACTTGGGATGACTTAGCTCAAATTTTTTAGCTAAGTTCTTTCCACCTGCAAAGTCGGCAAAACTACAGAACGATATTCACACTTTCGTACAATTTGATTCAGAATCGTTATATGAGGCGTGGAAAGGGTTTAAGGATATGCTCCGTAAGTGCCTTCATCATGGAATTCCGCAGTGGATACAATTAGGGATATTTTGTGATGGTTTGCACGCGTCCACGAGGGCTAGTATTAATGCAGCAGCAGGGGGAGCGATCATGTCTAAGAGTTTTGATGAGGCATATCAGTTGTTAGAGACAATGGCCACCAACAACTATCAGTGGCCCATGACGAGGTCTATGAAAGTAGTATGCACACAAGCCAATCATGTTTGATGATAAAGCATATACTTTGTAACAATCTTATTCATTTATTAATAAAAAGTATTAATTTATTAAAGGCTTTTAATTATCTACATGATGCTGTTTTATAATATGTGATAAACCCATAGTTTTAAGCAATGCTTTTAGAATAATGATGATGATCATTCTAATGAGATCTAAATTCTTAGAAAGCTTAAAACTAAAATAGTTCCCAATCATTGGATTACTAAATTGGGGATTAGTGAATCCGGATAGATTGGTACATACGTTGCTTGCTCATTGGATGAGGATGATTGATCTCATGATCATTTATGTGGAGACACTAAAACAAGTATGTAGGTGCTTATTAGAGAATAAGTTCACTGAACGTGGCTCGCTAAGGAATACCTAATGGAGTTTTACTTGCCTGTCAATAGGAATTCCTGTAGTGATAGTAGTACAAGTGATCCTTGGACTTGAGATCATCATAGTATCTATTGTATGATGAGTTATACTTTGACTTATTCCTTAAGACCCTTAGGGTATATCAAAGGGTATGCTTGGGTATAATAAGTTGTACATGGAGATAATGTATGATCAATAAAGAATCTACCACTTCTATTAAAAGAAGAGAAATGTCCTATGTGATTCGATAAATGACAACCCAAAGAGTCCTTGGCGGCGTAATGAAATTAGAAAGGAGTTTCTAATTTGCATTATTTGAGTTGTGCATTTAAGGATCGAAATACATATAATTAAATAAAATAAGACTTGATGATAATTCCATGTCTTATATTTAATTGGGACATTGTATGGTGGAAGGATTGAATTGTACAGTAACTATTTACTCAAAGGTTCTTTAATGATTAATGTTGAAATCTATATTATCTGGAAAGTCGTTGATCGCTAGGGAGGCTTATCCCTATTGTAGAATAAATATTATTTATTTAAATAAATTAATTGTCTAATTTATTTATTTAAATAAGATTAGAATTGTTCTAATTGATTTATTCACAACCTGTTTAATATGGAGAACCTAAAGGGTCACACCATAAAAGGAAAATAATTATTTAAGAAGTTAATGGCATAATCGTAATAATATGTTATGTATATTTAATTTAATCTATGGTGATAAAATAAATTAAATAGCTTAATATTTATTATTTAATATTTTAGAAATATTAAATATAAATTAATAAGAGGAGTCTTATTAATATTATTACAATTATTATTATTTTAATTTTTAAAAGAGTTTAGGAATTAATTTAATATAAGTACTCTCATTTATTCCTAATTGGATTAAGAAGGAAAATTAGTTAAAGGAGTTTAATTAATTATCCCTAATAAGATTAGGGAGCTTAATTAATTAAAAGAATTTAATTAATTAAATAAAACCCAATTCCTTAATTGTTAAGGTGGGTTGCCCACATCTATAAATAAGAGGAGTCTTATTATGGGTGGTGGAGTTGTTGACTTTTACAACATACGTAATTCCAATAGTTGGGAGAGTACGTTCTTTTCTATAGAGATAGAAAACTAGGGTTTGAGCCAACCACCCATCTTCTTGAATCTTTATTTTTTCTTGGTGGATCACCTCTAGAGGCCAAACATATGGGTGGCTAACGTTGATCAAAGGAAGGAACAAAACCCCGGTGGATTCAAGTTGAACGCGAAAGGATTTGGAGGTGAATTTGTACCTGAGGAAGCTCGATCTTCAAGGGTATGATTTTATTATTTATCTTTTCGTTTAATTAATAATTGTGCATAAAGGGTAATCCGGGTATATGGTTTGTAAATTTTTTAAACTCTGATTTTATACGTTTCCGCATTTTTATGCAATTTGATTGCGTTCTTGAATATTACAAACCTAACAGTGGCATCAAAGCCAAACTTTTATGCGAATTATTAATTGTTTTAATTTGATATGTATATTGATATGTGTTTAGAACAATTTAATTGGGCATAATTTTATTGTATAAAATTTAATAATAATAAAAAAAAAACTCACGAAATCAAAGCTGCTGATTCACGTGGCCACATAAACTAATTAGACCGTATATAATATATTAATATATATAATATTACGGTTAGCTAATTTTGCACGGATTTCAAGGAGCTTAATGAATCAAATGTTAACAGGATTTAGTGGATTATATATATATATATATATGTTAACATGTTAGTTTATATATATATATATATATATATAAAACTAATGCTTCTGAAATCAAGTATAACAAAGACGGTTTTTATATATATATATATATATATATATATATATTATTCTCAATAATTTTATAATTAAAATAAAAGGTTTATTTTAATTTTAAAATAAAAGTTTTATTTTAATTTTAAAATAATAGGTTTATTTTAATTTTAAAATTAAATTTCATGCTAACTAATTAGAGTTGGAATTGGATTCCATGATAACTAATTGGAGTTGAAATTGGATTCCATCTTTCCTTAAATAAAGGAGTTTATTTAGATATGAAATAAGATTTCATATTATTCAAAATAAAAGTGTTTATTTGTGAATAGGAAAGAGAATCCATGTTTCCTTAAATAAAGGAGTTTATTTAAATATGAAATAAGATTTCATATTATTCAAAATAAAGGAGTTTATTTGTGAATAGGAAAGAGAATCCGTGTTTTCAAAATAAAGGAGTTTATTTTGACATGGAATTGGATTCCATAATTAATTAAAATAAAGGAGTTTATTTTGATTAAAGATTTTGATTAAAATAAAATAGTTTATTTTATTCAAAATTAGATAAATTAAAATAAAATAGTTTTATTTTGATTTAAATTTGGATTAAAATAAAGGAGTTTATTTTGATTCAAAATTAGATTTTATACTAACTAAATTTGCCCATTAAATGATATCAATATATATATTAAATGTTTATTATTCATAAGATGAATGTTATTTATTGATGCATATGATGATGTGTATGATAATAATTGGGATTGATTATGGACTATCGACCAAATGTGATTGGATTTTATTTTAGTTGGATGCATGAATGTATGGGTTTTATTAAATGGGGTCTCACGTGACCTCGCCTTCTCTAATTTTTCTTAATGTAAATTCTATCTCCTCCTATGTACTTCCCTCGATCACGATCAAGGCTTCTATTTATTTTAAATAGTTTTGTAATAGAAATAGTTAGAATTAATTTTGAAAAATTGGAGATCAAGGAACAAGGAGCGCTTGAAGACCCGTTTGTAATGGAGCCAGGGTTTAAATGTAATAGTTATATTTAAATATTATTTCTTGCACCCCTAGGGTTTGACCTTTTGGTTCACTTGGTGGCTCTAGTGAACCAAACTAGAATAAAAGTCCATAATCAATCCAGGTAGAATATTGTATTCTATACGTGCATGCTTATAATATATATATTATATATTATGCAAACATGCTTCGCATGTTCATTAATATGACGCGTATTTTATATATATATGTGCATGCGCGCTAAACAAGATGAGACAAATTAATTACAAACCCCTCAAATTTTTATATTAAGTCCTAAGCGTTCAAAGATATTTGGAATATCGAACGTCGCCTTCTAGCATGATAAAATTAATAGAGTATTAAATATTTAATATGAGTTTGTTGTGTCACCACAAGGCAAGTATTAAGTTTTTAAGATGTTAATTTATCACATTTGATGCTTATAAAGAAAATTGAACAATATTGTTTTGTTGTGTCACCACAAGGATGATATTTTTCTTTTTTGAATATATGGAGTGCTAGGTCGGACTTGTCTTGGATAATTTTGATTCGGATGTGCCACCACTTGATCAAAATAATCCAAGAGGCAAAAGAAAAGGAGTTGCATAGTTGATGTAATTGACAAAAGTTATTTACCTATTTATTTATATATAGTTTGTTGTGTCACCACAAGGCTATATACATTTGAAATGGGATCCTTATTCTCACTAGCAAATCTTTAATTAGATTTTCAATTAACTATATAATTGAGGGTAATATAGTTTGAAGAAAATAGTGGGAGATACCAATTTAAAACAAGACCTAATTTATTTTGGTAATTAATAAAAGAATGTATGTTAAAATGTTGTTAATTACAAATTCATTTACAGAATTTTACAATGTCTAAAATTACTATCATCATGCGAAGCATATTAGATGTTAAATTAACTGCAATCAATTAAATGCATTGGTTAATGAATTTGAGAATAGTTCTCATAATTTGAAAAGCTATCTTATGTCCTTAATACGCCTATTCCCTCGCAATGGTTGCGCATAATGCCTCGAGGAAGAGATTGCTACTTTTAGAAAGTGGCAAGATGTTGCATAGTTGGCTCAATGCATCATGCTCGCATCCATGAGTAACGAGCTTCACGTCGAAGATGAAAACTATGGATGCTCCTACTATATTCCCGCACATCAAGTAGTTGATGGTGAGGAAAGTAGGACCGATAGATATCGAGATATCTAAGGAGCTCTTCCGATCTAGAATGGCCAATGACACTATAGTATGCAGAATAAAAAAGTTCTTAACATAATCAATTTGATTGATCAATTAGGACAACTGGTTTTTGTCATGGATGGAGAGTTGAGCCAAGATTTGATCTTGCACTCACTCCCTGACTCCTTTCACAATTGTTGTGAATTTTTCATATAAACAAGCTAGATATCGCCTCATTGATTTGCTTAATGCTTTGAAAATGTTGAGTCACTTTTCAACCAAGAAAGACCAAGTCTTACTGGTAGGGGCCAAAGGATCTTCTGAGAAGAAGAACGATTCTAAGAAGGTATAAATAGAAAGGGCAAAAACAAAGGATAATAAGAACAAAACTGATACGGATAGCAAAGGAGTTTGCTTCCACTGCAATAAGCCTGGACACTAGAAAGAGACTGCAAGAAGCATCTTGCAGAGGCTAACCAAAGAAGCTTAGTGAAGTTTCGGTTACAAATACAAATTTGTTCATGATTTAAAATAAATTTTTCTTTAAGTCAAGGTTCTACTTGGGTATTGGATACCGACTTTGGTTATCATAAATATAGATTTATGAAGGGACCAAGCAGAAGTAGAAAGCTAAACAAATATAAGTAATCCTATGTATGGAAATGTAGCAAAGGTTGCCATATTAGCCATAGAAACTTATAGTTTAGCAATGCCTACGCAAATCTATTAAGTCAATAAGTTATTGTATTCCAGTTCTTGTTAAAAATATTATTTCCATTTTATTGTTGGACAATGAAATCTTTGGTATTATAATTAAGAACAATTGTTGTTCTATTTATAATAATAATGTTTTGTATAGAACTGGAATATTACTTAATGGATTTTGTATACTTGACTTACGTGAAAAATATATTTTACAAATTGAACAAACTAGTATAAGAAAAGGAGATGATCATTCAAAGAGTTGAATGTGTGTATTTGCTGAAATACAAGTGTGAATTATTTGAAAGGTTCAAAGAATTCAAAAATGAAACAAATTGACAAAGTATTAGGATTCTTTGATCGGATCACGGAAGGAATACTTGTGCAATAAGTTTCTAGATCATCTCAAATGGTTTTCTCACAATGGACGCCCAGATACGTTAATAATTGATGATGTATCCGAAAGGAAAAATCATACCTTGTTGGACATGGTGCGGTCCATAATGATTTTACCGACATTCCAAATCCTTCTATGATAATGTCCTAGAAATGGTCGATATCTCACGAAAAATGGTAACCTCAAAATCCGACCCCAAGACTCCATAAAAGTTATGGACAGGGAGGATTCCTAATCTTAAGTATGTTAAGATAAGGGGTTGTCCAACTTATGTGAAAAGGTTTCAAAGGATAAGCTTGGGACAAGATTTGACAAGTACAATTTGTGGGACATCCTAAAGTAAGTTTAGGGTATATGTTCTATAATCCTACTTAGCAAAAGGTGTTTGTTCATAAAACACGCCGCCTTCTAAGATAAAGGTGTTTATTATTAAAGGGCTAGTGGGAGGATAATAGATCTTGAAGAGTTCATGATCCACAAAACACTATAAGTCAAATAAGAGGAACACAGAGATGATAGATCTGTACTACACAACCTAATCGAATCAGAATCAAATAGCAATCAAGATACAGGGAGGTATGGATTCATCATGGATGATGATGATGAGGTACGATCATAGAAGATGATGATCCAGAGTTACATACGATGAGGTAAAGAGTTTTAGTGTGTACAAAAGGGTCGGTGGGGAGCGTCTTGAAATTTCTAGTATTATATGTTGATATACTACGGATAAGGAATTACATACCAATGCTACAATCAAGAAAGATAAAGTTGTCTAAACATTCCTCCATGAATGATTTGGAAGAGTATCTTAATTGGGGATAAAATCTATATAGATAGATTTAAGAGGATGCTCGACTTAACCCAAGGAACGATATTCATTTGATGCTAAAGTCGTTTAGCATGACAAACTCCAAGAGATGTCTCATGTCGATGAGCTATGGAGTGTATCTCTCTTAATAGTCCCCACGCACTCTCAAAAGAGAGGTCGCATGAGTGACAATCATGTATGCAATGAAATGTACGAGACCCGATGTTGATCGGTCATATTTCGGAGAAGTTCACTTTGTGAGTCGCTGAAAAACATCTTAAAGTTCTTAACCCAAGCACTAAGGATGTGAGCATACATGGTGGGTCTTAATTAAAACTAGAGGGCTTAATGCACTCAAGTTTTCGCATGCACTAAGACGAGGCACGTAAAAAATCCACTTTAAGGTAAAGGGTTACGTTGAATAAAGGTGCGTTGAATTGAAAGGTTCCAAACAAAGAAAGAGTTCTTTGGTTTAGTGATAAAGACAAAGTATATAGCTATAAATGAAGCTACAAGTTGATTGTTTGGATTAAAAGTTCATTACAGAACTAGGAATAGTTCCTAAGTCTCATCTTGAATCTAAACATGTGTTCTGGCACTTTCATTTGATTATAAGAATCATTGAAAGATGGTGGACTCTCAAGAACAACATTACATATCCATTAACTAAAGCTTATCCAACAGCAGGATAATCGTCACTTAGGGAAGAAGAGTATAAGATACAATGGCGATTGGCTTTAGTGCAAGTGGGAGATTGAAAGTAGTATACACACAAGCCAATCATGTTTGATGATAAAGCATATACTTTGTAACAATCTTATTCATTTATTAATAAAAAGTATTAATTTATTAAAGGCTTTTAATTATCTACATGATGTCGCTTTTATAATATGTGATAAACCCATAGTTTTAAGCAATGCTTTTAGAATAATGATGATGATCATTCTAATGAGATCTAAATTCTTAGAAAGCTTAAAACTAAAATAGTTCCCAATCATTGGATTACTAAATTGGGGATTAGTGAATCCGGATAGATTGGTACATACGTTGCTTACTCATTGGATGAGGATGATTGATCTCATGATCATTTGTGCGAGACACTAAAACAAGTATGTAGGTGCTTATTAGAGAATAAGTTCATCGAACGTGGCTCGCTAAGGAATACCTAATGGAGTTTTACTTGCTTGTCAATAGGAATTCCTCAGAGTGATAGTAAGTACAAGTGATCCTTGACTTGAGATCATCATAGTATCTATCAGATGATGAGTTATACTTTGACTTATTCCTTAAGACCCTTAGGGTATATCAAAGGGTATGCTTGGGTATAATAAGTTAGCATACGGAGATAATGTATGATTAATAAAGAATCTACCACTTCTATTAAAAAGAAGAGAAATGTCCTATGTGATTAGATAAATGACAACCCAAAGAGTCCTGGGTTAAGGCGTAATGAAATTAGAAAGGAGTATCTAATTTGCATTATTTGAGTCAGGTGCATTTAAGGATCGAAATACATATAATTAAATAAAATAAGACTTGACAAAGAATTCCATGTCTTATATTTAATTGGGACATCAGATGGTGGAAGGATTGAATTGTATTTTAGTAACTATTTACTCAAAGGTTCTTTAATGATTAATGTTGAAATCTATATTATCCGGAAAGTCGTTGATCGCTAGGAGAGGCTTATCCCTATCAGAATAAATATTATTTATTTAAATAAATTAATTGTTTAATTTATTTATTTAAATAAGATTAGAATTGTTCTAATTGATTTATTCACAACCGGTTTAATATGGAGAACCTAAAGGGTCACACCATAAAAGGAAAATAATTATTTAAGAAGTTAATGGCATAATCGTAATAATATGTTATGTATATTTAATTTAATCTATGGTGATAAAATAAATTAAATAGCTTAATATTTATTATTTAATATTTTAGAAATATTAAATATAAATTAATAAGAGGAGTCTTATTAATATTATTACAATTATTATTATTTTAATTTTTAAAAGAGTTTAGGAATTAATTTAATATAAGTACTCTCATTTATTCCTAATTGGATTAGGAAGGAAAATTAGTTAAAGGAGTTTAATTAATTATCCCTTATAAGATTAGGGAGCTTAATTAATTAAAAGAATTTAATTAATTAAATAAAACCCAATTCCTTAATTGTTAAGGTGGGTTGCCCACATCTATAAATAAGAGGAGTCTTATTATGGGTGGTGGAGTTGTTGACTTTTACAACATACGTAATTCCAATAGTTGGGAGAGTACGTTCTTTTCTATAGAGATAGAAAACTAGGGTTTGAGCCAACCACCCATCTTCTTGAATCTTTATTTTTCCTTGGCGGATCACCTCTAGAGGCCAAACATATGGGTGGCTAACGTTGATCAAAGGAAGGAACAAAACCCCGGTGGATTCAAGTTGAACGCGAAAGGATTTGGAGGTGAACTTGTACCTGAGGAAGCTCGATCTTCAAGGGTATGATTTTATTCTTTGTCTTTTCGTTTAATTAATAATTGTGCATAAAGGGTGATCCGGGTATATGGTTTGTAAATTTTTTAAACTCTGATTTTACCCGTTTTTGCATTTTTATGCAATTTGATTGCGTTCTTGAATATTACAAACCTAACAGTCTAATCATTCGAAAGCATTGGGAAAGTATGAAGTGGATGCGATGACAGCATTAACAACACAAGTGGCTGCAATGGCTAAGCCAATGGAAATATGGCATCCACAATCCACACAACATATAGCAATGGTTTGTGAATTATGTGCTGGGGGCATGCCACGGATTAATGTGCCATAAATTCTGAATCAGCTAAGTTCGTAGGGAGCTATAATCGATCAACTCAACCGTGCCCAACGTAAAATGCATATTATCCAGGTTGGAGAAATCATCCAGGGTTTTTATGGAGTAACAATCAAGCAGCAGCCCAAGCACCTAGACAACAAAACACATCCAGATTTTAAAATCAGACTCAACAACAACCAGAGAGGAAATCGAGTTGGGAATAAGCCTTGGAAAAATTTATTAGAGCATCTGACAAAAGGAATGAGGAACAAGACAAAAAATTAAATCAAATAGAGCTGAATATGCAAAGCCAAGGTGCATCAATAAAGAATCTGGAGAATCAAGTGGGGCAAATAGCACATGCATTGAATAACCGTCCACTAGGAACACTCCCGGTGATCTGATACGTAAATAAATCAAAGTAGAAATGAGCATTGCAAGGTCAGAATTTCACGTACGTAGTGGGAAGGACTTGCAAGAAACAGTTAGGGATAAGGAAAAGGGGGACAACACAACAGTTGAAATAGAAGAAGTTGTGGAAACTGGGAAAGATAAAGATGAAATTGTAGAGCAGAATGCACAGGAACCAACTCTCACAATGCCGCCCATACTGTATCCGCAGAGGTTTCAGAAATCCAAGTTAGATAAGCAGTTTTCAAGATTTTTGGATATTTTCAAAAAATTACATATCAACATCCCATTTGCCAAGCTTTAGAACAAATGTCGAGCTACACTAAGTTCATGAAGGATGTGTTATCAAAGAAAAGGAAATTGGGTGATTTTGAAATAGTAGCGCTAATCGAAGAATGCAGCATAATTATCCAGAACAAGTTGCCTCCGAAGTTAAAAGATCCAAGTAGTTTTACTATTCCGTGCGACATTGGTAACCAATTTTCGAGAAGAGCATTGTGTGATTTGGGGTCTAGTGTAAATTTGATGTCATTATCCGTCTACAGTTAATTTGGACTTAAGGCACCAAAACTGACAAATATCAGTGTATTGTTGGCAGGCCAATCAGTTACATATCCACGAGGGATTTTTGAAGACGTATTAGTAAGAGTGGATAAATTCATCTTCCCAGCAGATTTCGTTATCTTGGACTGTGAAGCAGATAAGGAAATTCCCATCATTCTCGAGCGACCATTTTTAGCAACGGGGAGAACATTGATTGATGTACAAAAAGGAGAATTGACAATGCGAGTTGAAGATCAACATGTCACCTTTAATGTATTTAAGTCGATGTCTTATCCGAAGGAAAAAGGTGAGTGTTTGCGGGTGGATATAATGGATGAATTAGTTAATCACAAGTTATGCGGAAACTACTCAAAGGACCAGATAGAATCCATGTTGTTCGGCATAGACGACTACAATATTGAAGAGGACATTGAGCATATCAAATGGCTATTTACAACATCGTTCTTCCGAAAAAACAATAAACCATTCGACACCCTTGATAAGTATGAAACGGAAGGTAAAAAGTGCAAACCTTCAATAGAAGATCCACCAGTGTTGGAATTAAAGCCACTACCGTCTCATCTTGAGTATGCTTATCTGGGAAAAGATGCGGCTCTACCAGTGATTGTTTCGACGGAGTTAACTGACACGCAAAAAGAGAATCTGCTACGGGTTTTGCGAGAGTTCAAAACAGCGATTGGGTGGACTATATCGGATATTCGAGGTATTAGCCCATCTTTCTGTATGCATAAGATTTTAATGGAAGAGGGGTCCAAACCAACCATTGAGATGCAAAGAAGGCTAAACCCCATTATGAAAGATGTGGTAAAAAAGGAGATTATAAAATGGTTGGATGCCGGTATTATTTACCTAATCTCGCATACGGGGTAAGTCCTAAGTCATAAAGTGTACCAAAGAAAGGGGGTATGACGGTGGTGAAGAACGAAGCTAATGAGCTCATCCCTACTAGAACTGTTACAGGTTGGAGAGTATGTATGGATTACCGCAAGCTAAATAAAGCCACAAGCAATGATCACTTTCCCTTGTCGTTCATTGATCAGATGTTAGACAGGTTAGCGGGACATCAATTCTACTGTCTGCTGGATGGATATTCCGGGTATAATCAAATTTCCATAGCTCCGGAAGATCAAGAAAAAACCACGTTTACATGTCCATACGATACATTTGCGTTCCGGCGTATGTCTTTTGGTTTATGTAATGCGTCGGCGACCTTTCAACGATGTATGATGGCGATCTTCTCCGATATGGTCAAACAAAATTTGGAGGTATTTATGGATGACTTTTCTGTGTTCGGGGATAGCTTTGATTTATGTTTGAAAATTTTGATTTTAGTGTTAAAGCGATGCGTGGAGACTAACCTGGTGCTCAACTGGGAAAAATGCCTCTTTATGGGGCATAAGGTTTCGGCATCAGGATTAGAGGTGGATAGAGCAAAAATTGAGATGATTGAGAAACTGCCTCCTCCATCATCTGTGAAGGGAATACGAAGCTTCTTGGGACATGCGGGTTTCTACAGACGCTTCATTAAAGATTTTTCAAAAATCTTGAAACCCCTATGTTCACTCTTAGAGAAAGATGTGCCGTTCAAGATGGATCAGTCATGTATCGAGGCATTTGAGGTATTAAAGAAGAAATTGGTCTCTGCTCCAATTATTGTGGCGCCTGATTGGTCTTTACCGTTCGAACTGATGTGCAACGCCAGTGACTACGCAGTGGGAGCAGTGTTGGGACAACGTCACGACAAGATTTTTCACACTATCTACTACTCTAGTAAGACGTTGATGGATGCCCAATTCAACTACACAACTACCGAAAAAGAGCTACTTGTAGTGGTATTTGCCTTCGACAAATTAAGAGCGTATCTTATTGGCACCAAGGTAATTGTCTACACTGATCATTCTGCCATTAAATATCTGATTGAGAAGAAGGATGCAAAACTACGATTAATACAATGGGTACTGTTGTTACAAGAATTTGATCTGGAGATCCGAGACAGAAAAGGTACCAAAAATCAGGTGGCAGATCATCTTTCTCGGTTGGAAAACGCGAAAGTACAAAAGGAAAACAACATATTGATTAATGAAAAATTTCCAGATGAACAACTGTTCCGGGTAACCGCAATATTTCCTTGGTATGCTAACTATGTGAACTACGTGGTTGCCAAAGTGTTACCACCGGATTTGACCTCACAACAATGAAAGAAGTTCCTCCACGATGTGAAGCAATATTATTGGGACGAACCATTTCTGTTTAAGGCATGTGCGGACCAAATGATTAGACGTTGTGTGCCACATGAAGAGATGGACAACATACTGAGTCATTGCCACTCGTCAGATTATGGAGGCCATTATTCTGGTGATCGAACAACAGCTAAAGTGTTGCAATCGGGATTCTTCTGACCTTCTCTATTCAAAGATGCTTACCTCTATGTGCTGAAATGTGATCGGTGCCAACGCGTAGGTAATATCTCCAAGCGCAATGAAATGCCACTCAACTTAATTTTGGAGGTAGAACTGTTCGACGTATGGGGAATCGATTTTATGGGACCTTTCCCATCATCTTTCAATAATTAGTACATTTTGTTGGCGGTCGATTATGTTTCCAAATGGGTAGAAGTCGCAGCGTTACCCACGAATGGTGCCCACGTTGTCCTCCGATTTTTAAAGAAGATGGCAACTCGTTCATTAGTCCCCGAACGTGGTTTAAGGCCCGATCAAACCAAGGATGGAGAAATAGCAGTGATGATTGCTAAAAGAAACTGGTTCTCCCTCACTGAACAACCTGACCCGGCAGTGATTGCAGTCATGAAAGAATTTTATGCCAATATTTCAGAACATGATCACTATGAAGTGTTTGTGAGAGGAAAAACCATGGCAATCGGAGAAGAGGACATCAATGGGTGCTATCAAATGGATTTGGAGGAGCTTAACGATGAGTATGCCGGTCTTCTGAGTCAAGGTCCAGACTATGAGAAAATAATCCGTGAGCTTTGTCAACCAGGCACCACATGGACAGTGCATGAATGTGGCAGCATGACCTTCCCCCATTCTCACCTTAGTCTATATGGGAAGGCGTGGTATGCCTTTATCTGTCCCAAACTCATGCCATGCACACATGTGAGCCATGTCACCAAAGAAAGAGCGGTGCTGCTACATTCCATTATTCAAGGCTTGCAAATAGATGTCGGGCACGTCATTTAACAGTCTATCCTCCGAGCATCCCGAGGAGGGACCACAGAAGGGTTACCACATCCATCTCTCATCTTCGTTTTGTGTGCTAAGTTCGGAGTCAAATGGAAATCTCATGAGATGATTTAAACGCCTATGCCTGTGTTGGACCACAAGTTGATCAACATGTATAAAGTGTGGACAGGTGGGGCAAATCACCCTAGGGGATTGGGTTTCATAATTCCCCAAGTTGAAGCTTCTCAAGCTCCACCACCGCAGGCTCCACCTACTTATGGCCCATCTGTAGCAGCTCATCGTGGTGTGGTTTTTGAAGCTGTCCAGCGGGAAATAGACGGATGGTTTTACAACATAAAGTCCCATAATGTACACTTGTCGAAACATCAAGACGTGATTTTCAAATTTTTAGTTGACCAATTTGCTGCACAGAATGCACTGACCGTCCAATTACATCCGGGTGTTCACCTTAGCTAGTTCCCTACTGCTCCTATTCTGCTAGTGTTTCCCCGTTCCGATCAAGAGATGAGCGAGGATGAGGATGCTCCACCTGAGGAATAAGCTCGTTAGGGAAGTCCTCTGTTTTATTTTGTTATATTTTTTGAATGAGGACATTGCTCTGGATTAGTTTGGGGGTAGTTAATTTTTATTTCTAAGTTGTAGTTTGTTATTAGTTTGTGGATTTGAATTGTTATTGTTAGTTAAACATTGAATTTAGGATTGCATGATAATTCCAGCATTTGATAGTGCGTTTATTTGGGGGCCAATGATGAAATTAGAATTGCATGAACAAGTTTAGTAAGGAGTGTTAAGCTAGTGAGATAATTTTCGTAACATGAATTGAATCTTTATCTATTTGACACTGATATTATAGGAAAGCACTTTGAAAAACGACCATGTTGGCTATGATAGTTTAAATGGATAGATAATAGAGTTCTAAAGGATGATTGCTAGTGAAATGCAAGGACAATTTGAATAGCTAGAGAAGATTGAATTTAGACATATACTCAAGTTTGGGGGAAAAATATTTGGAATATATAAGCTTAAAAAAAAAAGAAAAAAAAACAAACACCGTGGCATTCTTGTCTAGTTTTGTGGCCTTTGTTACTTGAGTAAGTAAGCCCGAGGGGATTGTCTTTACACCTAGCGCCCTAAGGTCTTAATGGTCTGGGAGTCGTTGGTCAAAAGCTCGTTAAGGTATCACTGAAAAGCCTAAGGGAATAAGACAATTCATAGTCATGAGATAGAAAAAAAAATACAAATAAAGCGGGAAAAGTGCAAAAAGCCCCCGTTATAAAAAAAAGAGAAAGGAAAAGCATAAGTATTCCATTTTGACTCTTGAATTCGGGTAATTGTTTGATTTCAGTTGAAACAAGTATATTTGATGAGTTCTCAAGTTTACACTGTATGATGCTTACTAAGAAATTTATTATCTTTCATATTTTTGCCTTTCATGGGTTAGCATGGTTGTTGAACACACACTCACAATATCAGTAATAACAGATTCAGATTTATTGGTTGTTGGGGAAATTATTGATCTGCTTTAACATGATGTATTAGCATGTTTTTGTGATTTTTCTGAGGCCTATAGATATACGTGAGCTATTGAATTGCTGGAATTAAGAACATATAGATTGTTTGCATTTGCGCGTTGTTTAGTTTTTTTGTGTTGTTTGTGTTCTGTTGCTTGAGGACACGTAACGATTTATGTTTGGGGGTATTTGACGATTGGGTAATATACCCACGAATCGGATATACTTTAGCTTAAATTTGTGTATTCTCGAGGCTTTCAGTAGCACTTTTACTGTGTTTATGTTTCGTTTTGCAGATTTGGGAGCTATAGGGGTTATTTCTGGGAAGTTCAAGCTTTTAATGGCAATACGGTAATTATTTTGACCTACAGCGTCGGGGCGCTCAACTTAGTATAAATCCCAGCGCCGGGGGTGCTGGGCCATGTCAGTGGTTGACCGAGGCGCGTGCGTTGACTATTCGTCTGACTTAATTGGAGGTTATTTGAAGCCTAATTAGATTGGGATTGTGGGGAGCTATAAAAAAAGATTAAGTGCTGAAATTAGGGAGCTTATCATTCATTCATTCATTGGAGGCTACACAAATGATTATTTTGAAGACTAAGGATTGGCTCAAGAGTTTATTCTTCTTCTCTTTATTTTCAATTTGTAATTCTTTAAGGGTGTTTTGCAAACGATTATTGGTTTTTATTTCCGTTATGAACTAATTCTTTAATTAAGATTTCAATTGAACCTTTTATGGCTATAATTTAGTTATTTAATTTATTCTAGTTATTTATGTTGCAGTGAATTATTTATCTTGTCTTGATTGTATTGATTAATTATTTGGCCAATAATTACCTTGTTACTCTAGAAGGAATTGAAGGAGGAATTCTAGGGTTAGAACTGGGCTTGATAACGTGTGACTTAGTTATTTGCATAGTGAATAACTAGGTTTGTGAATTGAATGGAAATATATGTTCACCGCATGTAACACATAAGGAATTGGAATTGAAGGAGTTTAATTCACTTGTTTTGCATAGGAATATAGCAAGATTAATCTGGATTAAATAGAAATCAATTGATTACTTGGAAAAGGACTTTTGACAAATGAGAATTCTTGTTAACAATTTAGTAGACATAGTAATTGGGATAATTGGATAATTGAATTATAGTTCAAAATTGGGGATATTGAAGTCTTAATCTGTATTTATCGAAAATCATTCATTCAAATCTTAGTTTATTTATTTGCTTATTTTAGAGTAATATCTTTAATTGTTTAATTTAGTTTCAATATTGTAGAAAATCATAATTTATCATTGTTCAAATAAAATTAGGTTGATATAGTGCTAGTAGTTGGAATTTGTTAATTAGAATTCTCTGTGGGATCGACACTCTATTTTATCACTTTATTACTTGTTGACCGTGTATACTTGCACGTATTCTTTGATTGCGAAATCAATCAACATTGATGAGGTTGTATATCGGTTAACTTTGCCTCCACAGCTAGCTCATGTGCACAATGTGTTTCATGTGTCGGTGTTGAGGAGTTATCATTATCATCCGTTGCATGTGGTGTAATATCCATTCGATAAGATTCGGGAGGATCTTACTTGTGAAGAGAAAGCTGAGGCGATTTTGGATCGTCAAGAAAGGATTATGAGGAGGAAGACTATTCTGTTTGTTAATGTTCTGTGGAGGAACCATTCGGAGCGAGAAGCCACTTGGGAGCTTGAGGAGTTTATTCGAGCGGAATATTCGCATCTTTTTATAATTAGGTACGTTCTATTCTTTTGATTCCAGGGACAGAATTCTTTTATGGGGTAGGTGATGTAATACCCGGTAAAAATTTATTAATAATAAATATGGTATAATAAAAATTATTTTGTTTAAAACATATTAATTGGACTTTGTCATTTTTTTGGGTCAAACTACTATTTAAATTATATGGGCTAATAAATATTAATAAGTGCGGATAAATTAATTGGTAAAATTGGGCTTTAAATTAAGTGGGTCAAATTTATAATTGTGTAAAAATTTAAAATCCTATTAAAATTTGGAGAGTTAATAAATATATTAATTCATAAAATCTATTTTTTTTTGTGAATAAATAACTAAACCTAATTCACTTAAACATCACGCCTAATACGAGTTTGGGAAAGAAGAAGCAAGCGGCTGAGTTGTGACTTGCAAAAAGGAGGAGGATCATAGTTTATTATTTTGTCAGGTAAATTGCTAATAATTAACAATGCTTTTATAATGGTTGTATATCATATATATGATCAACCTAATTGGTTTAAATAGTCAAGTGAAATCAGGGTAGTACTCTTTCAATCGGAAACATAATTGCATGTTTAAGTTATTATATAATGAATTATACTTTTTATTTTTATTTTAGAAGTCTTACATGTTGATCAAGTATATTGTTCATTAGGTTACTTTATATATATATATATATATATATATATATATATATAATATTTTGTTAAATTATATTATATATATATATATATTATATGCTAATAAAATTTTTTGGCTATGAAATTTATAAACGTAATTAATAAATTAAATTGAAGTTATATTTATTATATTGAATTAAATAAATTTAATTGACATAGTTATAAAATTTTTATAATAAATTTAATAGTATTATGTTATAAATGATTGGATTGTAATAAAATCTTAATAAATTTTTTAGATTG
The DNA here is from genome assembly GCA_020205615.1 of Panax quinquefolius. Classification (NCBI taxonomy): domain Eukaryota; kingdom Viridiplantae; phylum Streptophyta; class Magnoliopsida; order Apiales; family Araliaceae; genus Panax; species Panax quinquefolius. The sequence goes on from CM035162.1 coordinate 57,250,051, forward strand.
AACGGAGAGAGTCTAAACGAGTTTTTTTGGAATAACTTTGGGTATTACATTGCTTAATCCAGGTACGGATTCCATACTCTTTCAGCGAGACTCTTTTATTTTTATGATGTTCGTTTCGTTATTCGTTTTGAAATTTAGTATTGCCTCTCATAATTATTCCTTATCAAATTCAGTGTGATAGTTTTGTTTGGCGTTAATAGTTGGAACTCATATTTGTACTCTTTAGACTAGTACAACATGTCTAAATTTAATTTAATATTTGTAGTAATGTGCATGTTAGTATATGTTTGGAGACTTTGAGTTGATGATTCATTTCAGTTTAATATGCACATAGTAGAACCCTTTGTGTTAATATTATGTCGCATGTGTTGTGACATGATGTTTTGTTAGAATACCGTAGGGTATACCTGAGCTATAACCACTTGTGGGGGTACCACGTGCATGTCCTCTTGGCACCGAGGCATGACACCTTCCATGGCGGTGTGATCAATCCACTGCGTCTCCGTTTTGTGCTCCGATGAGAGTTGGCCATTTGGTGTTTTGTTGTGGGAGGCGTATGGGTCGACCCTAGTTTTCTGTTCTGCGGATTGGTGATGTTTGTGCTAAACACACCTTCTGATTTTACATGCATTGGATTCGCAGTCCAACGTGTGTGATTTGCCTATGTGGCATTATTTGACTTGTGTGACGCCCCCAAAATAGGTATACATCACCTATTCTGAGTTGTCAATACATGGTACAGAAACAACTACAACTTTATTATTACAACAAGAAACTCGTGAGTTTGAATACAAATATTATCTTCTAGACAATATCTATACTCAAATAAATCCTCATCACATTTATTGATACATTATTTTACAAAAATGGTGAGGACTACTAAACAATCCTTTCTAAAACCTTCATTCCATACCCCGACTTGCACTCGCTTATATTCTCGCCTCCGAGAAGAAAAATGGAACAAAAAGGAAAAGGGTGAGCTCAACTAGCCCAAGAAAGAATATTATGACTAAGATAATATACAACAAATTACCGTTAGTCTTCAACAGGAAAAATCTAATAGAATACAATAGACAACAAATTTTAAATCAATATTCGCAATGAAATAATAATTCATTAGAAGAGTTAAGTAGAGAATGCAAACTACTATCTTCTATGTATGAATTTAAAAGTTCATCGCTCTATCTTTTATCCCCAAACATCAATCAATATACATCCGAATCAAATATTCATCTTTGCACTACAGCCAAAGATATTCATCATTAGTCATGTTCATCTAAACACTGCTCATCTTTGCACTACTGACCAAAGATATTTTTCAGAAATCATTCATCTTTTACTACAAGTGCCAAAGATATTCAATAATATCATCATTTAAGACCGAGGATGATGAAAATATTTTTAAAGAAACGAATCCAAAGGAAACAAAATGACAAGGATTAAGGATTAAGGATTCAGTACTTTGTTTTATCCATGTTCAAAAATACCTCAAAAATAATCATAGTGGTGTAAAATTCAAGAATGATCAAAACATGGATACAATCAAAACTAGTATCCAGAATAGATATTTTGGACAAAAAGAAGAAATTTCATTTTTCGGTGAATAGTGCCGTATACGTGAATAGTGCCGTATACGTGAATAGTAACTTTGACACCAAAAGATATAAATTTCACAAAAAATATCATCACGCTTCATGAATAGTACTCGTGAATAGTAACTCCTGAATAGTAACTCATGAATAGTAACCCCGACATGGAAAAGTTCCAAATTTGATAAAAAGTTTCAACCAATATTTCAAAGATAATGATATCAAGAAATAATATCATTTGAGAAGAAAATAACATCCCTTACCTCGAAAGATTAGTACTTCTAATGGAATAATGCATATAGTCTTTCAAGGAACTTGTACTGCCTAACAATACTCAAAGTATACTCACAAGAATACGCCAATATATCGAGAGAGAAATAGAGAGAAACTTCAGTTTACGTGTGTTTTTCAATTCTAACCTAAGCACCCTATTTATAGAAAATGCTTAGAACACCAAAGCGTAAAATTGAATATAATATTAATATATTTTCACATTTTCTTTAGCCCACCTTAGACAACTGATCTCAGCCCATTTGAATCACATGTGAGGCCAACTTAGTTGCAAAAAACGTTTTTCTCAAAATAATTAACTAAAACTCCCAAAATTAATTATTTTAACTTCTAACTTTAATAATTCATAATAAATAGCCTTTCATCAGAAAATTTGAATCTCATGAGTTTTTATAGGAAATTCAATTCTCTACAACTTTGCAGAAGAAAGTTTTTCCAAATTCCAAATAGAAATTGACCGAAATCCACAAATCCAGGCGATTTTACAAAGTGCTATAATCAAATTTCAAATAATAAATGGGGTCCACCAACATGTTTAACATGTTTTAAATATTTATTGCAACAAAAATACTATTCCTCCTCGTATACTCATATATCCCATATTCGTTGTAAAATATCACCATTATTATATTATTAAAATATAATAATATATTTAAATAAATTATTTTATCGTAAAAAGATAAAATTTAAATTTTCAACAATTGTCACATTAAAATTTTTCTCCATCTATATCCACATAAAATCAATATTTTCTCATCATATGAATCAATAATTAATTATTCACAAATAATATTACGAATCACAATATCGACAACCAGTGCGCCTCAGAAAGAGGGGCTTTCCAATAAGAATTTCTTCTTCTTGGCGCAAATTAGGTGACCAAACCTCTCCTTAGACGTGTAACTTTCTAGACATTGCCAATAATGTTATCTAATAATATTATTCGGATAATATGAATTATTGCTTCGATAATGAAAAATACTTTAAATGACAATTATCAAACAACAAAGAATATAAAATATCAACGCAAAGAATTATTAACTCAATAAAATAATCGAATAATAATTACCGTAACCATTATCGAGTAGTGACTTCTTACGTAAGAATCAATAATTGGTGCAATACCGCAAAGCTTCGTGTTTTAACCACCGTGTATTTTAACAAAGATAATTGTGAATAACCACGCCGTTATTTTTAAACCACTTATATGTGTCGCTTTTCTTCATCCAATCGCTTTCCGTTATGGGGCCCATACATGGTCAAGCGCCTGTCGCATTTAATATTCCCCGACAATATTTAATATTCCACGACCAAACTAATATTCTCCGACAACAATGAATATTTTATAACCACTTGCTTATTTTGAAATATTTGCGTATTTTACCCCTAACTATCCACATTAATCAAATCAACCCTTACTATTTCAAAATAATAAATAGAGAAAATTAAATTTCATTAATAATAAGTTGGGGTCTTACAACTTGCCTATGTGGCAATGTATATTTCTATTTTGTTTTGAGCTCGGTATGAAATAACACCCAGCCATTTGATTCAGCCTATTATTTCGTTGTGTTAGTTTTGTTCGTTTCAGTTTAGTTCATTAAATTGTGTTAGTTATTTCGTTTCATCATTCTTTTATTCTATATCCGTACTGGGCATTTGGCTCATGCCGTGCTTTTCTTCCGGCAGGTAATCAGGGGGATCAAGGGCAAGTGTGATGAGAGCTCCATTCATTCCAATGATTTAGAAATATTCTGTTTAGACTTGATGTGTCAGTTACTTGGAATTATAATAATTATTTTAGATTGTGGTTTGAGACAGTTGGAGATTTATTATGGTTGACTTGTGGTATTTATCAGTTATTAAGACTATTCTTTTGTGGCTTTGAGCCTTTCTATTAAATTCATTAGTTTTGTTGTGTTTTGAGTAACCTCTCTTTCTATTTCGGAAAAGGGGTGTTACAATGTGGTTAAGGGTCAAGGGTTGACTAGATAACCTATATCAGTGGCGAACCCTAATATTATATTAAGAACATCAACGTTCAGTTAGAAAATTCTTACGATTAACAAGAAACCCTAAAACCGGTCATGGAAACCCTAATTTCTGTTCTGGGAATCCAAAACCCTAATTCGAAAGTAGAAAACCCTAATTTGGGAATGTATGTTAGTATAAGGTTTAAACATTATTAATAATAACCTAATTAGGGATAACCCTAATTGATTTAGAAAACCCTAATCTAATTAGGAAACCTAATTTCTAAATTAGAAAGATTTTTTTTTCTATTTTTAAACCCTAATTCTTGGGTTATAATGTCTTGGCAAGCTTGGATTATGATTAGGAAATTTTAATATAATTATAGAATCCTAATTATAATTTAGAAATATTAATTTTCAATTTTGGAAACCTAATTTGGAAATTCTAGAATTTATTTTTAAAACCTAAAGAGTTAAATCCTAAACCCTAAGGGTTAAAACCTAAGCCCTAATGGTTGTAGCAAAAGACAAGTATGCCATTAAATTAAAAATTAAAAATTAAAATGATTAAAATACCCTTAATGCATTATTTGGACATAACTTGCAAATCTTGCCCTAGTGTGAGTTGTTGACTAACTAAAGGCTATTCCATGTGTCTATATCTATTATTTAAGCCAACATTGCCAGCCATATACACTACATCATGATTTATATAGATTAAAAGTAAGAGAAAGTCTCACTTTATTTTCCAAACTTGTCCAAGGTCATTCTCTCTCTCTAAATTCGGGAATGAGAGTGAAAGGGAGTGAGAAGTTAAACTCATATCATCACATAACTCTCCATGATCAGAAACAAACGATCAGATTCAAGGATTAAAGCTAGAAGTGGTAAAAAACCCTAAATTTTTGGAAATTCTTAAAGATTGTTGTTAATGTTATGATCTGTTGTTTAAACTTGTTTTAGAATGTGTTAATAAGTGATATGGGTTGTTAGATCATGGATCTATAACATATAGATGCACGAAAATCAAGTTTTTATAAACTGACTTTGAACCCTAAAATGTTGTTCGATAGCCATATGTCACGACTCGTAGATCCGTGTGTATTAGGTGTTATGTGTGTTTTATGTTATGGATTTGTAGTATGTCATGTGGTCTTTGTTCTGCAACTTGAATCAGGGCTGTATCGTTTCTAGAATTCATGTTTTGATCAGCCAAACAACGTTGACCGATCACGAGAGTGAGCTTCGGCACTTTTAACCCACTTGATGTCTCGACAATAAGTTTTGCGAGGCTTGGATCTTCTATCAAGTAATGTTAAGGACCATGTTAGTGTTTGATTTGGGTACACTGACATGAATAATACACATCTAAGCCATTAGACCCACCAGATCGTTAACATGATCAAAGATACGACTGGTCAAACTTGGGTTGACCATCTGCCGAAGAACATTTTTGGAAAACCCATAAATGTTCAACGACAGTTTTTATGGGCTACTTTGACCGGCCCAGATCTTACGTAGGTGATGTTGTTAGGTTGAAGTAATATTATATATTTGTACCCTGTCATGTTTTCTACAACATTGAACCATTAAATCGCCCAAATCAGACCTGGAATGAAAGTTATTGAGATCTAAAATAGGCACGAGGAGCTGTTCTTCATTTCTGGAAAACCCAGAAATGAATAACAGTGTCTGACAACTTGTTTGATACTTTATAACTTCTTGATATGATACATTCTAGCCAGGAAACTTGTTTGGGGTTATAGTATTACATAAATATTACCACATGAACTTCATTTCAAACCCAGAAACGTAAGAATCAAAGAGTTGTAACCAGTCAAACTTAACCACTTGTAAACTGCTATGAGTTTCTGGGCTGGGACTCAAGAACACCAAGAACACCAAGAACACCTATAGTGACAGTTATGTCGCTATAGGCCCCTTTAGCGACAGTTAATTTTAGAAAATAATTATTTTAATTAATAAATAGATAAAAATAGTTTTTAATTATTAAAAATACAAAATAAATTCCTAAAAATTATTTTAAAGTCTGAAAATTAGTTTTTAACTATTTTTGAGTATATTTCATAAATATTTAATTTTTTTAGAATATAAATGGTATTTAATTTATTTAATTAAAATATTAAATAAATTATTTAAAATGATTTTAATACATGAAAAATCATGAAAAATTATATTATGGTACCGTAAAATATTTTAAGTTATTTTTAATGACTTTTAATATTTTGTGAGGAATTTCATTAATTAATTAATATTAATGGTAATTAATTTATTTACTAAATGTATTAAATAAATTATGGAAAATTAGAATTTATGATTTAAAAATAATATAAAATGATTTAATTGTTATAAAAATATTTTAAGTTATAAATATAACTTTTGATATTTTTTCATGAAAATATTAATATTTTAATATTAATAGCTATTATCTGGATAATGAATTTAATCGCTTTAAAAATCATATAAATATGATTTTAAAGTATTAAAAATACTTTGATATATTATACATATTATGTTATGATTTTCATTAATATTTAGTATTAAATAAATATTAATGATAAAGGAATTATGTGGTATTTAATTCATATTAATATGATATTAATGATTGAAAAATCATGATAAATAGTAATAATTATTTAAAAATTATTACGAGTTTATGAAAAATATTTCGATCGATAATATAATTATCTTAGATAACGATTAAGTTTTTTAGATGTAGTTTAATTGAACTTAAACTCGAAATTGTGTCCCATTGTAACCGTCAGATGTTAGAATTTTGCTTTAACTCACTCGCACTATAAATGTTTGACTTGAGGTTAAGTTTTATGTGTGTTATAGACGGATAGGATTATGTGATAATGTGTTTAGGTTATTTTAAATAATGTGATGATATTATTCTAATTTGTATATCGATATTATTTATATATTAGGTTCAGTCAAAGCTTATTAAATTGTATAGCGGTAATCAACGATTTATGCAAGTTTTCCTTAACTCAACTTTGAGTTGTTTATTCAAATATAACTTTAGGTTAATCATTGTTGATTGCCATGTCTAAAAATTGTTTAATTGCACTTTGTGCGTGTTGTGTAAGACCCCGAATTTTATGAAATGCAAGTATTCAATTTTCTTATAATTATTATTTTATTTCATAAATGGTTAAATTGATAATAGGTTAAAGTTAAGGGTGATATTGGAAAAATTTTCAAAGTATGCAAGTTGTTATAAAATATTTGTTTGGTCGGAGAATATTCTTTTTGTCAGGGAATATCCGTACGACGGCACAATCATTGGTGGACCCCACAACGGAAGTATTATCGTAGTTAGAAAATCACATAATTATCTTTTTATAAAAATAACGGCGAAGTGTTACCATTAAAACTGTTGAACTACCCGATAATAAAGTACAGTAATACGCGTGGTTGTATAGTAGCACACAGTATTGATTATTGATGCTTACATAAGAAGTCACTCAGTTATACTCAATTATTGCTACAGTAATTGCTGCATCATATCTCTCATATTATTGATTTAATTATTATCATAATATCATCTGTATAATATGTTATATTATTAAATCAATAATTGAGATGACAAAGTTATTCATATTATTATTTGCAATATTGACAATGTCTAGAAGTTCTGTCAAGGAAAGGTTAGATAATCTAATTTTGCGCCAATAGGGAGAAATCCTTATCGGAAAGTCCCTTCTTTCCTGGGAACGATCTAATTGTTAAATATTGTGAGTTATAATATTAATGATGAATAAGTTCGCGTTGATTAAAGATAAAATTGATAGTTCCATTGTGTGGGAATTATTAGTGTTAGTGGAAATCGACATTTATTTTGATAATAATTGATGTCTGGAGGTTATATTGACCAATCGGGTAATTCACCGGATAAATGAGCAATTAATTGCTATTAATTCACATGCTTATAACTATGTGTTCACATGTGTGTACTATTGATTCACATGATTTACTATTAGGGGAGTTGGTGCAAGATTGATAATACTCGTATGACTAAATTAAAAATGGAGGTATAGATGAATGTACTATACTGTAATTAGTTTTTTCACATGATTATACTATTAAGTCACAAGAATGAACTATTGATTCACATGATTTACTATTAGGGGAGGTGGTGCAAATTTGATAATACTTGCAGGACTAAATTAAAAATGAAGAAAAAGAGGAAGGTATTATACTGTAATATTTTGAGCCCCAAACGCAAGTAAATTATCGAAACTATATTTTCCTATAAATAGAAGCTCATTCCTTCACTATTTTTCACCAATTCACTAAAGCTATAGTGTAATTATTATATAGATAAATTATAGAGAGAAAGAAAAAGAGAAGTCTGCTACTTCACTATTCCAGTATTCAGTTCTTTTAAGGTAAGGGGTATTATTTATTTCATATTCTGAAGAGAAATTATTTTTCATATTCTTATGAATACTATTTTTGTTTAATATTCGTAAAGGGTATTATTTCTTTTGTATTCATGAAGAGAGTTATTTTTTTTTCAATACTCGTAAGGGTTGTTATTCCATTCTTTATTATTCTGTTGGAATAACCTGTCTACGTGGACTACCGTATGCATGGTGAAATTATTATGATATTCCATTCTTTATTATTCTGTTGGAATAACCTGTCTATGCGGACTACCGTATGCATGGTGAAATTCTTCTGTTATTTCATTCATTATTATTCGTTGGAATAACCTGTCTGTGCGGTCTATCGCATGCCTGGTGAATTCTTATGTTATTCAATTCGTTATTATTCTGTTGGAATAACCTGTCTGTAAGGTCTATCGCATGCCTGATGAATTCTTCTAATATTCCATTCCTTATTATTTTGTTGGAATAACCTGTCTACGCGGACTACCGCATGCATGGTGAATTCTTCTGTTATTCCATTTTTTATTATTCTATTGGAATAACCTGTCTATGCGGACTACCGTATGCATGGTGAAATTCTTCAGTTATTTTATTCTTTATTATTCTGTTGGAATAACCTGTCTGTGCGGACTATCGCATGCCTGGTGAATTCTTCTGTTATTCCATTCTTTATTATTCTGTTGGAATAACCTGTCTGTGAGGTATATCGCATGCTTGGTGAATTCTTCTGTTATTCCATTCTTTATTCTGTTGGAATAACCTGTCTACGCGGACTACCGTATGCATGGTGAATTCTTCTGTTATTCCATTCTTTATTATTTTGTTGGAATAACCTGTCTGTGTGGAATATCGCATGCATGGTGAATGACCCTTCGTATTCATTCCTTATTAAATTGTGGAAATGATCTGTCTACGTGGATTACTACATGGCGGGTGAAAATCCATTTGTAGTTTCGTAATTTTTCTGACCCTAAAAAATTCTGGAAAAATTGGAAATGATATTTTATTTAGTTTTCTAGATTGTGTCCAAAAATAGCGATTTTTGGATGTATAGATTAAGAGTTATGAATTTTATGGGAAAAGACTATTTTAAAAGTAAATCCTTATAACTCCTTGTGGTTAACTCCAAAATTGAAGAAATATTTATTGGGAGTACATGTATATAACATGAGTATATCTTGTAAATTTAAGAATTTTTGGACAAAAGTACAGTTTATGATAAATGTCTAAATATTCGCGCTTTTTGCTATATGAAAAATATTAAATGAATTTTAAAAATTCCGAGAAAAATATATGTTCAATATGGGACTATATTCTGCTAAATCCCAGAAAAGAAAACTTTTTGGGACTGATTTGTTATTTTTCATGAAAATGGTTTAGTTACGAACATGTGAATTAAATATGTTATGTGAAGTTGAAAAATTGGTAAATAGTATTTTATGGCTTGGAAATCCTATATAAGGTATATGCGGATTTTTGATGAGGGATTTTATCATTGGTGATGAAATCTTATGAGTATGGCATATTTGAATGATTAAATGCATTATTTGGTAAAGTGTAAACAATTAAAATAAATTGTTTATGAGTTTAAGAAGTGATTAAAATATTGTTATAATATTAATAATATTAGATTATGAGTTTATAAGTGATTTATAATATTTGGATAAATTTAAAGTCTTTAATATTTATCTTTGGTTTCGTTTGATTAATGTTTATATTATTGTCATCATGCCCATGCTTATATTGTGATGTAAGTCATCTGTGGCTTACGTGCATAGATGGACTTGGTATGATTATGACCAGAAATTATTCTAAGATAATCATGATGAAGAATGTTACAAATGATGTGATAAAAGTTCTCATCGGCTGCAGTGGTGCATTGATGGGCGCTTTTTCATGATCAGACTATGGGTTCTCTTCGGCCAAGGGTGCAAAGAGGAATTGTTTTATGGCATGATCATGACCTTTGATGAAAACACGATTATCCTTAACCCGTAGTTCATGGATAATTCGTGGCCGTGATACGAATGAATATCCTTGGCCTGTAGTACATTGATGATTTGATGATGTGGTTTATTTATTAAGTTGAGTCTCAGCGATAAAGTTGATGAAAAACTTTTAATTCGTAGAAGATAGTAGATATCATGCTCTACTTTAATCTTCTAAAATACAGTTGCATGTCTTTGGCCTGGAGTGGAAAGATGAACTGTTAATGAATATCGTTGGCCCGTAGTGGAAAGATGAATTTATTAGTATGATTATGGACAAGAATTGTTATTTGGTATAACCATGGTCTTTGATGTTTCAGGTAAAGACAGGTGATTAAAATTATCTTCGTCCTAGGTACGAAGAGGAATTTAGAACTACAATTATGATTATGAGTTATTCACCTGATTGTGGATAGTAATTGTTGACTGAGGTTACAGGGATAAAACATTGTTAGTGGATTTTTAACGTGGAGAATAGACTTTATGGTCTATTTGACTCTTCTAATGGATTGCTCGTTCCGCTGCAACTATGGTTGAAAAGTTTTATCATCTACCATATGTTCTAAATCTCTGATTTATCACTGACGAAGGCTATTGATAATTTAATTATCTTTAGTCATGATATTCTTTATCGGGCTAGTTGTGCTTTCACCCTTTTGCTTCACAATTCCTTTCAAGTATTAAGAGTGTAAATGCGTGTTTGAAAGGGGTTAGAACGATCGAGAAATTTGTAATTTAATTTAAATTTTTATTGAATTAAATAAATATTTTAAATAATTTATTTATTGAGAAAATAAATAATTGATGAATTGTGATGAATTAATTTAGTAACTAAATTAATTAATTGAATTGAATAATGATAATTTTATTTGATGGATTTAATTTAAGGAAGTAATTAAATTAAATCAATTGCTTAGTATTTAAGAAGATAATTAAATTAAATGAATTGTTTAATTTAAAGGAAATAAATAAATTAAATAAAGTGATGTGTCTAATTTATTAATTAAATTAGATATATAATTATTTATTTTTCATAAATATAATTATAATAGAAATTATTTTAATTACCATTATAAGTTATTTAAATTAATTAAGCTAAGTTATTTAAATTAATTAGTGTGTGACAAGTGGAACTATATAATATAAATAATATAATAATAATCTAGTTTGGGAGTTTTGGTTAGCCAAACATGGCCTCATGGGCTTTGGCTTATTTTAACGTATCCCATCGTTTTTTTTTAACTGATAACCACGATTATCAGTTGGGTTATTTCATACTTCGCATCTTATTTTTCACCTAAGACTGAAGAGCAGAGTAGAGAGAGAGAGAGAGAGAGAGAGCTTGGAAGAAGAGAGAAAAATAAAACACAGAGAGAATTACTAGGAGATTAAGGGTTTTGTTGTGGAAGGAATTGAAGCCACTACATATCAATTGCTTCAATAAACAAGGATTAAGGTTTATTATAGTTCTAATTTTTATGTTTTGAGTTCTCTATAAAACGTTTTTGTAAATTATTGAGTCTCGGTGGATGATTGTATATATGTGTACCGTTAGTTCCCGAGAGGGCACAATAGATCTGTATAAATTGAGTAGATCCTTTTCTTTTAAAGACTTTTTCTGGTTTATATTATTTTGTTCATAATTGACATATGACAAACATAAGAATCTTTTCAAGGCACACGAAAATAAGTAAAATATCCCTTCATTGATATATTCATAATCATACATACATTATTCGTAGAGTAAGTTTAGTTGTAAGCGCTAAAACATACATACAGTGCTTATAGTAGCTTATAGTACATAATGTCAATGACATAATGTAAAAGACACAAGGGGTTTTAAGTGGTTCAGAGACTCAAGCTCCTAATCCACTCTTCTACTTTCAACTATCAGGATTTCCACTAAGGAAGAGCAGCACCCTGAATCACTAAGATTCCTTCAAGGCCAGCAGCCTTGGGACTTCAGTTCACTAAGATCTCTTCAAGGCCAGCAGCCTTGGAACTCCACTAGTTCCCTAGGAACTCTTCAAGCCCAGCAGGCTTGAAACTTCATTTAGTCCCTCCCGACAAGGACCCTTTGGCCCTGCTTTATTTAGTCCCTCTGGACAAGGACCCTTTGGCCTTGCTTTGTCTAGTCCCTTTGGACAAGGACCCTTTGGCCCTGCTTTGTTTAGTCCCTCTGGACAAGGACCCCTCAGGCCCTGGCTTTGTTAAGTTGTTTCTTTGTTGTTGTTGTTGAGTCGGTCTTTGAAATCGCTAAGATGTCTTCATGCTCTCAACATCTTCTATCCTTAGCGACTTTGCTTAATCATCCTCAAGAGCAAATGAGTGTTGCATGATGCTCAACTTTCTTAGGTTTCTCAACTACTCTGGATGACCCCTTGTTGAACTGCCTTGAAGATCATTCTCCTTGGTACTTGATGTCTGCACATGAGAGGCTTCCAAGCTGACAGTAGGCTCTTCTTTTAGGTACTTGGAAGCTTTCTTATGCTTGACACCAAGATGGCTTTTGTGATCTCCCTTTTGCCACTTAATGCCTTCTCATGATGGACTTGCTAAGATGACTGTAAGCCCTTATCTATTGTACTTAGAGTCTTCCCATGATGGACATCAAGATTTCATGATGCTCTTCTTTCTCTCGGCAGTTCTGAACACTCTTCATGTAGTAGAACTATCACTTCTACATAGTAGATTTCACACTTCTACTTCTTTCTTTATCTGACTTCTTAGTGTTCTTGGTAGATCATAGAGTGAGCCTTCGGACTCACTGTTTCACATGGTTTAGATCAGTCCACCTTCTCTCCAAACTTTGCAACTCCAGCAACCTTTGATCTTTGAAGCTCTTTCTCATTTATACTTCTTCCCAATCCTTCCGTTGGAAAGTAACCGTTGAAGGCTATTCAAATATCTTCACAGATCTCATGTTGCTTGATGTAGACTGCTTGATGTGACTTGTCATACTTTTTTTTCGACGCCATAGCTTCATCGCTTCACCACCCCCGCTGTCGATGTATCAATTCTATCGTCTCAAGCGTGTTGAAGACTTTATTTCTTCTGATTTCTTGATCAGAGGTTGTCCTTTGGCATCGATGCTCTTAATAAGCACTTGTCCAAATATTACCCTTCGGATTGAACCTTTGCCAATGCTTCAGTCTTTAGCTATTCGAACTCTACGATTCTGATGCACGTCTTCAAGGACCTTATCGTAGTGTCTTGTTGAGTGTTGCTCGTTAACTAGCAGAGTTAACACTACGATCTTGAAGAGTGTTGATTGGATCTTCAATGTAGAACACCTCTTCCTTGGTATTGTGCAAGGTGCAATACTTCTGTGCTTGCTTCGATCGCTCTCGATACCGATGGCCTAATTCCTTGCTCGGTCCCCTTCTGAATATCAAGACACTTCAGATTTGTGGCGTGTCCAAATTTCTTTCTCCTTGTGATCTCCGCTCACTTATCATCAATGAACCGACCTCGCACTTAATCACTTTAGCCTTGCTCTTCGTAGGCTCGATTAAAGATCTCGCCTTCACCTTCCATCAGTTCCTTCTTTGTTTAGAAAACACTACGATCTTGGTTGTCTCCAAGATCATTGTCTATTGTTCACTTAATAGCTACTGCATTAGCTGACTTTCCTTAGTCAACTTCTAAATTCTTCTTTGGATCTCCTTATGGAAGACTTCATTATGAATGGCCTTACAACTCAATCTTGATGCTGATTGGGTTGGTGCTTAGATCTTCTGTTAGCCTGCATGCCATTCATTGAGTGCTCTCTGGTTTCCTTGGATGTAGCTTGCAGCTTGAACCATAGGCTTCGTTCCTTTGGATATTCTGGGAGTGCTCATTTGTTGAGAACCGTATATGCTCTACGATTCATCCTTGGCATTGTGAGCACTTCTTCTTAGATCGTAGTTCTGCACTCTACGATTCAGCTTCGGCTTGTGTAGACACAACAATCCCTAGATCAGATTATAACACTACGATTTCTGCCTTGTGCTTGTTGTCTTCATCTGATCTTGCTTGACTATGATCTCTGCATGTAATCAATAGACTCTATGAATTCAGAGTGTGATCTACGATCCTTGACTTTGCTTTGGCATCGAGAACTTCACGACTCGAGTATAGTCTACGCTTCTCTTCGCTTCGGCGGATAGACCGAGTCATTTCGTGAAAGGCGTCGTCTCTATGATTCTGAACATGACTTCCTCAGCACACTACGATCTCGAGGAAGCTCTACTCGATACACTACGATCCTTCTTCATTTCCCTTGGCAGTCTACGAACTCTGAGATCTACTATCTTGCATACTCCTATTCTGCCTCGATAGCTCTCGAGTTAACCTTGACTCACCCGATAGACTACGACTTCTGGTGCAGTGCTCGATGATCAGACTAGCCTATCTATTACGTCATAAGATCAACCTAACAAGCTTGATCTTTCTATATTTATAGTCCTTATACATCATTTCTTTTTTAAGGACTTTACAAAGCTGTTTTGTTTATGTAGGATCATCCTAACATATTTGATCAATTCATTCTAAGTCCTTGTACATATATTTCTATTATTTAACAAAGGACTTAACATCTTTTCTTAATGCAAGCATACTTGCATATTCATTCATATATATATATATATATATCATAATCAAATCATATATTAAATAGGAATATCATTAACATGTTTATTCCTGACAATCTCCCCCTATTTGATAATAACAAAAATAATAAGTGCATATGCATGTTATGAATGAATCTTATATAAAGTGAGCAGCTGTATTTCTAAAGCAGTTAATCATGAATGTCATTTTTATTGATATAGAAATTTATATATTAAGACATTCTACATCCTAGATCCAGAACATACCTAACAGTTTAGAGAGGTTTATGTGAGATGGCTGTCTGTGATTTGGTAAGGCTCTGGAGGGTTAACTGATTTTGCTCTTGAAAAGCTTTCTAGGGTTTTGAAAATGGGAGGGAGAAAGGTTCGATATTTCTTGGTAACTGTCTGCAGATTTGGAATTGTCTTTATAGCAGTTCCTTCTAACTCTGCACACTCAGTGATGTATCAACTGTCCATTGGTTGCACGTTGCCCAGTAATAAGCTGTAACTCCTCACAACTTTTCAGTTATCAGATGATTGGACGTTTAATTGACGTGGCTTTGATCGTTGACCTTTTGATTCGTAGAGTAGCATGATAAGTCAGCTGTGGACTCTACGATTCCCTTTGTTGACTCAACGATCAACTTTTAAGAGATGCTACAGTGGATAGCTTTGTCTTTTCTCCTTTCTTTGATGCAGCATAGCTCAATCACTGATGTATTCGAACTTATCTCCTTAACTTGAATAGTTTAGGAAATATCTCATTTTCCAAGCTCCTTGTAAACTGGAGTACCCTTTGGTAGGACTACGATTTTCGAGTTGTATTCTACGATCGCTGAGGCTTTTCTACGATCGTTGAGGTTGCACTACGATCGTTTAGTTCTCTTCGAACTCAACTTTACGATCGTTGACTGACTTGGTTCTTTTAAGATGAACTAGATCAAGCATTCCTTCTGGGATAAGGTAGCTTAGGAAGGGCCAGCCTCTTAGAGAGAGCTAAGGGTCAGGTTTGTCCCTGAGGCGCTTTCCAGATGAAGTGTTATGGCAATGCTTTACAATAACATCTCATTAGACCTTTTTTGGTGGGGAGGTCTTCTACTAGCTCTTGATATCTACATTGCTGAAATCGTGGTGTCCTCCTGCTCTTATGCTACGATCATATGTTTGATCGTAGGCACTTTACGATTATGGATTGGATGGCTGAAGGGTTATTTGTAGTACGTTTTGAGACGTTCCTACTGACTATGGATCTTTATTTGGTTCATTAGCCACAAAGTTTTGGGACTCTATAGCTGGTACATCTCTTCAATGTTTATTGGTACTGTTATTCCTTAACAGATCACTACTCCCCCATTGTTTATGATGTCTTCTCAGTAAGATGTGATTCCCTCTTCTTCATGTTCATTTGAAGGCTGCCCAACATTTCTTCTTCTGACTGTGATCATCATCATTGCTTAGTTTTCCTTATATCGTAGAGATGAGTATTTTTAGGATTGATCACTCTACGATCATTTGACAGCACTACGAATGTAGTTTCCTTTGACAGTCTTGTATTTAAGAAGTTCTGCTTTTTGATGAACTCCTTTTGTCTTAAGCTCAATGATCTTCTGTTGTGAGCTTCCCTTAAGGATCCTTTTCGTAAAGCATGTCTTTCTTGATATGAGCATATAGAATCCTCTTTTATCTTCTTTTGCATGGCATGCTCTGAATAGTCCTTAGCCTTCTGCTGGTTGAGTCTTCTTGACTGAAGTCTTCTGCTTCATCATTCCTTAGTGTGGTCAGACTGACCAAGTACCTGCAGGTTTAAATATGTTTCTAATTTTGGTACCCATAGTTAAATGGGTCCTGCTAGGTTAGTTTTCTAAACCCATGTTCCTCTTATATGGATAATCATCATATTTATCACCAACAGACATATTCATGCATGCAACTATCTTATGATTATACATTTTGAGATGCATGAGGGTGAGTGTGTGTAGGATATGACATTCAATAACACATTCTTTATTAATGATGGCTTCATCATTTACTGGATTATGTTCACAGTGTTTAAGTGTTCATAGAGTGGGAATCAACTCTACGATTTATGAGTGTCTAGTTGATTTATGGAGGTGATCAGTTTCTACAAATCAGCAAGATCCTCTTGTAGAGCTGATCATACTCTGTGTGTTGTTAAACACTGAGAACATAGGCTTGTACATACATACTAACCCACTAGCAATGATTACTTCTCATAAAGGTCATTTGGTCTGTGATACTCTTATGACCTATTTCAAATTTTCTTCAAGATGTCATCTTCAACCTAAAACTTGGTTGGAGAGAAAGTTTGTAGTCATTTGAATTTTCCATCTTCAGCCTACTTTCTCTCTTCACCTTTTTAGGTAGATTATGACTTCTTGACAGAATACTGTTTATAGTTCATAAGATGGTGCAAATGATGTATACAAT
The DNA here is from genome assembly GCA_020205615.1 of Panax quinquefolius. Lineage (NCBI taxonomy): Eukaryota > Viridiplantae > Streptophyta > Magnoliopsida > Apiales > Araliaceae > Panax > Panax quinquefolius. The sequence goes on from CM035162.1 coordinate 57,267,353, forward strand.
TATAATGGTGAGGAACCGTACCTTTTTACTGTCAGTTACTTAACATTCATTTACCTTAGATATACTGAGTTCATGTATTGATGTGCATAGCTTTTACTTTTTCTCCTTTCAGGTGTTGCTCTTGTTAGCCTTTAATCAATCAGTCATGGTCTTGAAGATGTAGATCAAGAGACTCTCAGCATTAAGGTCTTTGACATCTTTGAACTTACAAAGATAGCACCTAGTTGTTGGTTGGTCAATTATAAGTTTGAGAAGATCTTCTTTTCTCCTCTTGATCAACATTTCTTAGCATGTATGACCTCTTCATCTTTCAGACTGGTGGATGCTTTATTCTTTGTCATTGATGTCTCTTGAGATCACACTCTCTCGTCTGGTCTTCAGACTACAAGATTGACTCCAGGCTAGGATTGGTCTTGTTGATATAACAATCGAGGATATGGACCAACTGAAAGCGACTTGTGTGTATACACATTTTTACCTATACACAATATTTCCAACGTGTGAGCTCTTCTGCATATAACAAGTTACTTACTACTAAACTAAGTTTAGAACAATGTTAGTGCACGGGATCGACTCTCAAGCGATTAGCTTTTGAATATAGCATGAGAACCTGTTTTGATACCAATTGTTAGTTCCCAGAGGGCACAATAGATCTAGAAGGGGGGGGGGGTTGAATATATCCTTTTTCTTTTAAAGACTTTTCTGGTTTATATTATTTTGTTCATAATTGACATATGACAAACATAAGAATCTTTTCAAGCACAACAGAATAAGTAAAATATCCCCTTTATTGAAATATCCATAATCATACATACATTGTTCGTAGAGTAAGTTTAGTTGTAAGCAGTTAAAACATACATAGTAGTTATAGCAGTTATAGTACATAATGTAAAAGACACAAGGGGTTTTAAGTGGTTCAGAGACTCAAGCTCCTAATCCACTCTTCTGCTTTCAACTAGCAGGATTTCCACTAAGGAAGGGCAGCACCCTGAATCACTAAGATTCCTTCAAGGCCAGTAGCCTTGGGACTTCAGTTCACTAAGAACTCTTCAAGGCCAGCAGCCTTGGAACTCCATTAGTTCCCTAGGAACTCTTCAAGCCCAGCAGGCTTGGAACTTCATTTAGTCCCCATGGACAAGGACCCTTTGGCCCTGCTTTGTTTAGTCCATCTGGATAAGGACCCTTTGGCCCTGCTTTGTTTAGTCCTTCTGGACAAGGACCCTTTGGCCTTGCTTTGTTTAGTCCCTCTGGACAAGGACCCCTCAGGCCCTAGCTTTGTTGAGTTGTTTGTTTGTTGTTGTTGGAG